>CM021729.1:84929-161084 GCA_011074415.1 Stictonetta naevosa | reverse complement strand
GGGGAGGGGGCCGCGGTCCGTGTGCGCGGTGCCCGGGGCCGCGGCGGCCGCAGAGGCGGGGGCAGCCCGCCCGGGCTGCGGGGCCGAGGGAGGGCCGCCTGGGGCCGCAAGTGCGGAGCAGAGGGGCCGAGGCAGCGGCAGAACATGGCAGCGTTCCCCAGGGTGGGGTGGGGTGAGGGATGCGGAAAAGGTGCCAGCTCTCGGCGCTCTCCACAGGGGAAGGGGGCTGCGGGTTGTGCCCAGGACCTCTGCTAACAGTTGCAGGTGCAGCCTGGAGAGAGACAGGGGCTAGGTGCTGTAGCCCGGTGTGGCAGCTCCTTGGAGGAAAAAGCCTCGCCGAAGAGCCATCCCACGGCACGTCCCGGCGAGGATGGGGCTTGGCACGTAGCAGGAGGTAGTTACGGGTTGTGCCAGTGCAAGGGTGAGTAGCCAAAGAGGAGCGGGGTGAACAATGCCTGGACCTGGGACAGCTGTCAGCCTTGCAGGAGAAAAGGCCCTGGGTGGCAGAGAAAGCGGGGGGCACGGGCCATGAGCAGCGCTGCATCGGGCAAAGGCGGGCGCAGGGCCCTCCTCTGGAAGGAGGCTGGCACCGTGGGGAGCTGTGCCACGGCGAGGCGTGGGCCCAAGGCGGCCGTGGGACGCAGCGCAGGGCTGCGGCCAGCAGCCATCTTTGCGGGGTGGGCCCCGGCCTCCCACGGCTGCGGCTGTGGGAGCTGGGGGGTGCTGGGGCATGGGTCCGCAGCCTTCATTTCGGTGCCTCAAGGAGAAGCTGAACAGCAAAGAAAAAAAAATCAGCTCAGCAGCCAACTCGGTGCTGTTAGGAGGGGGCAAAGGAACTGTTTTGCAGGCATCTCGCTGCTGCGGAAATGGATTTCTTGAGGGGAGGGAGGTGCGTGTGTGGGTAATCTTTGTAGTTAATGCAGTACGGAGCAGGGAGAATGCCACTCGAGCGACCCCAGATGCAGCGAGCAGTGGGGCGGGCAGGCGCAGACCCCCATCAGCCGTGGGCATGAGGGGGCAGATGTGCCGCCGAGCTGCAGCCACCCGTGTGCCGTGGGGAGCGGGGAGGGGGAGCAGCCCTTGGTTAGCAGCCCGTCTCCCAGTGCTGTGGCCGAGCCTGCCTGGTGCTGCAAGAGAGATCCTGTGAGGATTTTTATTGCGGTCTCTTTGTTAGCTACAGACAGGCACGCACACACTCACAGCTTTCAGCCAGGTTGTGGGAGGTAAGTGGGGGAGGAGAGGAAGGGGCGCGTGGGGAGGCACTGGGGAGCAAGGGGCTGCGCGGGCCAGCCGGGCACGGGCTCGGGCACGGCGGGAGCAGGGGGACCGGCTGCAGTCGGCCCCACCACCACAGAACGCAGAGCCCCTGCGATTCCAGGGACTTGTTGGCAACTCAGCGAGGGTTGCCATAGCTTTTTATGTAGGGTGACCAGAACCGGCTGGAACTGGTTTGAGGCAGATCAGCTCCTGAACACAATGCAGTCACTGAGCTGCTACAGTGGGATAGCTTCCTCCCTTCATGGCAGCCAAAAGCAGAGGAGCTTGCAGAAAGATACCATCCCAAAACAGTATGTGAATGCACACTTTAGACACACAGCACTGGTATGTGGCTAATGTAGTCATAAAGGATTCTGTATATAAATGTACATATTTGCAGTAACTGAGATTACTTTGGCTTTTCGTGCCTTTTTATGCTTAAAGAATGGGCAAGAGCTGAGATTTATGACCCTTATTAAAATATTTTTGCTTTGCAAGGGTGGGACACTGGTTATGCAGTCTATTTTAAAACTAAACTAAATAAAATTGATTGAATGATTTGTAATTGTAGTTGTGCTTGTGACTGAAGAATGCTGCTTTGCATGCTGTTTTATTTACAGGGTGCTGTCTTGTGGTTTTCTTCTTTAGGAGACGTTGGGGGGGGGTCTGTGCCTTTCTGAAAGGCCAAAAGGAAACGATATTGTAGTAGAATTGTGCATAAAAGCATTGCAAAGATGCTGTAAGGCATACTCGTTTCTCCCTTTTTTTTTCTCCTTGTAGGCCTATTGATTGGGGCTGCCTTTAACCCTTTCATATTTGCAGAGGTAATGCATCTGTGGCAGTAACTGAGCATTGGCTAAAAAAATCTTTCAAAGGTCAAGGTTCACAAGGTGAGATGCGGTGTTTTGGGTATGAATATAACAATAGTACGAAGGTACATGTATATGAAAAGTAAATCTGGCTCCTGATTGCACACTTGGCACATTAGTAAAAGAGACAATGCTTTAAGTGTTAGTAAAGAAATACTATTAACCTCCAGGTTTAATATGATTAAAGCTATTGTTTGTGAAGTCTTACCGATACCTTAGATTCATACAGTATTTTCATTTAAATATCTTATATCCAGATAGACATTTTTCACAATGTGGTGATAAAGCATAGGCCTCTGAGTGACAGTCATAAATTGTGGACCACATGGCAGTGAACTGTTTTGTGCTGCTTTGCAGCATTGCACATTCAGAATTTGCCGTCTAATTATTTAAAGGTTGCTTGTTTGGCCATATGTGAGTAACTTGATGTTTATTTCTGAATTGAGGTCTTTGGTGTTAAACATCTACTTAATGTATCCGACACAGAAAAAAACATATAAAATAAATAGTAAGCGTGGTGTTTCTTAGACTGTTGTAACCCGGGGAAAATTTTGCAGCAGCCAAGTGGAAAGATGTATTTTAGAGATCTGATGGAGCTCCAGTGGATCATTAGTTGCATGAATTATAATATTGTGTAGTAATGAAATAAGAATAGGAAACCGGATGGGCAGTGCATCAGCTCCTGAGGGATGACTACTTTTAACTCAAAGTAATGGATAATGGATAGGATTTTTTATTTATTTATTTTTCATCTAAAAAATAAATGTGTACTTAGGTTTGAGCTGGCATTTGCATCTTATAGTGAAAGCTGGAGGATTCAGAGAGAGGGAGAGGGGGAGAGAGAAGAAAGCAGTAATGAATATAGCAAAGGGAAGAACAAAGGCTGTTAGAGCTTGCACATTGGAACACTAAACATTTTGCTTTGGGGATTCTTTTGCCAGAGCTGTTAGTTCCTATAACAGGAAATCAGCAGCTCTAGAATGTTATGCAGTGTGATTTTAAAAAAAATCTGACCAGCCTTGGCTGTGTTAGGTGGTTTGGTAATCTACAATCAAGATAAATATGGAGGCAAAATGGTGAAAATGTTCTGGTCTAGTGCGAAATGATGTTTTTTTTCTGTGTTCAGCAGAATAAAGTAGACAGTCTTAAAAGCCTTGAGAGATTGTGGATATTGGGTAAGTTTTATGGTGGCTGATGATAGGCAGGGTGCCTGCATCAGAGTGTGACAAATACAAGAGAACCTTTTTTATTTCTGACTGCAGCGGATTACATAAGGTACTTAGATATTAATTGTAGAAAAGTGGAAGTAGCATGCCGATGTTTAGCCTGAAATTAATGTTTCTGCGGTTTTTAATGCAGCTGCAATGTATTGTTTCTCAGATTTGATAGGGCAGTAAGTAGCTTGTGTGGTGGAGCAAAATGCCTAACATCACTGTGCTGATTTGTGTCCATCTTTTTCTGTAATTTTTATACAGAGGTTCTATATGTATTTGACTGTAGACATCTGTAGCAAAATTATGCTTACAAACATGAATTCTTGTTGCATGATAGGAATAGTATCTGTCGCTGCTCTTAATGCATGCTTTTTCCAAGTGTCAGCTAAAATGCATGTAACATGAGAGCACCTTTTAGATTTTTTGTCCCTCAACCAGAATAGAAAGGTCCTTAAAGTTTTAAGTACTTGAATGGTCACCAAATTCAACATATCTGTTTTATTTGGATTTTTTAACAAGATACTAGAATTGTTATTTTTAGCAAAGGATTTGAATTTGTGGGGACTTTCTAGGCTGTAAGATAAGAAACCTGAATAGATGCTGGAGTCTGCAGTATTCTTGGTGATTTTTTTTTTTTTCTGTGGACTAAAAATGTTTGCAAATGCTCTTCACCAGGTGATTTTGATTTTGCACATAGGCCAGCTTCTTAGCAGAAAATGCTGCTTAATGTTTGAGGGTTGGTCCTCTGTCTCAGCAATCATGAGCTCATCTTACGTTGAGGCTTGTCTCGGGAATTTGATCTGGAGAACAGGGGTAATGACTTATCAAATTCCAAGTCTCTTTTGAATTAATTAACTAGGTTTGTTTTTCTTGGAAGTATGAATGTGTGATAAAATATAAATATGCACACAGATTGCTGGGAATGAATGTTTAAAAAAAAAATGTTGACCCTAGTGTTTTAGGGCCTGTTCCTTGCTAGTGTTGCACAGGCAGGCCCTGCCTGACTTGGAGTGCTCTCACCAGGGTTGTCGGGAGCTGCTTCACGCAGTTCTCAAGCAGAAATTGACATCCACTTAAAAAATTAATGGAAATGGGCAGGAAGCAAGTGTAATTTAGAACGTGATTCAGAGTTGATTAAATGACGTGATTTAGTGATGGGACTCAGTAGGTCAGACTGATGGTTGGAGTTCATGATCTTGAAGGTCTTTTCAACCTAGATGATTCTGTGATTCCAGACTGAGAATCTCAGAATTCATGTTATTGTTGTACATCCACACTAGTCACATTACTGTACCAGCCCACTTTACATACAGAATTATAAAACTAAACCATTTTTAAATGGCATGCAAAAATAATGGTTTGAGGACCTACCTGCTTTTTATTAATTCATCTTAATTTTAAAAGAAATTCAGGAAGTTACGAGGCCCAAAACTTTAACAGGATCTCTTTGCAAATGCAGGTAGTTTTCATTTGGACAGCTGTAGATAGAGATGGTCTGTTCAGCTCACTGTCGTGTGGGAAAAGAAATAATCTGCCTCCATGTTGAAATACTCCCTTTCTTTTTGCCAGCCAGAGGCTGGTAATAGTGAACTTTGAACCCACTGCATGTGGTTCTCTTCAGAATCTGCTAGAGGTGTTTCAGTGGCAGTGTGCGAGGAGACATTGGCTAGATTTCAGAAGATGGCTCTTCTCTTTCCCTTCCTGTACTGTCCTACCAAAGAGGAGAGCTTGAGATAACACATTTTGCAAAAAAAATAAAAATAAAAAATTAAAAAAATATTAAAAATTAGTAGTTAGACTGCAAGATGAGGCTTTTATTTTGGCTGGGGAAAAAAAAAAAAAAAGTGGGATTTTGCATAAGAAAATGAATAAAAACTCTAAAGCCTGTCTTTACTTAATTATACCTATTGAGGGGGAAAGGACTAGTATTTTAAAAGGTAAGATAAATAGGATCTGTATTCAAGTGCAGCATAGAGTAGAAAAGAGTACAAAGTCGATTAGCCACTCCTAGATAGCCAGTTAGAGGAATGGATATATTTTGAAAGAATGTGGTAACATTCTTATAATTGTAAAGCAAATCAGGCTGCAAATGGCAGTGTGAGTTTTCAAACTTCATTCTGGCTGCAAGTGTATCTGCATTCTGTATGTGGAGATAAGTATCATCCTCATGGCCACTGGGGATTCCCACATAATTTTGTTTACTGGGAAAAGACAATGTGCGTACACATGCAATGTAGGTCTGTCTATATGCCAGGTTTTTAGCAATATGCTGTGAACATTGTGCAATTGTACAAGTGCAATTCAGGTTTTTTGTGTGTGTGATTTTTCCATAACTTCATGTTCTGCTATCCCAACTGTAATTTGTTACAGTTGCTTTCATTTCTGCTGTCTGTGATTTTGGACTTCCACATTTTTTGTGAAAGACACTCCAGAATTTAAAAGTTAAAAATATTGTAAACAATTGCAACCAAACTGAACTTTTGTACAAATCAACAGAATATGCTTGTTGATACATTGATTTTAGTGCTTTACTACTTATTTGCTTTCAGCATTCGCCAGTTAAACACAGCTTTTGCAGCCTGTGTATGAATTAACAGGCCTCAGTGATAGTCAAACTAGGCAAACAAAAGTAGAGTGAATGGAAGAATCTTTTATCATTTTTTAAGTATTTTAGCAGTTATTACAAATTAATGTCTTTTGCATACAGTACTGGACAATATTTTGGATTAATGGTTGAGAAGGATTGATGTTCTAGTTATTTTCTTCCTTAAGGCATCCAGATTTGTTTAAAGTGTCTTTATTGAACAGCTTGCATGAGATTAGATCAAAGTCAAATGTGAACTGGTACTGTCTGTTGTGGAAGCATTTTCTTTCTACGCTTCAAATTTCAGAATTTTCCTTTAAAATACTGAATCTGACTTTTTCCTGTTACACTATATACATTTGCAAATTGTGCCCAAAGTTTTGAGATACAAAATCAAGAATCCTGAACTAGCTCCAGTGCTGCTAAGCAAGGCTTCCATAGCCAGCAATGGTGTTTGCTTGAAACCACATGCCTGCAGTTGCTCAGTGGTCAGGGATAAAAGAGAGGAGAATGTGGACGTTTCCCCAAAGTTGTTTTGGTTAGGACCTGACTGCATATAGCTAGTTATAGTTTCAGAAAACTAAAGAAAAACCATTATGTATACTGAGTTGTGCCATCTGCTTCTGTCTGTACGCTTTTGGCAATGTATGGTAACATCTACATTTGTCTACACTGGTAGAAATAACTTCTGTTGAAAACCAAAATACTTCATTTAATCATTTTACTATAGTAAAGTTGTGCCTTTGACTAGTGGATACATGTGCTTGAATGGTCACATTTTATAAGGGCAGAGCAGTTTATTGCGAAGGGTGCAGAGACAGCCGTATAAATCACAGGTACCGGCTGGGCATTGTGTAGCATCTTACCTTGTCCCGGTTCCAAAATGTTCTAGGTGATAGTGCTGGGAGCTGGGATTGTGCTCCAGATCAACAGTCTATGGTCAGTGTTTCAAAAACCTTCCATAACTTACTTCCATTTGATAGAAGACACTAAAGATGTGTTTAGATATTGTCATAATTGGGTAATAGGGCAAGTGTTGTAATTGGGTAATAGGGCAAGGTAGGTCTGGATGCTCATTACTGGTTTAAAACTGTTATGATGAGAGTGGTCAGACACTGGAACATGTTGCCCTGAGAGGTTTTGGAGTCTCCATCTTCAGAAATATTGACAGCCTGACTGGGCAATGTCTTGAGCATTCTGCTGTAGCTGACTCTGATTTGAGCAGAGAAGTTGGAGTTCCAGAGGTCCCTTTCAACCTCAGTTATTCTATGAAATGTCTGTTGGAAACTTCTAGGGGCCAGTTAAGAATAAATCTTGAAATTCTTCTGAAACTATCAACAGTTGTTGATAAATTAAAAAAAAAAATGTTAATACTTGAAATGTGTTGATACTACTTGCCTTCCCTAGCTTTTATGAAGAGGTGGAAGAGGAAGTAATAAAATTAGTAGACTATTCTCTTAGAAAACCAGAAGTGCAAATTCAAATTTGTCTTGATCATTGAAGGTTGTATGTGGAGACAAGTAGGATTTTCCTTTTGTAAGTGAGCTACTGTGCATAATGTTGAAATATCAGATTGCTTAGTATAAATGTTAACTGTAAAACACAGCAGTACTTCAAAAAGATGGTCAAAAAGCTAAGGAGTGGCACAACAGCTGCCTGTTACGAAAGTTTTATTTTTGAAAGCAAGAATCTGCCTGATTTTTTTTCAACACTAACAAGTCATGGGATCCTTGATAAACCAAAAGGAGTCTGTATTTTATGTGAATGTGATCAGCATTGCTGATTGTGGTTAAAGTGGCCTCTTGCATATCCTTCTTGCCTGCTGAGTATTTCAAACCACACTGAATCATGATTTGAGATGTGGTTCTCATTTCCTGGAAAAGTTTTGGTGGTTGAACTAGCATATTGCTTTTGTCTCTCCTTAGACACTTAGCTTTCAAACTAAATAGTCAGAAGTGTTAGTCAGTCATCATTGCTAATATACATCTGATAACTAATGAGCTGCTTATAATTTATGTGTCAGGCTAATATTTGCCTAAGGTAAGGATATATTACTGTAATTCGGGTTGAATCACTTAAGTCTTTTGTGTATGATGAAATTTCTTGGCATAATGATACAAAAATAAAAAATACATATTTGCATGCAGGTGAGGCTGGTATTACTCTCTGTGTATGCATTTTGTTCCAGAGTGAACATGTTGCTATATAGGTGTCATTACTTGCATTTGAAAGCAGAATAATTACACCAGATTATCAGATATTTGTTCTGGAATACCGTGTCTAGCTGGGAATTTATAAACAATTATTATTTTGCTATTGCCATTCCATAAATCTTCTTACAGAGACTAAGCATTACCATGTACTAGACACCAAAAAATGCTTTCTCAGTGCTGTTGTTTCATGGTACTGAAAAGGATGCTAATTTTCTTTAAAGAATGTACAAAAGAAAATGTGTCTGCGCTAGAGAGAGAACAGTCCACAACTGTACATTATACAAACTGAAGTAAAAATGGTAGGAAGTGTTTAGGGAAATTAAAGGAATGTAGTCACAAGAACATGAGTTCCATAGGTAGATGAAAATTAACTTCTTTTTTTTTTTTTTTCCTTAAATAGTGAACAGATACGCTGCTGAAAGAAGCTTAAGTTGCATATTTGAGCAGGAGCATGGAGACATACAGTCAGTGTAGATGGTCGTGTAGGATTTGAAGACAAAAGTTGGGAATTTAATACAGCAGAAAGGACAAGGCTGATATAGGCAGTTAAAACAATTGTGTGGTGCCATTGGATTTGTGGTTGAGAAATGAAGAGTTGTGTGGGAAAGAGTGTGTGTCAAGAAGGAAAACGTGTTCAGTTTTTTAAAGGTTAATGATGAATAAAATAATACAAATTGAGTATGCTAGACCATGCTTGTGATTAAGAATATGATGTTAGAAACATTAATGCAAAGAGAATGTTCATTGGGTAAGTACTGGAAAGGCAGTTGGATTATTTGTCAGTGCTGGGTCTGAAAAGCTTAAATTGTTCTCCTAGCTGACAGACAAAATCAGTGTTTTGAGCGGTTTGGAGCTATAACCTGTGTTACTGGTTAATCACTCTGTTTTCCTGCCTTCATTACAGTGGTAACTTCCCCCAAAAGTCCGACTGCTTGCAGTTGCTTAGCTTTACACCAAAAAGTACCTTTTAATTTCTGCAGCAATTTAGAGACAACTTGGTCTGTCTTGTGGAGAATAACGTGCCCCATCTGCAGCAGTCCTAAAGCCCAACTGTAAGATGGATCATATTTAGTAACTAAGTAAAAATATTTTCTTCTGTGTTTTTTTCCCCTCGGCAGAGTGCATGAAAAGGTAGGTTTGTTTGTTTTTTCTCATATGGCTAGAATCCCTCCACCTGGAACCAGCACAGATACAGGGCTTGAGGAGGAGCAATAAAAATTCCCTGTTGTAAAACGAAACTGCCTTTAATCCTTCAGAAGCAGCTATTTGCTTCTAGGCCCTAATGTTTCTTCATTTGCTATTTATGTCATCACATATTTGAGCCTTCCTCACATCTCTGCAAACAATCACATTAAGAAAGCTATATTTCAAAATGGTATCTTGAATCTATAGCAGTAGAATAGGAGCTTTCAGATGTACTCCGTCTTGCACGTTCTCTCGTTTTTCTGGAATCAGCCTTAGAAAACCCTTGCATGCATCCTTAGGTTTTCCATTTTACCAGCTAGGATACGACAGCGCCAAAAGGTTTACAAGAATGTAACTATTCCTTATGGGTAAGGCAGCAGATTCTTGTCCTGCTCGCTTACTGTCTCACTCACGGTAGAGTTCTCACAGAGGGGTTCTTGTTTTGACATAGTTACGAAGCGAGTGCTTCACTGGAATATGTTACCAGATGAGTGAAAAGGCTAACTGGGAGAATAAGACAGTGGAACAGCAAAGCAGCATCTTCCTTTGGCTGAAACCTGGGCCATTTTCTCCATGCTGTTCATAGGAAGCCCTTATTCAGAAGATGCATTTGCAAAGAAAGAAAAAGTTATCATCGTGAACAAATGCTTTGAACAGGGAAACAAAATGATCTTTTTGTCTCCTCCAGCATTTAATTCAGACCTTACATTTCATCAAGATAACGATGCACACATAACAGTGGACTTTATCCCCAGAGAGACTGACGGAAACCATGAAGCAAGGATATCCTTACATGTCTCAGAGTCCTTTATCTTCTGGTCTTAAGACTCGCTGGTAGTCTTACCAGAAGTCCAGTCACCCACCATCAAAAAACAGAACCCAGAAGCATCGTTTCTCGCTGCACTATGGCTTTCTAGCTGTACAATTCCTGTTGAACATAACCTTTTTTTTTTTCCTTTTTGCTTTTATCACTGAATAATCAGGAAAGTAATGCTTAAATTTTTTAAGAACCTTTTAAAATTATTATTTTTATAAAGTAATTCGAATTCCATTGCAAATGTGGCAGGCTTTTTGTGACATTATCCTGGTAACAATCAGCAGACAGCTGGGTGGAGAGGCAGGAAATGGAGTTAGTCGAAGGGAAGTTAAAGGAGTTTACAAAGTGCAACCACCATCTGAAAATGAAATGGTACTGTGGACAGAGAGAGAACATCTAAGAACTGTCTATGTAAGTGCACCCCAAATTAGGGATATTTAATTTATGGTATAATCTATCCAGTGTGTTTTGTAATGTATGCTACAAGTTAGTAGTCCCATGTATTGATGTGAATTTCATTTCTGTTATTTAGAAAATAAAAATAAAAGTATTTCAGACAAAGATGTTTGAGGAGGTGGAGGTCTTGCAGGTTGTTTCTTTAAATATTTTTTGTTTGCTTATCCTTGGTTAGACATGTTGTGGACTGCTTCTCTGTTTAATTCTGAAGATCTTCCTTTGTTAAGTGCACTTGAAAGTCATTAGCAATAAAAGAGATCATTTTAATGGCAGCCTTTTGAGGCAAGGTGTTGGGTGGTGGTTTTTTTTCGTCTTTGTATGTCTCTTGGGAGACATTGAGCTTTACTCACAGCAATTCTCAAAGAAAGCAGTTGTCAAAGAAATTCCAGTTCCTGGAAAATCACCATTTCCTAGGGAACCAGGAACTTGCCTCATTTCCCATTCTGAAGTATTTACAGGCTTCGGGCAGGCCAGAGAAGGAATAGACAAATAACTCGTCTGGCAGCCAAGGCATCAGTCAATTTCAATCTGAGATAAAAGGCAAAGTTTCATCTTTAAGGGGAAGGGTTATGGAAAGGTGTTTGTAGAAGCCACCTTCCTTTCTTTTTCATGAGTCCTGACAATTGTGAAGGAAACATAGTTTATATACTGAGTCTTAAATTGATACTAGAATAACAAGCAAAAAAATAATAAAATGTCAAGGTTACAACTTTGTTTACTTGTTTAGCAAGACTTGCTGTGCCTTTTCTCCCTTCTTGTTTAATTTAAATTGCTTTACAGGTTTGAAGGATGGGAGAGGTCCTCTGCAAGGTCAAGAGCAGTTCTGGGTGCCCTCTGTAGATGAAACCACTCCATTCTTGTGCTCTGGTAGAATGCGGGAAACAGTCTGGATGATTGAAAGACGGTTGCAGCTTTATGCAGTGTGCTCTCTATGGATAAATTTATGATCTCAGCTTAAAGCTTCAGACCTCTGAATTCTTTTGACATATTTTCCCATTTTGGAATTAGCCTTAATGAAGTTTCTTAGTAAAGAACAAATGTGTCTCCTCTTCTGTTACGTAGTTTTGCTCTTAAAGATACATGGATAAAATACTGTGTGAGTGGCCTTTACTTAATTCATTGCTGTTGTTAAATGTTAATGAAACTCCATTGCATATAATTGGAGGAAGTTTTAGACAAGGAACATTTTATAGTTCTTTTTAGTGTGTTTAGTAACTGCAAAAAGACATCCATAGATAGATGTACAGTTGGAGTACAAATTAGTATATCAAATAATGAAAAACCGTCAAGGCTTTGTTTTTGTGGGTTTGTGTGGATTTGCATGCTTTGGTCTCTAGAAACTTTTTTAACCAGCCTAGGTAGCGACTTAACTCAGAATTGTTCTCATGCCTGGGTTACGTTACCACAGTTGTGATTATTTGCATTGTGAATAAAACATAGCTGGGGCAGGAAACAAAAAGGTCATTTTAGACATTTGTCTTTCGGGTTACATTCATTATGGTACATTCAGTGTGTTTTCTTAATTCGTGCCTCATTTATGGTAAGGTATGCATCCACATGGAAACAAGGGATAAAATCAGACTGGTAGCTCTAGATAGTCTTCTGTCCTTGTCTGCTGTGCCAGATTCTGTCACCAAAGACAGAAATGTTTTGATCTGTGGTGTTCACTGTAGCTTAGTATTCAAACTAGCAAAGTGGCTTTTCTTACATTTTAACTATTACTCTTGAAGGAGTATCTTGGTAGAGCTCCTCTTCCAATGTCTTTACAACAGCTGAAAAGCAAGAGGAAGCAGGCAGCAGGACAGCACCTTTCCAAAGCTGTGCTGCGGCCAGGCTCCTTTTGAGTGGGCCCAACTTCTGGTTGGCAGTTCTGTCCTTTGCAAGTTGCTCCTAGTGAGTAATTCAGTGTCATGTAATAAATGTGTCTGGTCTCCTGGGATCTGCTCTGGGTAAGGGCTGATGACACAGTGGTACACAGATACCTGAGCCAGTTTTAAACTGAGTAGTTTAACGGCCCAAGAACAAAGCAGTCATGACTGTGCGTTCAGGCTAACTTACTCTGGGGACATCTGTGCAGGGAGGATTTTTTCCCCTATTGTGTTTTATTAGACAATTAGAGAAGGCATTCTGGAAAGGTTTCAATTTCTTGTTCTTTTCTGTTAATACTCTCACTGATTATTGCGGTCTTCATCCATGGGCCAGGGGCAGCGCGGCGAGGTGCCTGGCGCTGCTGTGGGTAGGTGAGAGGGGCGGCAGGGGGCGCTTCGCACCCGGGGCTGGGGGGGGGAGGAATTCAGAGACATTTCTCCTCAGAAAGAGCAGTCAGGCATCGGGACGGGTTGCCCAGGGGGGTGGTGGAGTCACCGTCCCTGGGGGTGTTCAAGGGAAGGTTGGACGTGGTGCTTAGGGACATGGTTCAGTGGGTGACATTGGTGGTAGGGGGATGGTTGGACCAGGTGATCTTGGAGGTCTTTTCCAACCCTGATGTTTTCTATGATTCTATAAAAGTCTTTGCATTTCAGAAATGCTCATTTGTCTCTTTTTGTCTTGCAGGGAATAACTTCATGGCTTTTAAGGCTAGAAGGGACCGTTATGTTTAGGTAGTGTGACCTTCTGCAAAGCTTGGACCAAATAATGTTTCTCAATAACTTTTGTATCAAACCTCTGTGTGTTCTGTATGTGGAGCTTTTTGAAAGAAAGCAAGAATAGACTTAAAAACATAAACAGATTAAAAAGGAAATTATGCCAGTGCAGGATTCCTTTTATCACAAAATCACAAAATGATTGAGGTTGGAAAGGACCTCTGGAGGTCATCTGTTCCTTCCAAAGCCCCCGCCCCCCCCCCCCCACCTTCTGTAATTTATCTTTTTAGACCTCTACAGGTGATTCATTTTGCACACCTTTGCATATTCTTGAAACATATGTGGAAAAAGGTGAATACCATAGTGGGATTTATGAAGGAAAAGTACAATCAAAGTTAGCTTTCCTTTTACACAGCATTTGCAAGGTTTCACTTTTTAGTTATCTATTGGGTTTTGGAATGGGAAGGAAAAAAACAGTGATAGTCGCCAGTGGTGAACAGAAAGAATGGGATCTGGAAATTGTTATCAGTAAAGGGGAAAAACAAACAAACAACAACAACAAAAGAAACCCCTAAGTATCTGGTACTGTTTACCCTAAAAAGTAGACTGAAGGGAGGTAATAGTCTCAGCATAAACTGCTTTTCCAAAGAGTATAGGTGAATAGAACCGCACGTAGGTCATTCAGATTGCATCAAGAGAGATTCAGATTATTCAGTAGGAAATACAATGGTGAAAATTATGAACGACTGGAATAAATTGCATTGGAGGTTGTAGAATGGGAGGTCTTTAAAGTCGATGAGACACCTGGCAGCAGCAATGCAGATATAGCAGATCCTTCATTGGAGTTACTGGAGAAAAAAAAATGCATTGTGGACACTGGGAGACAGATATTCCATATGTATTCATATAAAGCAATTTAGCTTATAGAAGACAGTACATTAGTCTTGAACTGTTAGTAGAAATACATCTGTTTTGCTCACTTTGAGAAGGTTCATGAGGTTGATAGTGCAAATGTCAAGTCAAAACTAGACTTAGGAAGAATTGCAAATACCTCGTTTTTCTGGAAGTCTCGGTATCTTGCTGTAATCATAGCACGGGTGGGAGATGGTAGCAGGGAGTGTAGGAGAGTGAACAGGAAAAAAGTGACTTGAAGAGAAAATTTGTTCATGGAATAAAAATACTAGGCTACAGTCTGTGAACTGGATGGATTGCTGTAGCTCTGGCATTGTAATCCAACTGTACCTCTGCACTGGGATACTATTCTGTAATGTGTAGTTTCTGAAAATAGTACTTCAGAAGTGAAATAACACCTTTTTGCATGGCATATGTGAACATATGCTTATTTTGTGTGTGTACTGTTAGAACTTAAAATACTGAGATGATGATTTTCTGTTTATTTTACAGACTTGCTTAAAATCAAATACATGACCATGGGGGATATGAAGACCCCAGATTTTGACGACCTTCTTGCAGCCTTTGACATACCAGACATGGTTGACCCAAAAGCAGCTATTGAATCTGGACATGATGACCATGAAAGCCACATAAAACAAAATGCTCATACAGATGAAGATTCTCATGCACCATCATCATCTGATGTTGGTGTGAGTGTCATTGTGAAAAATGTACGTACAATTGATTCTTCTGAAGGAGTGGACAAGGATGGCCACCATTCCACAGGCAATGGCTTGCATAATGGCTTTCTAACATCATCAGCTCTCGATAGTTACAGTAAAGATGAGGGGAAGTCATTTAAAGATGATGGGTCAGCTTCTGAGACTACATTGAAGGATTCAGCTTTCAATCAGTTTAGCCCAATTTCAAGTGCTGAAGAATTTGATGATGATGAAAAAATCGAGGTGGATGACCCTCCAGATAAAGAAGAGATGCATGCAAATTTCAGGACAAATGTCTTGACAGGATCTGTATCTCAGCAGGAATATGACAAACTAAAAGCACTTGGGGGGGAGAACTTGATTAAATCTGGTATCCCAATTTCAAGCAGTATCGATAAAAGTAAGGTTGCTAAACGAGAGACAGAGACAAACTCTGTGAATTTAAGTGTTTATGAGTCTTTCAAGGCTCGTAAAGCAGAGGACAAATTACTAAAAGACAATTCTGAGAAACTTATTGAAAACAGGGTACTTGATGGAAAACTGAGCACAGAAAAAAGTGAAACAAGTCTTGCTAGCATTTCACAGTCCAAAGCAAAGTCATCAGCAAAGCTTTCTTCGTGCATTGCTGCAATTGCAGCACTGAGTGCTAAAAAGGCAGCTACAGACACCAGTAAGGATTCACAGTCTAATTCAGGACAGTCTTCTCCATTACCAAAAGACATGAGTGAAAGTCCCCGGGCTATGGAAAAATCACCTGAATCTCAGAGTCTTATTGATGGTGCTAAAAAGCCATCTGTTAAGCCACCAGATAGTCCCAGGAGTGTATCAAGTGAAAACAGTAGCAAAGGGTCTCCATCTTCTCCTGCAGGATCAACACCAGCAATTCCTAAAGTTCGCATAAAAACCATCAAGACTTCCTCTGGGGAGATAAAGAGAACTGTTACTAGAGTGTTGCCGGAAGTTGATTTGGACTCTGGTAAAAAGACAGAACAGAGTGCTTCTATGGTAACTTCCATGACATCTCTCCTGTCCTCTCCAACTTCTGCTGTTCTTTCCTCTCCTCCTAGAGCTCCTCTCCAGTCCACAGTTGTCACCAATGCAGTTGCATCTGCAGAACTTGCACCAAAGCAGGTCACTATCAAACCTGTGGCTACTGCCTTTCTCCCAGTTTCAGCAGTTAAAACAGCAGGTTCACAAGTTATTAATTTGAAGCTTGCTAACAATACTACAGTGAAAGCCACTGTAATATCTGCGGCTTCAGTGCAGAGTGCCAGTAGCGCAATTATAAAAGCTGCCAATGCTATACAGCAGCAGACTGTTGTGGTGCCAGCATCGAGCCTTGCCAGTGCTAAACTTGTGCCAAAGACAGTCCATCTTGCCAACCTTAATCTTCTGCCTCAAGGTGCTCAAACCACCTCTGAACTCCGCCAAGTGCTAACGAAACCTCAGCAGCAAATAAAGCAGGCAATAATTTCTGCAGCAGCCTCGCAGCCTTCTAAAAAGGTGTCTCGAGTCCAGGTGGTGTCATCTCTACAGAGTTCTGTAGTGGAAGCATTCAACAAGGTGCTGAGTAGTGTCAATCCTGTCCCAGTTTACATCCCAAACCTTAGTCCCCCTGCCAATGCCGGAATAACGTTACCAACACGAGGTTACAAGTGTTTGGAGTGTGGCGACTCATTTGCTCTTGAGAAGAGCCTGACACAGCATTATGACAGGAGGAGTGTGCGAATTGAAGTGACATGTAATCATTGTACAAAGAATTTAGTTTTCTACAACAAATGCAGTCTTCTTTCCCATGCTCGTGGACACAAGGAAAAAGGAGTTGTAATGCAGTGTTCCCATCTGATTTTAAAACCAGTCCCAGCAGATCAAATGATAGCATCTCCTTCAAGCAATACTGTTACATCTATGCTTCAAAGCCCTGTGGGAGTTGGCACGCATACTGTAACAAAGATACAGTCTGGCATAACAGGGACAGTAATATCAGCTCCAGCAAGTACTCCCATCATTCCAGCTATGCCACTAGATGAAGATCCATCAAAACTCTGTAGACATGGTCTAAAGTGTTTGGAGTGTAATGAAGTTTTCCAAGATGAGACATCTCTTGCTACACATTTCCAGCAGGCTGCAGACACAAGTGGACAAGTAGAGTATCATATGTTTAAATTCCAATGTTTCACCTATAAGCCTAGGAGACTTTGGTTATGTTTTTCTTTCATTTAGATATTAATTATCTGAATCTCCGTGATTAAAAACATAAACTAAAACCACAAAAAAATCTTGCAAGCACTTTCATAGTGAACGTCAACATTTTTAAATAAGACTTTTCTTAGAGTTTTTTAGGTCCTGAAGTCTAAAATTTCCACTGTATATTTTTCATTAGATTTTAGCATTAGCTTTTTTACAGGTGAACATTATAATACTGAAATTGGTAATGGACTTTAAGATTTTTAATGGCTATCTCTGTGCCTTGAAATTTGATTATCCCGTGGAATCCACTTAATTGGCAACCTCATTAACAGTACGCTTTTTAATCTGAGAAGTATTTTTAAGGTGATTAATTCCTGAGCCGTCTTTGGTTTTTGTTATTTTCATATAGCACTATAAGTAAGGTTGGCATTCCTATTACCTACAGTGACTCTAGCCAGCGAATAAATGGCACACTGATTGTACTGAAAGGGTACGCATGCTGTGTTCTTCAGGTCTTTCTTAAACAGAAAGTGGTGTTCACTAGCATACATTACTTGCTATGTGACCATTTATATATTTGTGTTGGTTTTCCTTTCCTGTCATGATTGCTAATGAATTAAACTTACTTTAGTAAAGAATTCTAAAATGGTTTGTGTGTGGCCTAATCTGAAATACCTCATTCAATAAAAGTTAGTATTAATCAGTGTGCCATGTATTTTATAACCGTGTAGGAATTAAGATCATTAATTAAATGATCTGGCTGGGTTTCCATCGGAGTGTGCCAATTAAAAAGGATTCTGGCACATTTCAAAGCATTCAGTTGATCTCGATGTTGCAGTTTGTTCCTGCGCATCAGCAAAGAAGCTGAAAGCCTGCAAACAGGCTCTGGCTGAGCAAGTCAGGGATGCCCTGGGAATATTCCTGGGACTCTCACAGCAAAGTGCAGAGTAAAGGATTACATCCTGAGGCTAGGAAGAAGTCCGCTAGTCACAGAAGTGCAGAGAGGTTCCTGTTGGAATCTCTTCACTGATCTTAAGACCTGTTACGTGACCATGAAGCAGGTACACTGTTCCCACCAGTACAAGCAGTGATGCAAAGAGATATGAATGTGGAGATAATCTTGATTATATGTATTATGTGGCTCTGCCTCAGCTCCTACTTCACTAACTGGTTAGCAGACTTAGGCTGAAATTGCCTGGATTCACAGTGAAATGCAATGTGAGTGAGTTTGTGTTCGTAATGTACTACAGATAGGCCTGCCTAGGGCCAGTTTATTTAAGCCTTATGTCAGAAAGAAGTTAGCAGAATGTATTCCATCCTTAGATCTTGCTGCAGTTTTGAACATTTTCTAATAGCTGTCCACGAGCATGTTCTGCACCAGCTCTCAAGTTGGGCAATACGCAGTAGTTGTTTTTAGCTAACTTCTTTGTTGGTGCATGTTAGGTTTATCTTTTTTTTTTTTTCATAATAGGTCCATTAATTATCATTTGTGGTATGATAAGATCCAGTAGTCCTTGGGAAACCCCTGTTGTGTTTGGTACTATGAAAATGAGTAATTAAGAAGGTAGTTCATAAGCAGAAAGCCTCCAAAACAACCAAGTAAATAGGACAGACAAAATAGGTTGGGAGGATGGGGCAAGGATAAAATGAAAAAATAGAGAACAAATATTTTAAAAAAAATGCATTATACTTTTTGTGGGGGCCTTTTTTGGTATGAACAGATAAACAGGTTTGTAGAAACACCTTTGGCCTTTCTTGCTACCTCTTAGTGGTGCTTGTGCTCTGTTGCTGCTGAGTATGCTCTGTATGCATGTCCTCTTAGATACTGTTTACTCTGGTGAATTTACTGTGGGAAAGCAATGAAATCTTCACATAGTGTCAAAATGTAAGCAGAAAGATAAGTATGGGTACACAGGTACTGCTGTTTAAGGAGGAAAGGTTATGAAGATACAGAAAATAGCATTGACTGCAACCCACCGATGTGTTTCTATCTCTTGTTGGAAAGCCACTGTCTTTTAAGAGCTGAGGTATTAATAAGGCATTAATACCTGCTTACTAGGTCATGGTTTTCCAGATTTCAAAAAATAAATAAAATAAATAAATAAAAGCTTTGTGCTGCAAAACAGAAAGGAAAATAAGCCATTTTCATGTTGTTCCGTTTTAAAAGAACACAATCAACATTGTTTAAATGTTTGTTGAACTACCTCTTAAAAATGACTTAAATATTTTTAATAGTCCTTTTAATACACCAAGCAGCAGTTTTCAATTGTGTGCTTTTTTTTAATGTTGTGCTCTATTACATACTGTAATGATGTAGCTCTACTGCTACATCATGGAAGCTGCTTAACCAAACCAGTTGCTTTATAGTGAGAGCAATGCCTCCAGCTTTCTTGACAAGTTAGCTTCTTGTCCCCTCTTCAGTTAGCATTTGCATAACTGCAAGAGTAGTGTTTGCTGAAGAAAGTCTGTGTATAGGTGTTTATTAATAAACAATAGTATGTTACCCCTTTAAAAGCTTGAAAAAGAGCTTTATTTGACTTCTGTTCTATTAGTGCTTGGCATTGGGTTTTTGTTACTACATTTAATTTGGGGGAAAGGAGACATGAAAGTTATATAAAATAGATATTTTCACTTTAGGAGGAAGGAAGGAAAAAATATTTTGATTTTGAAAAAAATATATTAAAAAAAAATATTTTTGGCGACTTATAATTCTTTCTAGTGCCTACCTCCTTACTTTTGAAAAGAAAATTGAATACTGCTTTGTGGTAAAAGTAAGAAGTAGCTGTTACTTCTTTTTAAACTCCTGTTATAAAGGTAGAAAGTTTCTTTTAGAATAATTTAAAAAGAAAAAAGTAAAACATCAATTAAATGAAAAGCAGTTTAAAAATATTCCCTATAAAGTTGTTACTTTCCTGTAACATCTTCTTTCAGTTAGTAGTCCTATTGAAAGGAACCAGACCACTCACTAGTAGATTTCATGGCTGAATGTAACCCTCACCTACTTAGTGGGGAAACAAAAACAGCAGACCTGGACTAATTCATGTTAATGTTTGTCTTACTTACAGCTATAAGTGTATTGCTCTCGGGGACACTACACTGTTCATTTACCTTCATGCTCTTGTGTGTCTTTATTTTCCACCTCCACCATTTTTTCTTCTAACCATTTTTTTTTCTGGAACTTTGACTTCAAATGCAGGCAGGTGATGATTTTCACAAACTGTGTTTTATTTTGGTATGGGTTGGAATGAGAGAACTGGAAGTTAATGCCACCTTAAGCCCAGAATAAAATGGTAAGCAAAAGTGCTGAATTTCAGAATTTTGCAGTAGATTATTCTTGATCTACTGTAATCAGTTACAATTAAACATTTTAGACGTCAAAATAGCAAACCAGTAGCCTTAACAAATAGCATTATTGGCATTTCACGTTAGTCTGAATTACTGACATTGCAGATGAATCTTGAAGACTGCTTGTTGCAAAATCACCATCTGGGATACTCTTCGCTGGGGTTGGAATGTTGCATGGCTCTTATGTGGCATACCACCAGGTTTCCTTTTGTAGTGCTGCAGAGAAAATGCTTGGGGAGGGCTGTGAAAACCCCATATGTTTCTGTGATTGGAGTAAGAAGTTTTGTTTTGCCAGTTTCTTACATAATCGAATAACATTCCAGGTCCTCCAGTATTATATTGCTACTTGTTAATACATATGTGACAGAAGATAAATTTTAGGAATGGTACTGAAGGCAATTAAATGTGGCAAGCACATTTTAAGTAGAGTTATGGTTTTCAGGCGTTTGCAGCCTGTAAACCTGAGCTGAATACAAAATTCACATCCCAGACCAGTTCTGTTCAGTGTTGACAGGCATGAGTCAGTGGTTCAGACCATGGTTGTTTGGTCAACTGAGGACAAACTCTGACATTTCAGAGTGGATAATATGACTATATATAGTCATGTTTGTATGACTGTAAAGCCTTTTTGCTTCCGGCACTGGAGTTAGTACTTGTCTCATGTTGATTAAATGGGTACAGGTGAATTTTTGTACTGGCAAAGTTGCCAGTACTAGTAAGGCAAACTCATTTGAAACCTATTTGTAACACTGTAGTATTTCTTCTACAATGGTAGCTTTAATTCTGCTGTAATACGCTCTGAATCTTACTGTTTTTTAAAAGACACTTACAGGTTAGTGGCCTAAACTGGAAGAAGGGGGTGTCTCTATGTGAAGCCCCTGTCTTTCAGTAAGAAACTGTTTTATCATGAGGGAAAGGATTATTTCTTTATTATTTGAGGATTTCTTTATATGTAGGTTAGTAAATCATTTTTAACACAGCTCTGGAGATCTTGTTTTTTTCTATATTCTTGCAAAATGTACACATTACTCCATCTGCAAGACTCTTAAGGATAACATTTCTAAAAATTTATAAATATCTTGTTCAAAAATACCCATGCCACAAAGGAGTCTTAGTTTTGCTTTTAAATCTTCGTAAGTCACTGGTGAGATTCATAATTTCCAGGTTGTAAGAGAGAACAATAATTTAAAAGGCCTTACAAAGCAAAGTTGTACAAAATGAAGTTGTTCTGCAAAGACTTTTATTTGTGCTTGAATTTTAGCCTGTGTTTCTGGTGAAATCAACAAAGCAGCAGCTTCTGTGATAAAAGTTAAACAGAATTATTGCTCCATACAGACTGTCAACCACCTGCTTAGAGATCTTAGTTATGTAATACTCTAAATGAAACATTTTCACAAATGGTTTTACAGGTTCTGCTCTTTGTGCTCTCCAGTAATGGAAAGCAACTGTGAGCAGAAGTGAAGCATGGTTCCAGCTCAGTTGCATCATTTACATTTCACTCCAAGAGTGACACGCTGTACCCAAAGAATTCCGTGATTCTGATTTGGCAAATCGTCAACATGTTGTTGAAGGGTTTTGGTTTTTTAATTATTTTTGTGTAACAAAATACTAGAAAAGAATTGGTACAGGAAGTAGTTCCTGCACTTAGAAAGATTGCCCTTCAAAGAAAAGCTTCTAAAGTATTTCGTATATCTGCAGTTTTTACTCAAATGCACAATATTTTGATATTTTACAAAGCAGATGCTGTAGTCTAGCCTGAGGAATATATTTTGAAATTATTTATAGACTATTTGATTTGAAATTATTTATAGACTATTTGATTGATAATACCCTGTTTTATTGGTATTGAGAATATTGCCAATAGAATTCATCAAGAGCAAGTATCGAAGAAATTGAAGATAATATATTTTGTGTTTTTTTTTCTGTTTATTTTTTTTTCTTGTCATGGTGCTTTTAGATAAAGCTGCTAAGTTTGTTTCTCAAGTTTTACTTAGACCCCTTGCACTATAAAGGTAATCTTTTGAGGCACCTAATAAAATTTAAATAATCTGGCATGCATCTTCTATGGTCAATGGTATGTGAAGTAGCTTTGTTTTATCAGAATTTGGCCCAAAATGCCAATATATCCTGTTGCCAATATTCTTCATCTCCATCCCATAAGGTTAGTCAACAGAGTCCAGAATGTAGTCCTTGGCTACTTCTTTTGGTTCACATCATAGTCACAACATTTAACCTTTTGTTTATATTACAGTGTTTGACACAAGAAATTATGTCTAGCTGAACCAAACCTTTTGTTTCATCTATTTTGGTTTATCGTTTAGAAGACATGCAATATCTGCCAGATGCTGCTTCCTAACCAGTGCAGTTTTGCATCACACCAGAGAATTCATCAGCATAAATCTCCATACACGTGTCCTGAATGTGGAGCAATCTGCAGATCTGTCCACTTCCAGACTCATGTTACTAAGAACTGCCTGCATTATACCCGAAGAGTTGGTTTTCGGTCAGTATAATGATTACTTTGTTGTCAATTTATATGTAATTTATGCTTTCAAAAGTAATTTTCCATTTTCATAAGCATTGTTTGTAGAATACAGCTTCATGGGTTTAAGGTTGTCATGGAAACAATGCTATTAGTACTACAAATTTTGGAATAAATACTGCATTAGAATTCAGTTTTGTTTTGGGCATCCGCTTTTGTATGTTATTAAATCAGAATATTAGCTAATCACATCCAACCATAAAATGTCAGATTCAGGACTTCACAGGTTCTAAGGTCTAGAAAATTCAGATGTATTTTCTTAATTACAGGTTCATAACAGACTTCTTGAGTTTTTTCAAGACATTGAATTTTAGGCTGTTCTTTCTGGTATAGCAATCGTTTTCAGTATTTATTATCAAGAGGATTTATTATCAAGATGTGGATGGGCATACTGCATGGGTCTGGTAGCATAGCAAAAACAACTTTGTAAAGTCCTTTTTGCTCTTATTTTCTGTGGGAAGTCAAGATTTGTCTCTTTACACCGCTTGAAAATTATCTTCCTCATTCAAACAGCCTGCTCTTCTGGTTGTTCATTGTTACTCTTCAGTTTTCCTTTTATTCTTTCATTTCCCTGTAATGGCAACTCACTGAGAAAATGGGGATCAGAGGCATTTCATGGAAATGTTAAGTTTTGAAAGGCTTGAAAATTGTTTTATTGTCAGAATTTTACTGACTCTGAGCGGCGGGCAGCACAGCAAGAGATCGGAAGAGCAACCTGTACAGCTGCGCTTTGCTCAGCAGTCCTCAAGCATTTCCATTTCATCCTATCTGACTGGGGAAGGGTGATTTAAAGTCCTACCCACTAGAAAGCTTCTTCCCCTTCAAGGTACCGCAGTTCATTTACTAGGATGGCTGTGACATCCTTCCACAAAGGGAAGAAAGCATTTTTCCTCCATCAAGGCAACTGCTGTGGCAATCAGTTTTCAGACTGAACCTGTGGCCTGACACAACTCTCAAATCTTCATGTTTCTTTGGATTCTTTTCTTTTATCCTTTCCTTCCAAGCAGTGGTCTTTCTTGTCATAAGTTTCTTACATCTGCTTCCTCCACTCTACTGCCCTTCCCAATAGTCTGTACCTCTTTGTATCATCTTCAGGGACTCTTGGCCTGCACCAGTAACACCAGAAGATTCATAAATCCTTCACAGAGAATCATGATAATGTTCCTAAGCTTTCTGAGATTTATCATAAACATCTCATGTCACACTAAGTCAGAATTTATTTGGTGAGAAGAAACCAAAAATACTTAGGCAAGGAAAAGCAGCATCTGGGAAAGTTTAAGGTCTTCCTTCCTTAACTCCTCAGCATCTCCTTATCACCGTGACACATGTGCTGGTGAAACGCATGGTATGTCTTGCCTCCCCAGTGGACCTTGTAAGGCCAGTTTGGTTTCAGTGGTTTAGGCTAACTGTCTGAACTAAATAAGCTGCAAATGTCAACCTTAAGTTTGATTGCATAGTAGTGTGCTGATAACAAGAAAGGTGAAATAACAGTCAAAGAAAGGAAGGCTTGGGCCTTAGGAGTTGTTTTAATACGCAACGGTGGATGCTGAGGATCGTTTGTGGTTGATTTTACATCACTAGAGAATAAAATCCAGGCAGAATGGGATGGAGAGGGGAGAGGGGGGATGTGCCCCAGCTCTATTGAGGTGACACCATAGCAGTAGAGCTGTTAAGGGTTCACTGCAATGAGAGGGTCACACTTTCTACTGCTATGAAGAAATGTTCATCTCTGTATAAACTGAGAAGAGCTTAACAGACCCCAAAAAGGTGAGGACCATTTACTTTAGAAAACGCACTGGCAAGTGGAGACTAGATAGATACGGACTTATTTATTAGGATTTACTAGTTATTTACTTATTTACTAGTATTAGGGATGTAAATTAAGTGCTTAAGAAAGAAAGGGTGACATTTCATAAAATTCCATGCAGATACATTTTAAAAGGAAAGCAGAATTGTTAAGTGCAATTTATAACTATCTAATGCTTTATTGCTATCATTAAGGCATTAAAATGGTATCCAAAAATTATTTGATGTTTATACAAAAATGATCATGCTAACATGATAGATGCCAAAATTATTATTTCAGAAGCCAGGGGCCTTCCAAGTTGAAACTAAAACTCTTACTGCAAAACACTGATCACTAAGAAATCTGTTGATTTGACAAGTTATGTTTTAATTGCTTATTGCGGTATATTCGCAGACTTACTGGGTATATATACTAAGACTGGACTGGAGGTGCATGACACTGTAAAAAGGGGGCATTGTGGGTAGAAATTCTCATGCTAATTTTAATTCAATTTTTTAATCATTTTGTTTTAGAATAGATGCGGAAAGGTCACAAATTTTCGACATTGCAGAAGTACGTTTTTGAAAAATATTTTCAGAATTCCAATCTGATATATTGAAGTGATTGTAGATTCAGTTTAGTTGTTCTGAATTTAAATTTACTTGTTTGTTTGTTTGTTTTAATCCAAGCATTGATTTGATTACTAGCACAGAAAATCATTACCATTATGTTTTCATTAAGTCTAAACAAGGGAAGTGGTGAAAATGTTTTGCTTACTAGTTTTCAATTTTGGTGATAGCTTCTAAATTACTGTGGTGTACCTTACATAATCCGCTGCATGTGAAAAAAAATGCATTTTATAAAAGCTCTTTACAAATTTGCAGAGGATTGAAACGTTCTTTTTATAATCAATAGAATATTTGTCTGACTCTTCTGTCTATTCTGTTGTAATATCGTAAAACATGCTCTGACTTCATATCTCTTAGATTTTACAAGTTAAATTTGGGAAAATCCTTTTTTTTCCTCCCTTTTGTTATGCAAATCTCTGCTTATAGTGATTCTTACTCTGTTGTTTATACTTTTAAATTGACAGTATAATGCACTTTTAACTGGTTATATGTATATGCTTAACTCTTCCACTTGCTTGAAAATAAGTGTTGATTCCATTTCTTTCAATACTGCTTTATGCTAGGCTGAACTGACTCTTTTCCACTCTTTTTGCAGCTGCGTGCATTGCAATGTTGTATACTCTGATGTGGCGGCACTCAAGTCTCATATTCAAGGTTCTCATTGTGAAGTCTTTTACAAATGTCCTATCTGTCCCATGGCATTTAAATCTGCTCCCAGCACACATTCCCATGCCTATACACAACACCCGGGTATCAAGATAGGCGAACCAAAGTAAGCAAAATTACTATTTTTACTGTACTTGCTTGCATTCTAATAACCTTTGAAATTGCATTCTATCCTGTACTTACAATCTTAAGTACTGAACGATCAACAGTCTGTCATCCATTTGGTAATGCTTGTCATTCTTCTAATATTTTCAAGAGGTTTTAGCTAGGATTTTTTTTGGCAAAAGTTAAATTTCCATGAACATAGCAATAGCAGTTCTTTAAACACAGCACTACAATAAAGTAATGCAGTAATTACAAAAACAATTCAGCCCGCTAGTGTGTTGTTTCTCCTTGTTTTCTAATCCACTTACCTCACATGCATTTTTACTGTGAATTAAGATATAATGTGATTTCAAGAAGAACTGCTAAGACTCACTGGCGCTTTTGTAGTGATTTTCTTAATGTCTGGTTGAAAAGGCAGGAAAAAGTGATTTTATTTTTTTCTGTTAAGTGTTTACAAATAGTTGTCTAGGTGAATTTGGGAAATTGGTTCTTCTGGTGCCATCAGCCATCAGGGGTTAGGATGCACACTTGTGGCTGGGGCGTTAGATGCAGCTGCAATTGTCTCTGGGCAGACCTCAGGCGGCTCTCACGGGCTGCAGCCTCCTGCGGTGCCACAGAGCAGCTGCGCGCTTGTCAGGCGGTGTTTGCCACTGTCTGCTAGATGTGTCCTCATGAAAGCTGTAAGTTTGGGAATGGTGAGCTAGGTTTTAGCTTCACTAAGACTGTCATGTCTAAAGGACAACAATCCCCGTCTGATGAGAGGTGCCAGCCTTTAAACCTTTTCCAGCCTTGCCCTGAAATTCAAAATAAATATTTATACAGAGCTATTTTTATATAAGCTTTTTTCTGATACAAAATCTCTCTTTCTGGATTAAGGCAGAAGCGTTTCCATTCTTCACCTAGGACGGTTGTATATAAACACAGTAAGTGGTTTACTGAAGGTAGTAAGAAGTGGCATAATTCAGGGTCTTCATTGTGAAAATGTTGAATATTCAAGGCAGGGGGAGCTGCAGGTGTCGACACGTATGAAAATCAGACTTCAAATTGCATAGGCCTTAAGCCCAGTGCCTTCTAATCACAGGCCTTTTTCTTCTCTCTTCTTCCTCTGCTGGTATGAATGCAGAACAGAGTAAATACTCAAATGTTTAACTCTGTTTTGTTTCTTTGAACTGCTTGGACCACACAAGTACATTTTAGCAAATTGCAGAGTCAAGAAAATATAGAGCAGATGAAAGAAACAAGGTATCCTGCATTGTAATAACCAGATTTCACAAGAATCTGGCATAACACTTTTTCTTCTAGCCTATTAAAAGGAGATCTGATTTTTTTTTCTTTAGCAAAATAGCAACAGACTTACTGTGTCTGATATTAAATTCAGGCATTTCCACCAGTGATAAATGATACCTTGTTTTAATTCAGGATAATATCTTACTGAGAGGCTTTGACATATCAGCATTTAATCTAAAACTTGTTTAAGGTTCCCATGATTTTCATTACAGAAAACTGAAAGATTAAGATCTCCAACTGTGTAAGATACTCCACATATGAAAAGTACAGAAGATTTACTGAGTTGTGCTTAGATCTGTTGAACTCCTCATAATTTTGGTGAATTAAGTATTTTGAATTAGTTTCCTTTCCATATAAGAAGGAGTGTTTTATTTAAATTTGCCCGTTTAAATCAAGATGCTGTCTCACATGCTTGCAGAATGACTAGTAAGGTTTTCCCATTCTTTGCAATGTTTGCAGTTCCTTGTTTCTGAAGGTAGTACAATGTCAGCACCAGGGCACAAAATGCTCATTGATTACTGTCTGACCATTTAATAAGGTCTATTTCAGGCTATCAGGACCTGTGGATTTCCTCAGAATTAACTGAATGTATTTATGCTGTTCAGCAGCAATGCAAAATGGAAAGTATTTTCTTGTTTGGATTAATTGGTTGCTGAGGATATTTCTCACATATCTTAGTCAAATGACATCAAGTTTTCATAGCTCAAATTCTCTTTTATCTACTGTAGTGTTCCACATTGTACTGGAAGAAATATATTCCTGTTTGATGAATATGCCAGTGCCACTGCAGGTTTACCTGTCTTGTGTTACCTGCTATCTGTGCTGCACATGGCCAGCATACATTTTGTTGTAAAGAAGAAATATAATACAGGATTATAATACTAGAGATATTACCTTAAAAGTTCAACTGTTTGTTGTTATGAAGTAAGTGTTTTAAAACAAATGAAAAGCAGTGTAAAATACCCTTTTGTGTTTTAAAGCACGAAGCTTTCAAGCTTTTATGTAGTGCTTGGAGGTCATTTAACCCAGATTTTTAAATGGGAGTTTCAAACCTTACACTGTTAGGGAAATGTTTTTGAACTCCTGTCAGACCACAGAGCCTGGTTTCTAGAGGCCCTGGTCCACGGTGGTGCTGCGGGAAATAAGGCTGTGTATGTGAACAAATCAGGGGAGCTGGGAAGGATTTATTAGTTCTCCCTCATAAATGGGCCGAGACCAGCTCAGTCTTGAGGTTCTGTTTACTTGTTCACACAATTTTTGTTTACAGGAGTTAGGCTTAGCGGGTAAATGGCTGTGTACCTCTGGCATTTACTGGAATTGTATGATTTATAATTATGTTACAAATGGTTGGTTCAGAACAGATACAGTAAACTATTTGCTGCATGAAAAATGAAGTCTATATGTAGTGATTCTCTAACGGTTGAAATTAGATTATTTTAATATAGGGAAATGGATGGCTTTCAACTTTGTCAGCTCTCTCCTGTAACATACCTAGGATGTTTTGATGTGAAACCAAAGCTTATATGTGATTTTGTTTTTTCAGTAAATAGTGGAAGTCCATAGAAACAGCATTAAGGTATTTTTCATGGCTGATCTCTTTTTGGATATTGGAGAAGTTCTTGTTTATGAAGCCAGATTATGAATATATACTGTACTCTCAATACAAAATATATTATCCCACAAGTACTGTTTTTTTGAGGAAAAAAGTGCAGGAAGGAGAAATATCATGCTCTGCAAAAGCTTTCAAAATGCTAGACATCTTTAATGCGATATGAAAGTATTTTTCTGTGAGATACATGTGTGTTCATTCAAAGATAGTATATGAATATTTATTACCCAGATTTTTGAAAAATGAAGAAGTGTATGTATCATGCCTATTTTGGTGTGTACTGTGGAGCAGGAGTAGTTAGTGAGCATGTGTAACTACCCTGGTTGTGCAGTGGCAGTACGACTGGCTGTCCTTCTCGAGGATCTTGTTGAACTTAGGCTATTGTAAATTATGTCCTGAAGAAGCACAACTGCCTTTAAACCTTGGACAGGGCTTTAAGCTGATGTATGTTAAATACCAGTTACCTCAGTTTTAAAGCAAATCAGCACACTCAGTTGCATGTGTTTAGGATTGAAAGTCATGCTTTCAAATGTGAGTCAAAGTAAAACTTGGTGGATATAGTCACAATACGTACTGTTAGGTATCTTGGTATGAATTTGAATTAAGACAGAGACCTGAGTTTTAAAGTTCAATCTATACCAGATAGTTCTTGTGCTTTTCTGAAAACAGAGTAATGTCATTTAGCTTTCACAGAAAATACAAGTATTCAGCTCCTGGTGTTTTTAGAGAGAGAATTTTTTTATATATGATGAATTCACAAATAAGTGATTATTTTTTTTTTGTAGCAGATTCACTTTCTGCTGCCAGTAGCACCTGTGTTAGTGAGTGGTGCATTACTCAAGGTGGTGGTCATTAAGGGGCTGGGAAGAGCATTGGCAGCAAATCAAGGGAGGTGATCCTTCTCTCATCTCTTCAGTGCTGGTGAGACACATCTGGAGTACTGGGTCCAGATCTGGTCTCCCTGGTAGAAGGGAGATGTGGACATAGTGGAGTGAGTTCAGCACAGCACTACTAAGGTGATGCAGGGCCTGGTGCATTTCACATGTGAGGAGAAGGTGAGAGAGCTGGGACTGTCCAGCCTGGAGAAGAGAAGGCTCAGGGAGACCTTATCAATGTGTATCAATGCCTACCTGATGGGAAGGAATGAAGAGGAAGATGAACTCTTTTTATCAGCACCCACTCACAGGACAAGAGGCAATGGGCAGAAATTAAACCACAAGAAATTCCATCTGAACGCAATAAATTACAGGTTAGTGGTCAAACACTGGCACAGATTGCCCAGAGAGGCTGTGGAAATGGTCAAAACCTCACTGGACGTGGTCCTAGGCAGCTGCTCTGGCTGACCCCACTTGAGGCAGGGCTGAACCGAAAGAACTTCCTTCCAACCTCAGTCATTCTGTAATCTTGTGTTACTTTAGGTACATTATGAATCTGAGGCATATAATAGGTCATAGTTTATTTGACTGAATTACGTAATTCTGCAATAACAAATTTGTGTTCTACAGACCTGAAATTGTTCCAACTCGGATGACTGTCTAGTTCCACAACCGATGATAAAGCAGGTTTTCTAACTTTCGTCTAATTTTATTTCCAAGATATTGTTCGAATAAAGATGTCATGAAATACACAGAGAATAATTTTTAATTCTGCCAGTCTTTATTTACATTCTGCCAGTCTTTATTTACATTTCATTAACCAAGAACACTGTAATTTTACTCATCTCTCATTAGCACTTAGCAGTGGCATGGAGTACTCAGTAAGAGGCACCAAAATTCTGGAATTGTGGTTGTTATCAGTCGTCCATGAGCAAGGAACCAGAAGGGTGAAAATCGCCCTGCCAGGGACAATGCTTTGATACAGTCTTGTGCCTTGGGTTTTTTGCCTGGTTAGTGATCAGGTTTTGACATTTCGTTACTTTTGGACAAAGTTGCTGAGGAAGATGTAAGACAGTATTATAAAAGACAGGACTTAAAGGATGGAAGAAAAGTATTTGGTATCCCAGAACCAGGAAATATCACCAGGCAGTTAGTACCTGCTCTCAGTCTGTGTTCACAGATATATTAACTACAGAATTGTAGCAAGTACTTCTCTGAGGAAACTACATTTTTTCTTGGGTGTAGCAAAGGCAGCTGGCAGTAAAATCTTTGCTTCAAATTATCTAGAGCTGCTCTGCTGAGAAAGGACCGAGATGTTGGTTTAGAGTGATGAGATGCTCAGCAGTTGTGTGCTGTGGCTGAGGGAGATGATCTGTTGCATAGTAAATCTGTAGGCTCTTGCTTTTCTGTTTCCCTTAAACAGTGCATCCCATAGCAAGTGAGTGCCTGTAATAGAGCCCTGTGCCTGGGCAGATTCATGTTCTCTCCATTGCAGTCTGCATTCACTTCAGCTTGTCCGCCAGGGTGGTAATCTGCTGATTTATTTCCCTGGGAGTTCTCTCTTATAATCTCAGTTAAAACTGTTAGTGAGATAAGTGAGGTTTTATTGATGTGAGATATATGAGGTAAAACTGCATTTTAGAAACTTTTTTTTTCCCTTACCAATTAATATCAAGAAACATTTCCTATTTCTGGCAAGCTCTTTGACACCTTCCTTACAGGAAGTTACGTGGGCAATGAGGAAACTTAGTGTGCTAACAAGCAGGGGTTTTGTTTGTTTGTTTGTTTTTTAATGGAAATCCATTCTTTAGGACCAGAGATCAACCTCTAAGTGATGGGGTTAGGAAGACTGCTTTCACAGAGGAAGTGCCTGTCTTGGTACTCAGCACCTGTGCTTGAGTTCCCTTTATCTTATTTGAAGTTTTTCTGAAGTACCACTACAGATGGTTAATGGATTTGATTTCTCTCTCATCTGATGATCTATGGCAAATTTCTGTATTCCTTTTCTTTCACATGTCATTTCCTTTCATTCATTTTTCAAGTTAAAAAATGCATATGCTTTGAGAGAGGAAGTTGCGGTTTTGGTGGTATCTCTACATTGCTGTGATAGACAGATTCTTAAAGGCCTGTAATTGCAAAACAGGGAAATCTGTGAAGTCTCCATTTCAGAACATTAACAGAGTCGAGACTTGTCATTCAGGAGGTTCAAAGCCATATACGTTGACAAAAATAAGTGCATCTCTAAGTATATTACTGATTATAATCAAATCAGTAACTCCCTTAAAATACATTGCCTTTGCAACCTGAAACAGGTATATTCTTTGTCCTTCAGTTACAACATGGGTACAGGAGCTGAAGACCTGTTAATTCAGAGTACTGTAAGCAGATGTTGGTGTTATATATGTAACTGCCATATGCTATTGTTTTCTGGCTTAGTCTTTTTTTTCCTATTTTTCTGCTTTTTCTACCACTCCTCTATTTTGAGTTTGGAAGATGTTCTGAATTAGTTTCATTTTACCTTTTTTCAGGCAGTGCGAAATAATTGCTTAAACATGTCAGATCTTGTATCTGCTGAGAAAAAAGTTAACATAATGATTCTTGATGATAGATCATAAACATAACTGACGCTGTTTATTGTACTTCTATTTTTAGAATAATATATAAATGCTCTATGTGTGACACTGTGTTTACTCTACAACCTTTGCTCTATCGCCACTTTGATCAGCATATTGAAAACCAGAAGGTGTCTGTTTTCAAGTGTCCAGACTGCTCTCTTCTGTATGCACAGAAACAGCTTATGATGGATCATATCAAGGTGTGTAGGCATCTCTTGTTTTATTCTTAGATACTATTTATCGTGCAATATGTGTTTTGAGAAAATGTTGTAAAAAAGGCTCAGAATAACAAGAAAGCTGCTGGAAGAAAGAGATGTTAATAATTCCAAAAGAGTAAATTGTGAATATTGTTTTCAAATGTTAGTCTTATATTTCATATGGATTTCAGCATCTGTGATGTAATCACTTACTATTTCTATGTGATTGTTGTTTTTGATATACTAGGAATATCTCAGTACATTGCATTCAGTATGTCATTTTATGAAATTTAAATGAGGAGATAATAATATATAATAATAATATTGGAGTACATTGATCCAATCCTAATAACTGTTGAGCCTTATTTACAGTATTTAAAGTATTATTCCAGTTGTTAGGAGTTGAGAATGCTGAGCACGTTACAAAATGAAACCTCTGATATTCAGAACTAACTGGGGGGAACCCGTATGTTTCTTGAATAGACATAGAAACTGTGTGTGTGTGTGTGCACAGGAACACGTGCACGCTTTAAAAAAAAAGAACTTGAAGTAGATTTTTTCTCAATATCCTTACAACTGCTTGAAGGAATTGACTAGAAAAGACTTACTGCCATCCTTGCAAATCATGTTATTAAGAAATCAGCAGTCCCCTGGCTCTAACTTGCTAGCTATACATTTTAAATACTCTGTTACCTTGTTTTAAATACAAGTCTGTTAGCAGTGCTGAAATTTCTTATACATTATTATCATAATCTGGTGCCTGGCAACTGTTGAAGCTATTTAAATAGTAAAATTTGTATACAGAGTAGTGAAAAATCAGACATCTTTCTTGCCTGCTAAAACTATCATTTTGCATTTTAGCCCCAACTATGGTACTTATAACCTTAGAAATCACTGAAGTTGCATTGAAAACAAGATCAGAATTCCTGCAAAAACAGCTGGTTTTAAAGCCAGTTTTAAACATGAGTTGGAGATAGGAACAGGTCATCCCAAGATGTTCAGAAATACAAGGACAATATATTTTCTTTTTTTCTGAACTAGTTTATGTTTACAGTAAGAATCATCTTAGACTTATGTCAGATACCTTAAATGGTCCTCTAATGCAGCAATGCAAAGTCGTATTTTCTAATTCCTTCAATCTACTCGTATTGCTTCTTTTCTAACTACTTAGGCAAATTCCGTATATTGGAGTGTATGTCTTATGTACATAATCAGTTTTTCTTGAATCAGGTATTTTTGTGGAAGTTATGTTACATACGTATTTCTTTAAGACCTGAAAACCACTTTGGGACATGATGTGACTGCAGTTAGAGACAGGAGCTATTCTTACACAAATTAGGGTTGCTCAGCATCTCTCATTATAAAGTTACACTCAGTTACCTATGTTTTGGATACTTTTTAAAATTTTTGCTATAGTTTTCCATGCCAATATTTGTACTTTTGACCAGTATATTTTTAGCATGTTTCACTACAAATGATGCAAACAATTCTGAGAACAAAACTAGTGAATTAGAACACATGCTTTCAGTAGCAGCATTTCATCTTTTGTTCAGAATTGCTAGTGCTTTTACATTTAGGATGTGCGTATGGTATTAGGAACAACAGCAGAAAAGTGTAAATTGGACTTGGCTCTAGGGGGATAGAAAAAGACAGTAACAGGGTATAGATAAAAGCAGAAAAGGACACGGGGAGAGGAAGAGTGCTCAACAAGGGCAGAGCTCATCCCAGCTGCAAGAAAAGTAATTGTTTGATATGGCTAGACATAAAGCAGCAAGGTAGAGAAGACTTGGATGAAAATAGAACAGAAAGGGTTAGAAAGAGGCTCAGAAGGAGGTTATTTAAAGCTATAAAAATAACCTAGAGTAATTCCTGCAGATGGGAAGGTATCTTGTTGGCAAAATGTATGTGTTATTTTCCTCTAATGGCTTGCTACCAAAAAAAAAAAATGGAACAGCCAGTGATAACAGGTAGTGAAGGTCTGGACTGAAGGTGTACCACTCAATTCCAGTGGTGTCACTGTGACTTCAGGTTATGCTTTAATGCTCTGGGATTATTTTTAAGAAACTAAATTACTAAATTTCAGGTATTACATTTAAAAGACATATAGAAAGTTGAGCACTAGTGTCTTACATGCTCACAAGTTAAGATGGGATGGAATCTCCAGATCAATCTCCAGTTGCCTGAAACTAGAGGACCCTCCTTCCCCCCACCCAATGCTTGTACTTCATCTCCTAGTGCAGTGGGATACCCCAGAAAACTTCCTTTACTACACAATTTTAATTTGTTCTTAGAATCTGTCAGTCAATCCTGTGCACTTTGCTTTTTAATAATGTCTTAGCTTTTAAAAGTACTGGCTTTCTTTTCCAGTCAACTATTCACATAGAACATGTTCTACAGATCAGGTTGATATTTGCAGTACAACCTGCAGGTAGTCCCAAAAGCCACACGATTTGCAAAGAACTTGGTACTATAGTGTTATACTGGAGAAGCAGATTGGTATACTTACATTCTCCGAATCAAGAATGTATTGGATGTTTTTTGTTTCTGAAGTTACCTGTATGTTTAAGGTGGCCAGACACATCATCCACAATAGCTATAATACAGATCAATATATGAGATGATTAGAATGCTGTCAATATGAAGGGCAAGTCTTTTGAATGTTAAAGAGACCTTGACAGTGGATCCGTGTTCAACAATATGTTAATCCTGGTTTGCAGTCATCTTTGTTGGCCCAGAACCCTGCTGACTCATTCCTGTTGAGTCCATGTTCATATATGAAACTCAGACACACAGCTGAGGTCCAGGTCTTCCTGAAGCAGTCATCTTCTCTGAGGGCTGATGCATCACGCCACCATGTGACACTGTCTCCATAAACTGGGGAGGTGGAGAAGTTTTTCCCATCTTACTAGTCAATTACCTAATCTTAAAGGCTAGAAATATATCAGTGAGGAAGAATCACTACCTAAGAGCTGCAGGGTGCTGAGCAGCTTGGCAGGCACTTCTTAGCTGTCCCCGCCAGCCCTGCACACGTTTGATTCCAAGGACTGTTAGTAGTGTGTAGCCCTAAGCAGTTATAACCTGAGCATGCAGTAAGACGGGGCTTAGCACAGGCTTAACATAAAACCTTAATATATCCTAAAAAACATAATTGCCTGATCTTTCCAGAGTTACCTTTTCTTGTCTTATTTACCGATGCTCCAAGTCAAAACTTGTCAGTAAAAACCCTGCCTTCTTGGAAATCTCTCTTTAGACACACAGTTTGAAATGAGGATGTTCAATAAACTACATTAGGTAAGTAAAGCAAGAAACTTAACTTAACCTAATGTACTTCTTGAGCCCTTTTTTTCTCCTTATTCAACAGCAATTTAAACTTAGTCTCATTTTTTGTGACAATATCCAGCCACTGAAGAAAACTACTATTTTAGCTATGGCTGGTGTCAGTGTTGTTGGCTAATTTCTGCCTATGTTAGACATTGTCTATATTTAATCGTTGTTTCTTTAAGTTAAGAACGTGATCTGATGAAGTATGATAAAGAAGTAAATGGGGACTTATGTTTCAGTCGGTCTTCTGCATTTTGTCAGTACAATTGTATACATCTATTTTAATTGTTTGCTTATATTTATTTTTTTATTTTATTGTAGTCAATGCACGGAACTTTGAAAAGTGTGGAAGGGCCACCAAACCTGGGGATAAATTTGCCTCTCAGTACGAAACCTACAAATCAGAACTCAACCAGTCACAACAAAGAGGACACAAAATCTGTCAATGGAACAGAAAAGTTAGAGAAGAAATCTCCTTCTCCTATAAAGAAGGGAGAGCCTAAAAAAGTCACTAGTCGTGGCTGGACATGTTGGGAATGTGATAGGTTCTTCACTCAGAGGGATGTTTACATTTCCCACATGAGGAAAGAACATGGAAAGGTAAATGAATAATATCTAATTACAAAAAGTGAGTTCAACCTGAAATATTATGTCTTTTGTTTTCAAATTGTTGTGTTTTTTTAATTAATTGCTTTAAGTTCCATCATTATTTTCCTCTGTTCTTACATGTACGTCATCTTTCTGTCTTTTGCTTCTTGGTTTTTGTCATTTTCTACATAGTTCTTTTGAGAAAATCTACACGTGCTTAGTTAATTGTAGGCTTGTTCATCCAGTACCAACATTTCTTGAAGATGGAAAGAATGAAAGATGTTCCACTATTTCATCCAAGTCATCTTATCTGATCCAGGTTCTTATTCTTTCCTTTGTGCTTTCACAGTTTCTTCTGTCTTGAAAATCCATTAGCTGTTAAACTTAGGGAATGAAATGCTGTTTGGTGCTCATTGGACCAGCAAACTGAGATTTCATTTTAAAGCTAGACTCACTCTAACATCAAATCATTGCTCTAATATTACACTTGTGGGCTCAGACAACAAGTCAGTGAGTTGAGCAAGGTGACATTTTTATTTAAGACAGCTAGATGTGAGACAGCTTACTTAAAACTGACTGAAAGTGAAACATGGAAATGCTGTGGTCTCAAATCAGCAGAAAAACAGCTTGATGTCCTTGATGCATTCTATAACTTTTCCACTGTAATTGAATAAAAAGGACTGTCAGGTGGACAGTGGTTAAACTGAACAACTTTCCTCTGCTACTACTTGCAGGGAAGAGAGCTACAAAACTGACTATGTAAATTTAGCTTAAAAAGGAAAAGAATAGGGAAAAACGTAACCTCACAGTGGAGTTTGAGGAGTCCATCTTCATACATTGCAGTGCTGCAAGCTAGAGTAAAGCAAAAAAGCAAAAAGTTTTATTATTTAAGATGAATTTTCCATTTTCAGTTCAGACTGCATTCTTCCACATAGTATCACATTGTGGATTAAGTCAGTGAGATTCTTTGGGTTGATTCGGTTTGAACCAGACCCTGTGCTACTGCTTGTAGCAAACACTTAAGTAGTGGGTGATTCGTATATGTAGCACGTATGATTTGTATGAGGTTACTCAAGTGCATGAGTATTTACAGAAGTGAGGTCAAAGTGCTAATTGTCAAGCACAGAACCAATAGGGGAAACGTAAATTTTGGTTCCTTTATTGGTTTGGTTTGTTGTTTGTTGTTGTTGTTGTTTTGCTGCAATAGTGTCTGTGTCCCCTGTTGCCTTGCCCACATTATCTCTCCTGATGGTACTAAAACTGCTGTGCCCACCTAGAGCAAGGGTTGGAACCAGAAGGTGGTTATCAAAGTCAAGGTGAGCCAAGACTGGGAAGCACAAAAGCTGAAGGTTGCACTGACCCAAACATCAAAAATGAGCAGGGGCTGCATGGGAGGAAAAGATGCCAGGGAGCTGGGCTTGTAGGCAGGATTCAGGGCAAGGAGAGCATGGAACTGAGGGAAAACCAGGTGTGTAGGAATTAAAGGCCAGTTCCATAGAGTCTGGACAAAGGAGCAAGGAGTAGCAAGGCAGCATTAACCCAGTGTCATGAACAGCCAGGAGCGGTGGCGCTGGGAGCACTGCAGTTCCTCAGCCCCCAGAGAGCTGGGAGCTCTGCGGGGGTCCTCAGCTGGACCCTGCATAGCTGTGGGTGGGACCAGCCAGGGCAAGGTGCAGCCCACTGCTGCGGCACAGCAGTCATCTGCTGTCCAGTCCTGGCCTTTGATGTGTGCCAGGAGCAATGGCCTGATTCTTCCCTCAACAGAGAAGCAAGGAATTAAAGTACTGTGCTGCACTGAAGAGAGAGAGCAGGGCTGGAAGGGACAGCAGATTTATTTTGTCTAAGTGGAGAAGAATCATCCAGAGTAGAAAAATCTGTAGTTTTCAGGATGCTGATATGCTATAATAAATGATAGCACATTTTCAGAGGTTTCTGTGTCTCTTCAAATCTCAGTGCTTATCTCTAAAGCTGTGTTGTGCAAATTGTTTTATTCTGTTTCTAAACATTTTATGGAAAGGCTGAAAATGCCAGACTGCTGAGTGTCATCTCTAATTTTCTTATGACAACTTCAAGCAAATAGCTCCCAAGCCTGACTGAAAGACCGTTTTCATGCTCATCTTTGCCTTCAGTAACTCCCACTCTGTTCTTTCAGCCACGTCTGAGAAATATTGCCTTCCTGCTGTAAAGAATGCTGTATTCAGGTTGCATAGCTACATTTCCAGTTGCCCCTGGAACAAAATACACAAAAACAAATGGTTATGATTCACAGAACTACATTTTCTTTTACCTGGTTCTCCTTTTACAGCTTGAGGGCATGAAAGTTGGACAAATATCTCTGTTTGGTTTCTCCTGTTGCTTTAGAAACCCATTTTTGTATTTCTGTCTATTGAAGTCACTAAGGAATTAGCGTTAATTGCTTAAGTTTCAAGCCTAGCAGGTATATTTGTGATGCTTCTGCTATGGAAGAAACTATAAAGAAACTCCGTTAAATATGTTACCGTCCCTGTAGTATGACTATGAACTAATTACTTATTTCTGATCCTGTAACACTCATACAATCATAGTTTAGTTTTCTTTCAAAATCAGTCCCTTCAGCAGCATGTAAAACGTTTTGTCCATTAATGCAAATACTAACTCATCAATGCTTTTAGTGGCAAACAGAAGTAGGTTCAAGATCAGATACACTTACATTTAACACTGATACAATTCTTTAAAACAACAGGAAGCAACACACCTCCCCATAATATTGTTACTTCAGAATGAGCTGGAGAATCACATCCAGTCTAATCAAATCTACATCAGAGTGACAGAAGACAAGTAAAAAAATGTTAGTACCATATAGATAATGCTTCTTCAGTTACAGTTTGCACAGTATACTTCAGGGCTATTTTTTGATTGAATCCTTAATATGCCTTCACATTCTGCTTTAAGCATCCGTAAATTCTTCCCAGAGTACTGCAGTCAAAGGCATACTGCAAAACCATGCTGCAGAACGTACTGATTAATGCATTTAATTAATTTGTTTGGGACTATTTCAGTTTCCTTGCTGCAACTACTTGGGTTGGTAAGACAGGCCATTTGGAATGAGTTCTAGGATTGGCGATGTGTGACGAAGTTTAAAGGATAGGACCATGTCATTCGTTCCTGGATCTTTTATAGCTGACAGTTTTGGAGACGTTATTTCTTCAGATACTATAGCTCCTGTGGCTGCATTCACCTGGAATGACATGGGTAGAGACCACTCCATCATTTTTAACTTCCTTTTCTTTCTCCTTACACTAAACTAATAGTAATATAAGACCCATAGAACTCCCCAAGTAGATGTTCCTCAAGTTGACATCAGACCATCTCTCCTCATGACTTTTTTGAGCCCTATTATCACATCAGTATTCATGCTGTTTTGCTATGGTAATTATTTAGTATGTGCCCTTCACCCCTTTTCTTGTGGGTGATTGGTAACCTCTCCCTGTCAGCAACTGCAGAAGTAATTTGGTGATGGGAAGGGCAAGATTGCTTTATAGTGAAAGCAGATCTTTGACCATGCTGCCTTTACTGGTCCAGAAATAATCCACTGATCTTCTGTGCTTCTTTGATGGAAGAACTTCGCTTCACCCACAGTTTGTGGTACCAGTTTACAATCTTTGGTAGGTGCACGTGTAATTCATGCTGGCCACATTGCTTTGAAAGAGCTTTAATTCCTCTGACTCCTACAGTGTTGCTGTAGGAATGGCTGTAGGAATGGTGTATAGTTGAAGATACAGTGCCAGGTACTAGTAAGTATGTTTCTTTCCTGTTGTTAAAGGATTTAATGCATGCACTACTTTTACTTAGCTTTAATTAATTAATGCATTTTTCTTCTTTTAAAGCAAATGAAGAAACACCCTTGTCGACAATGTGACAAATCTTTCAGTTCATCCCATAGTTTATGTCGTCACAATCGTATCAAGCACAAAGGCATTAGGAAGGTTTATACATGCTCGTAAGTTTTATTTATTTTTTAAATATACTAGAGACAGAGTATAAACCAACAAAAACATTGTTAATTGAATTTCTCTTCTTAACTGTATAAAAGCAAGTGTCTTGTTCATTCAAATGAATCAGTTATTTAAATACATAAACAGTCCAAACTATTGGAGCTGTTCTGCCTGCAAGAAACATAACAAACTACTCAGAACGCATGTACGTAAAGTCTGCTGTTTTTCAGGAGCTTTGGCAAGCAAGTCAGGAGTTCTACTGAGATGAGAGTTTCCGTGGCTGATAGTTTTACAGTGGTGAACTTGGTTTTTAGTAGTCTCTGAAATATACAAACCACTCCTCTAATCTGCAAAAGTCAATATTAGTAGTATTTTTCTCATGCATAAAACAGTGTGTAATGTCTAAAAGTCCTCAGTGATATTTAAGTGGCCGGAGAGAGGACACATAATGTAATAAAAAGATCCATGTCAATCAGATAAAACATATAATAAGACACTTTCTGCTCTATCTTTTTGTGTACATATACATATATTTGTATTTGCATTCTGTGGAGCTAAATTTGATGTTATGATAAGGATGATATGCTCACGAGTTTTATTCTGACACACACTTCCTACCATTTTGGATATTATCTTCAGAGAATTTCTTTCTCATTTGCTGTGAATACAAGTTTGCTCAAACATTTGTAGTTTTATATTGTAGTTGTTCTCCTTTTCTTATAATATTTGCCTGTATGATTGATTGGAAAAGCATTGTCACTGTCTTTAATAGATTGTCGTGTTGTCTGGATTTATTTACTAGTTCTGCTCACATTCTTCAGAATATTACATCTTTTTTTAAACATGACATTTGAATCTCTCTGTCTGCTTTGTGTTTGTATAGACACTGCCCAGATTCAAGGCGTACTTTTACCAAGCGGTTGATGTTGGAAAAACATATTCAGTTGATGCATGGCATAAAAGACCCTGATGTAAAAGAAATGACTGAATCAACCAATATGGAAGAAAGGGAAGTAAAAGAAGATACAAAGGTAATTTCTTAGATTTCACTGAAAGTGGGATTTTTTGTGAGTATACATTCAGGATCTTTAAATAGATGCAGATATTTTGATCCCATAAAATTTTGATCTGTGAAGTAGAGTCCCCAAAATGTCTCAAAGCTTACTGCAACAAACTCTATCATGCTTGAGCTAGAACATGTTTTTTGAAAGACATTCAGTCTAATTTAATCACTAAATGATCGAGAATGTAACTTACTTTTGGTGGTTAGTTTCATGAGCACCTTTCAAAACTTCTTCAACTAAGTCCTCTCAAAGCTGTAGAAAAACTAAAGGTTGCATAGAAGCATTATGAGCTTGTTCCAGGTACCCAGCCTTGAGCTTATTTGACATAAATTTTAGAGTAAAACTGCTTTCAGTCTGATGATGAGCGTTAGGAGAAAAGCAAAAATAAGAAGACTGTGCTGTCAAAAGACTTGTTGCGTGCAGAGTTTAACAGCTTTTTTTTTTTTTTTTTTTTTAAGTGTTAGGGGCTCTGTATGATGAAGAATTTCACATGTGATGGCACAACCAGAGCTGACAGTAGATACACAAATACGTGTTTTTTAAAATTTACTCTTGTCTTTTACATGACTCTTTTTTCAGCCCAACATACTGCCTTTTTATTTAAATGTTAAAAATACGGCAACTATATACATTGTCTTCTGAAATATCACGGAGTATATCCAAGCTACGTAGGATGTAGAGGATTGTAAAGAAATATTCATATCAGAAAAGTAACAAAAAGAATTTTTAAAAAGATATGTTTAAATAGTTAAAAAAAAAAAAAACTTGCACATATTAGTTCATCCTTTGCCATTGTGTTCATTTGGCTACTAACAGCCCATAGATAATCCATCATGTCAAATTTAAGTTATGAAATCTTAAGTGCAATTAAAATACAGTTTCAGAAGGTGGTGCTGAAAAGTTCTTAGACTGATACTCTACATTCTATGCACAACTGTAGTCACTTTGATGTGTACTTGGATGCAGTTACACTGGCAAATATTTAATCATGTTAACACAGTGCATTAGATACTGTTGCTTTATCAGAGCTGACAAAATAAAATCTATGTGAAATTTATAGTAAAGAAAACCCTTTTCTAACGTGCAACATATATTTGCAAGTATTATTTCAAAAACTGTATTTTTCAAAGTTGTACTTGAATCTACCACTGGAAAGTTTTTGAACTTTGCAGTCACTGATGTCACTGCATATTTATGCTTACACAAAATGCTGTTTATGGCTTTTTTTAGGTTCCTAGTCCAAAGCGTAAATTGGAAGAACCTATACTGGAATTCAGGCCACCACGAGGTGCAATCACACAACCATTGAAGAAGCTAAAAATAAATGTTTTTAAGGTTCACAAGTGTGCTGTCTGTGGCTTTACAACAGAAAATCTTCTCCAGTTTCATGAACATATTCCTCAGCATAAATCTGATGGCTCTTCATACCAATGCAGGGAATGTGGACTCTGCTACACATCTCACGTGTCTCTCTCCAGACATCTCTTCATTGTACATAAGCTGAAGGAGCCTCAGCCAGTATCAAAACAAAATGGGTCTGGGGAAGATAATCAGCAAGAAAACAAGCCCAATCATGAGGACGAGTCATCTGACAGTACGGTATCAGACAGAAGATGCAAAGTGTGTGCAAAGACTTTTGAAACTGAAGCGGCCTTAAATACTCACATGAGAACACATGGCATGGCCTTCATTAAGTCAAAAAGAATGAGTTCAGCAGAAAAATGATCAGATTATTTGGGACCCAGAAATTTCTCTCCACATTGGAATACTAATGACATTTTTGTTACAGAAAGTACAAGGTATAATAGTGTTAACAGTACTGTTCAGGCTGTTGCAATATATTCTGCATAAAAATGTCCCTTTCACCTCATTGTCTATACCCTCAAAACCATTGAAGCAGTATTTGAGTTGAAAAGAGTTTGTATATATTTAAACTAATAACTTTTATACTCTTTGTTACGTGTTTGTATTGGTATCTAGTGGAAAATTGTTTTTTGTTTTGTTTCTGTTTTTTGTAGTAAGTTTCTCTAAAACAGAGTTCTTAATGCTGGGGCAGTTTCTCGGGTTTCTTAAATGAATGCTTCTGAAAGAATGTTTAGCTAATGGGAGTGCATCAGAAGGCAGTGCCTGGAGGGGAAAAAATGAAGAAAGAAAGAAAGCCAAGGAGAGATTTTAAATTCTACAGGACTAGTGCTTCTAAATGTGTAAGGAAGCTTTTAAACCTTCTCCCTACAAAGGAAAGAAAAAATAAAAAATAAAAAAAAAAGTATCACTGCGTGTGTAAAGTGCAGTGCTGGTTTTAGGTGTCAACACCAAAACAGGTGCAGACCCCCAGAATGATAAAGTACTTCTGAAAAGTGTAATTGCACAACTATATATGTATCATGAAGTAATTTTAGACTATCAGGTGCTTGTGATCAAAGCTAAAATAGTTATAAAAGGGCTGGACTGCTCTGGATTAAACAAATAAGGTGTAATTAGAGGAATAGGTTTATAATTATGATGTTTTTTGTCATGTAATTTATTAAACATATAGAAGCAAGTACACAGCATTATGTATTTTTCTTAATTTCTGGTTATTAAAATAAAATAGTTAACCCTTGCTGCAGGGGTTGGTGTTTCCCAGCTCTGTATGCTAATGCCAAATGTTCTGGTGCTCAGTGTTACATACAGCCACAACTGTCAAGAAGCTAACACACCAGCCTATGTAAGTATAACTGGGGCTTTCAACGTTAGCACAGATCTTATGAAGCTAGTTCAGCCATTTCAAAAGTGTATCTAATATCACTAGTTATGCTTTCACAAAGTACAAAGAGGTACCATACTGTCCCTTTCATATATTGGTCTCTGTGAGAGTTATATTTTTCATTTGTTTTTGCATTTTATACCTTGTACGTATCCCTATAAATTTTTTTGTACTTTTTTTTAAAACAAATCATGTATATATAGATAGCTGCATGATATATGGTAGTAATTGTTTGGTTCCTTAAAAGTCTTGCTGCTGTCAGATGTTACTATACACTATGTCCATTACAACTGTATTAAACACATTTCATATGTAAATAAATGTGGAGCATTTTGCCCCAAAAGATTTGTGAGATTCTGTTATTTATCATTAAATTTTAACAATTTTAAAGATCGAAGTATTTGAAAAAATATGGATCCTTCTCAGCCACCTCTGTAAACCTTCTTAATCATTCTGGAAATTGTGTATCAGATAGATTAATTCTGCTTTGTCTCTTCATCCTCATTCTTAAATTGATTCATTGGTAAATGCTTCTTATCCCATTTATATTACTCACCCGTTGAGTGGTTATGAGGAACTCCATCGTAAAACAGCTGGCAACGCAGGATCTTAGTGTGTAAAATGTACACTGGCCATCACTGCCCTTCTCATTAAGTGTATACCTCTTTAACACTTATTTGTTGATGTGCACTGTCAACTGTACAACAAATGAGTTATCACTATGCAGAATTGTGTTTTGTACACAGTGAACAGATAATAAAAGTTAAATTTTCACAGCCATTATTAATACTTCTGTTTGTTTTACCACATCATAGTGCTGCACCTCCAAGGGATGCTGTGAACCAATAACTAAAGTCATTGTTGGTAGTGCTGAGAAGCAAAAGTCTCTGACAAGCCAGTAGCGCTCGAGTCATCTGAAAGCTGTTGGGGACTATGGGAAAGCATTCAGTGGTCACGGGCCTCTTCCTGGGTCAGACATGTGCAGTGTAAGGTCTCACGCTACCTTCTCCTAGTAATTGGTACCAAGTGGCCACGTGGGATTTCTTTTTGCCTGGGCAGTTGAGTAGAGTTCAGCTTCTTGGCAGTTGGCTCTGTTCGATCCTTTCTAAGTGGAAGAGGGATTTAACTCTACTTCAAGTAATCTTGTGAAAGGTTCAATGGGTTTTGAACTGCTTGATAATCTCTAGGCATGTTTCTTCTGTGTCGGAGTTTCTACCCACTTGGGTATACCAGGAAAGTACAGCTTTTTCCTCCAGGCCAGAAGTCTACTCTTCGAACTGTCTCCTTTTGACAGACAGAAATCCTCTCAGCTAGATAAGGGGATAGGAGTTCCTTAGAGAAATGTTGCTTCTTTAAAAAAATAAAAAATAAAATAAAATAAAAATAAATAAAACAGACCTAAATAATAATAATGATTTTTTAAAAATAAAGGAAAATAAAAGGTTTAGCAGGACAACTAATTTCATGATGTTGATCACCAGTATTTCTTACCTAGTCCCACAGAGTCTGGGAATTTTCAGTCTGTATCTTCTGAGTAATTCAAGATTCATCAAGATTCATAGGCATTAGTAATGAAAAAGGCCTGTTAGGTACTTCTCTCTCTTTCCAGGGTAGATGGAAATCCAATTCCATTTCCAACCACTACTCAAAACAGTTTCTGCCTGTTCCTGTTGTGACTCTACTGCTTGGAAGTTGGTCTTGTCCAAGGCGAGATTTCGTGGTAAAGAACAACCTGTTTGGTATTTAGCTTGATCTTGGGCAAAGCAAGTTTTCATGTTTTATTTGGCCTGACCCTTTCAAAAGTTCTGGCTCTGCTGTTGATACCACACAATACAAGTTTGTCATGGTCCTGTGCGTGCCGGTCTCATCTTCACTCCAGCCCTCAGGAGTCATGCCTGCTTACAGATGGAAAAGCAAAAGCAAGTAGTGCCTAAATAGTGTCCAAAACGCAGGCACACTGGAAGTGAAGTGGCGTATTAAATATGTTTTTACTGAGTTGGAGCGTGGCTGGTCCCCTGACCCCTACCAGCAGCTGCTTGGGTGAAGGTTTCACTCTCTCTGCCAGATGAGAGGCTGAGTAGAGCCCTGCTGCAGAGCAGGGGGCAGTGCTGCCATCCTTGCTGTGAGGCATGGCTTTCAAACAGAAAGCATTTTAAGGGACAACAGTGCTATGTAGCCAGCAAGGACAGCACAAAGAAGAAAGTGCCTAAGAGGAGATGTCTGCATTTCCATGCCAAGGAACCAGTAGCAATCAGCTAGATGCAGCCACAGCACTCTGGGAACCTGGGGAGAGCTGCTGGAGGGCTATGGTAAGGGAAGGGGGTGAAAAGAAAGGAAATGAATTTGTGCCCTCTTCCCATCTTCTGTCCTCTCTGTTTGGTTGTCCAGCTGATACTTTGAAAAGCATGGACTAGCCTCCAAGGCTTCTGCTGGCATGTGAACTGAGCAATTACATTCACTGGGGGTTCAAATTAAAGTCACTTTGCCTGGTGTATGTGTGTTGTGAGTTTATGGTGCTTCCCTTAAGACAAGGAAGCAAATCCCAAGCTACAACTTCTCCATAGATAAAACATGGGAATGCTGGGACGGACAGGAGTGACAGGACAGTGCAACTTTCAGAGCACACAGTCGGACCCTGCCGAGGGCAGCTCGTTGCAGCCGGTCCCCTGGGGCAGGCGAGCAGCCTGCAGGCCTCCGGCCCTGCAGTGAGCCTCGGGTGCAGAAGCCAGGCCCTAGCAGCATACAGAGCCACAGAGCCCTGCCAGGTCTTCCTAGGGAAGATGATTTCCTGAGACCAGGCAGTGAACAATACTTCCTAGAGCAACGTGAGGCGCAAATGGAATGGCAAAAAAAAAAAAAAAAAAAAAAAAAAATCATTTTGCATGGCTAGGAGAATCATTTACTCTTGTAAACTATACAGAAGATATTTAAACATATTTTTACTTGAGATCTGACATTTGAATTGCTTGCTTTTAATTAATGTTGTGACACTGACAGTCAATTATAATGATGACTTTAGTACACCTCTTTGCTGCACCTGCTTCCCTCTGAGGATTTAACAGTAATGAATTAAACCTCATAGAGCCTCTCTGTTAGGTAGGAAAGGGATCGTATAGCTTCCACTGTTTTGTAGCCACTCTTTTGGTTGAACACAAAGGTACTTAGCATTGCGCATCAATTCTCCAAGCGGATTAGAATGGAAATACTAATTAAGGCTTCAGGGAGCATTTAGACAGGCAGAACAAAGGGTTAGTGTCAGGTCTGGGGTTAGCATTTGGCTGATTCACTCAATTCATCCAGTAAAAAGGCAGGAATTTCAGATTTCAGCAGGGGCAGTGCTTGTCAGGTGTGTAAGTGTGTGTGTATATGTGTGCACATCCTCCCACTTGTTATGTGCATTCCCAGTCAATCCCTTCTACTCTTCAGCAAGGTAGGAATTTCACTAGGCCTCTTCCTAAGTATCCAGCTGCTTTACTGCAAATGCCTTTTCAGAGATGTAATGACCACCAACTGGAGCTGTGGCCCAGCAGTGTGCGCCTGTCCCACCTCTTCCATTCAGGTTCAGAGCAGGGCAGCAGCCACATACCCACCACCCACCCTCAGCAGAGGCGTGCAGGCGTGCCCGGTGCTGGTGCCTCCTGTCCCAGCGGTGGGCCACTGTCGGGCAGGTCTGTCCTGCGCTGCTGGCCGTGGAGTGCCAGAGAGAAGATGAGATGTCTTGGCTCGGCACTCTCTGTGTGATGAATGGCCAAACCCACTGGCAAAAAATCGGAACAAGGACTGGAGAAGCTGGTGTGTTTTGGGCTAGGGAAAGTCTCATTACAGTGTTGGTGCAAGTGTTCCTGATTCCTGTGATGAACTTGTTACAGCATTGGTGGTATTTAGTAGGAAAAACATGTATTTCCCACAAGGGTAAGATAAAAACAATGGAGTTCAGCTTATCACACTGCACCACTCAAAAGGTGGCAAAGCTTCTGGGCTGCATCTGCCACTGCTGGGAAGTCCCCATCCTGTCCAGCCACGGGCTTCTTCTGCCTCCTGAACATTTATTCTTAGCCCCCAAAATTTTCCAACCAAGGCTCAGAGTCAGTAGTAGTGACTCCAGGGGAGCATGACAGAGTTCATGAAAGATGCTGAGAGAATTGTTTTTATGCTAACATTAGCAACTGTGTTGGTTAAGAAAAATCAGCACAAATATGTCATTGTTGCCAAGCTATTTTGGGAGCTCTGGATCTCTGGTCCATTTACCAGTTCCTTCATTTTCCCTCAGACTGTAACAATGCAGCACAGCATGCTAAAGGAAAAAAAAAAAAAAAAAAAAAAAAAAAACCTCCACCCTAAAACACTGTGAGCATTAAATGTTGATTTCATACAGACAAAAAATGTGATGCTGTCGTCATTGTCCATTTCAATAAAGAAATTGCATTGCAGGATCCATGGCAAAACAAAGTAAGAGCCAGGGGCTGCACACGGACACGGGGCAGGGCCCAGGTGCTGCCATGCCCCAGGGCTGCCCCGTCCCAGCGGGCTCTGCTGAGCAGTGGCCAAACACGTTCTCCACCTCACACCCCTTCAGCCCACCAAACCATGCTTTAGTGGTCAAAAGCAAAGCTTTCAAGAGTGAAACTCTCCCCCGCTCTTGCAGTTCATGGTACGCACACACTTTGCTGCCAGGTTTGCAGGTTTGGACAGGCACAAGGCTTTGCCAGGGCCGCAGGTGTGTGGGCAGTGCCTGGCAGGTCTTCAGGCAACAGCACAGAAGCAGGCCAGTGAGGATGTAGTACACATTAAGAGAAAAGAAAGATCAGGGGAAGCTTTGAATGCAAATAGCTTCATGGGGACACTTGCCCACTTACTAGTGGGAAAGTGATAGAAAATGACAGCATGTGAGTTTACAATAGCACAGTGTGGAGCTGGCCCTTCGCATTGTGCATGGGGCCACACTGAGACATCAAAATGTTCAATTTTCCAGCAACAAAATGCTCTTGTGAAAGGCTGTGAGAAAGGCAGGACAGAACAATGGGGAAGTAGGACACTGGGTCAGCCAGGGCCACCGCATCCAGGGCAATCAGCCCCACTGGAAGCAACACCCCGTGCTGGGGAACAGCCGCAGTGGGCCCCATGCTTTGGGGCACCATGGGCACTGAGGGCATGCGAACGGTGCGAGGAGGCGATGAAGCCTCCAGCTGGTGATGGCTTCTCTGCCCGGCCGCCCTGCTCGCATGCAGCACCGGTATGGTCTGAGACCAACAGAGGCAGCGCAGTGAGAAGGAGGGGGCTGAAAGCACAGCTCGGTGCGCAGTGCAGAGGACACCTCAGGATGCGACAAGGGGAACCTTGCTCCGCAAAAAGCAGAACAGCCAAGACTAATAAAACTATATGTCTAACTCTGTTACACAGTTAAAGTATGAAACTCAATGCCACAGGAAAAAAAAAAAAAAAAAGCCAAGGTTTAGCATGGTTCAAAAATGTATGTATATGAAATATAAACATTTTGGAAGGAATCCTCAATCTATTATTCTGGTATAATTATGCCTTTCCAGGAAACCAGATTACTTCATGTCTGCCCTGTAGGTTTTCTTCATTCACATTGCAAGAATCTGGACTAACACAACCTTGAGACAGATGGGGTCTGGCAGCAGTTTCTACACCAGAGGTAACTGATCTACTAACTTAATCCAACTGATTTAAGCCTTTGAAGCCTTTGATTTCCATGCAGGTGGAAACCTGCTTTTCACCTGCACACATACGGAGTCACAAAATTTAATTTTTCTACTGGCTCTCAAACAAGGTTTGGCTGGACTGTTGGCACCGCTTAGTTGTTCAACTGAAGCAAGATTTGATTTAGTCATAAAAACACAAGAAGAAAACAAAGCTCTTCAGTGTCAAGGCACACATGCTTACATCCAAAGTATCATACAGCGATGACACTTCTATCCATGCGGGTTAGTTGTGAATTAGTCCCAGAGGCATCTGGGTTGAAGGCTGTCCTGTTCATAAACAGTCTAAAAAAGGGAGCAATAGCAAAGTCACAAGTTTGCTAATGAGACAAAGTTACGTAGGATCATATATAAATGAAGAATGATTGCAAAGCATTGCATAAGAATATCACAGTAATGAAAAAGGTGAAAAAATGGCAGAGGAGAGTCAGTGTGGAAAAAAATGTGACATGATTCAGAGGTGAACAAATAGGACCATCTTTATATACCAAGTGACAGATTGTGAACCAGCAGTTGCTAATCAGGAGAGAAGACGTGGAGCAGCAATCGATAATGCTATGAGGTTGTCCTCCTGGCACTCAGTAGTGATTAAGAAAGCAAATGGGTTACTAGCACAGGAATACAGACATAAATAGAAAACATGGTTGTTCCATTGAATAAATCCATGAACACCTGCCCAGGGAATGCCTTATACAGCTTGAATTCCCCACCAGCACTCAAAAGACAGCGCAGACCCAGGCAGCACAGAGGAGGGCTGGAAAGGGGTTGGACACCAGATGGACTTCTGTACAGGGAACATCACAATGGGGTTAGGGATGGGCAAAGCAGGTGTGACAGAGGTTACCAAAGCCACGGCGATGATGAACAGGGAATGACATCTCTCTTAATGAGACGCAGTGGCATCTAAACAAGGTGTGGTGTTCAGACATGCTACATCCAGTGTGTAGTGAAGCTGGGAAACTCTGCAACAGTATGTTACAGATCTTGAAAGTTTATATGCACTAAAAAGTAATTAGACAAATTCCTGGAAGAAAGACCCACTCAGGGCTCTTCAAATGCAAAGAGAGCTTCTCTGACTTGGGCAGTCCCTGTCCTTAGAAACTCCTCTGGGCAGACAGTAGTCTGGGCTTTCTCAGAGACAAGGCTGGAGCTGGACAAACCTCTGCTCTGATCTGGGCAGGCTGGCTTTAGACTCCTTCTGATCCTAGCTGTAGTTTTCTCTTGGAGGCTGCAATGCTGTCACAACCTCCTCCTGCGGTGCTGCCAGGCTCGGCTGTTTCCTGCCTCTGGGGGATATCTGCAGGCACAGAACTTGACCTGCCAAAGGCCCAAATGCTCTCAGTTCTTAACCGCTGCTTATCCATGGGGAATCTAGCATGCCAGGCCTATTTAGCTTTTAAAGGATTTTTATATAACTCTGACCTTTTCATTCTGTTAATATTACCTTTCTCAGCGTGCCTGGCATGCACGCACAGCTGCCAGTCTAATAATGGGACACAGAAAAGCCTATTTTATTTTAAACCCTTTCTCAAATATTAGGGCAGTTCAGGAGCAAACTCCTCGTATTTGAATTTCAGATTATCACCAAAAGGTTACCCGTCCAGGCTCCCAGAAGGACAAAGGCTGAGTAATGGAGTGAAAAGAAAAACAAGGCCAGAAGGCGGCAAACAGCAAGTGGGCAGCACCTGACCCGCAGCGTGCCTCTGCGGCTGGGGCTGGGCATGGGCACACGTGAAGCCACGTGTCTCCTTCGTGTGAAACGGTTGCATTTTCTCCATGATGGCGGCCACACAAAAGCTTTCATCAGTATTAATTTTTGAGCTTTGCAGGCCGCCAGCAGGCAGGGAGACGTGTGGGGGATGCTGGGCACAGTGAGCACGTCCGCAGCGGCACAGGGAGCTGTGCTGCAGGGTAAAGGCACCACCCGCGCGAAGCACCGCGCTTGCCTCTGCTGTGACAGGGCACGTGAAAGGCCCAAGGAAAGCAGGGCACAGGAAATGACTTGGATTCCTCTGGAAGATGGACTGGAAGCACTACGGTTTTCTTTTCTGACACCCTGGTTCCTTCTCTGAAGGGAAAAAATATATTTGGAGCAGTAAAGTGACTATTAGCAAAATAATCTGAATGTTGTCTCCCTCACAGATGTGTCCCCTAACGTGATTTGGCTGAAGACTATATCCAGTTTGTTTATTTTATATTCTCAAATTCTGCCGTTTTGTATTCACGGATTCTAATGTGATAGTGGTGATATGGACGCACTGCATCATAAGCAGTACCCTGAGTGCACCCACTAACACCACTGCAGCACTGTGAGCCGGATTGGTATTCGAGATCAAGGATGATATTTCCTACTTTAAGTGACTGTCACTTTCCCAGTTAAAATGCAGAGCAGTTCTTGATGAATGGAATCAGACCACAACTGGAGAAGCTACTTTCTCAAAATACCACTTGACCACATTTACATACTGTTGCTGATAGCAGAACGAACAGGGCCCTTTATGTGCAGAGAAATGGCTCTTCATCAAGCAGCTCCAGCACTGGATGGTTTACCTCACCGAGACGTTTCCCACACATGCTGTGCTCCAGTCATGTAATGTCAAGCGCTTTCTAAATGCTCATAAAAGTCAAGGCAAAAGCAAATAGCAGGCTCTGTGGCCGGAGGCCAAATTCATCTCCAGTGAAGTCAGTTACCATGAATCAGATCAACTTATGTGCTGCTGTGACTGAGGCCTCCAAGAGCCATCACACGTATAATTTCTTTTCTGTTTTCTTGGACAGTGCTTTAGCCTCTGTCCTTCAGTGCAGGTTAAGCAAATAGCAAAGTAAATGGGTGTCGTTATCAACCTGAAACACTGCTGATCTTCCCAGGTAAAATAGTTACAGAAGGGAGAAGAGATCACAGAAGAGGCACTGATAGTTCAAGACGTGGTGACAAGAAATTAAGAGCTGCAAATGAGATTCGCCGAAGAAGTCAAAGCCATTTAGGAATGAAAATGCACTGTGACAGCCCAGAAGTGTCATGAGCTTTGCTCCACATAAACGCTGCCATCAGCCTCCCGGCTTTGCAGCAGCCCCTAGCTGCGGCTCGCACCGCACCACAGCTGCATCTCCCCAGTAGCAGGGGGGCCTCAAGGTGCCCCCACGCTCCCAGCCACCCTCACCCCTGCACCCAGGGCCTGGGCAGCAGCTGCAAGCGCCCACACCAGACACACTCATCACATCCCCGAAACTCAGGGACGTCAGCGCATCGGTGCCTGGGCACACAGCACCCCCAAAAAATCAATCCTTACTGCTACTGCTTTATTGCTAATGCTTTCTTTTTCGTGAGAAAAAGAAACAAAAAATCCAATAAGCCAGCTCAGCACCCTCCCCTTCCCCAGAAGTAAAGTGAAACCTAACACGTTGCACACATCTCAGGCTCACCAAGAGATTGCTGCTGGAAAAGGATGAAATATCTCCTTTTGTTGGATTTTTTTTTTTTTGAACTTTTTTACTGCCCCTTTATTTACTCTTGGGTAGTTTTAACAATTAAGAACACTTTTCACCTGAAAAATTCTAAACAAATTTTTCAAGTTATTTCTGATTTTTGTCTAGTTCTTGGAGGAAGGGGGAGGAAAAGAGGGTATTATTATCTTCTAAATTCAATCAAATGTTCAGATAGTTTGATTCCTCCCTATTTCCCACCTCCCCCCCCCCCCCGCAAAAACAAAGCAAAACAAAAAATTATTTTTACTAACAAACAATTCCCTGAAACACATCCACACAGCTGTAACCACATCAGCTATCCAGATAATGGGTTGCAGAGCAGAATGAAAATGTTGAAATGTTTAGAAATACAACCTTACAAAGTGACATTTTGCTTGAAAACTGTGCCTATCAGCAGATCCTTGACAACTACCGAGACAGATAGCAAGATTCATGAGAGAAGCTACACAAGCCAGATGCCATATGTGCTCTGAAGCAGACAGGCTCCAAAGCAAGGTGCACACAGCAATCCATTGAGGTGCAGGAGTAAAAGGGATGAGAGGGGAGGGGAGGGGAGGGGAGGGGAGGGGAAGGGAGGGGAGGGGAGGGGAGGGAAGGGGCTCTCAAAGACTATTTAAAAAGGAATTGTTGCTGAGACATTTTAAATTAAAAAAAAAAAAAAAAAAAAAGTTGCTGCCTACCTAGGATTTATTCTTAAAGTAAAGAAAGGAATTTTATTGAGATAAAGGGCAGATAAATTTAAATGCAATACAAAACCAAAATAAGTCCCTATGGCAAAATAAGAATGCCCCTCGGAGGCATGCACTGAAAATAGTAGATAAATCAGGGCCTACACCAAGCCCCAGGGAAATGTCTATACTTAGATTTTCAGCCACTGAAAGAAAACCCTCTCAGAAGAGTGACACTTAAGCCAGAAAGGCCCATTAATAACCCAAACATGAAGGTCTACATTTCCAACAATGACAGGTCATTTTGCACGTCTTGCCTGTCGGGTGTCCAATTTTAAGGAACTTTAATGGGATTTCAAAGGAAAGACATGCAGCATTTCCTGAGATTACTTTATGTGTGGTTGAACAGAGGCATCTGAAATGACTTTGAAATCACTTCTGAAAGTAAAGATGTGTATGTGGAGTCATATTATACTGTACCATTTTTCATATACAGAAAAAACAGCCCTTCAGCATGTCCATGAATATTGTTCATGTGAAAATGAATGAGACTGAAGCATTGAAGATAACAAAGCCAATAAACCACACACCGGCAGCAATGGGTACCAAAGGCTCCTGCCGCAGGGGACCAGTTAGCATCCCTGTCTTTGTCAGAAATGTGTTTTTATGCAGATGGAGGCACCTGGGGCAGGCTTACATTCCAGCAACCCGTCCAGCCTATCCCCTGTCATCACCTCGGCTTTGTGCCTCAGAGAATGGTACAGTGACCAGTGACTGATTGTACTGAGAAGCTGAAGTACACACTGGGGCTGATGTGGAATCCTCCAGGGCTTGGCTCAAGTATGTAAAGCTAGATTAAAAGATCTGAAGACAGAGACACCTGGTCTTGTGTAGCTCGTCTGACAGCAAACCAGAGGTAATGGGTGAAAGTAATAATGGTCCTGCTTATAGACATAGCAAAAGAAAATCAAACTGAGGCTGACCAAGTGGGTGAGGAACAGTATTGTCTGCAGCATAAACACAAGCCAGTGTTACTTCCAAAGCACAGGCTCAAGGGAGATGTGTTTAGTGCATACGCAAGCTGCTTGTTGACGTTCACAGTTCAATCCCTTCCTTTCTCTGGCATGCATCTTTTCCCTTTCAGAGCTGTTCCTTGGCAGATATAGTGGAATCTTCTTTCAGAGCAAAGAAGGTGGCTTTCCACTTAATTGCACTGCAATGCTGCTACTGGTCTGGGCAACTTAGTGCTCGAAGGATGAGGAGCCAGAAGAGATTGGTGTGAGTGGCATCCCGTTGCTTTTGGACAGCTCTGCGTGCATTACTGGCTGCTCTAACACCCTGTTGAGTGAGAGGAACAGGAAGGAGAATAGGTCCAAATGTATGCAGAAAAAAAAAAAAAAAAAAAAAAAAAGTGCTCACTCAGGAAGTCAGTTATTGCTTTTTTGTGTGTGTGCTTTACCCTGAGTGGCTACAAATGGACTTCTGTAGCTTTCTCTATTAACCTAGATTTTTCAGCTCAGGTGCAAGGTGCTAGCTATTTGCCCATGACCAATCTCTTTGAAAACAAAGAGCTGTAACTCAAATATTATATATATATATATATATATATATATAGGTAGCAGTAATGCCTGGATGTTTGAAAAGGTCTGGCAAAACAGACAGAATGTCAAGAGCTACATTCTTCTGTGGACTAAAAAAATTAGCATAATTTTCTAGCCGCAGAGCTTCAGAAGATCTGCTGTACAAATACTGATGTCAAACATCCAGAGAATAGAAAGATTCAAAAACACATGTAACCTTTAATAATCAAAACCATCCAGACAGTAAAATAACAAAGCCACCGGCAGAAGTGTGGGTGAATCTTAGCATCTGTGGAAAAGTGTGATCCTGACACAGTTCCCTTGACTCAACGACAACAATGGGTGCCTAAAAGTGTCTTTTGAGCTTTGGAAGGCTAAGCAACAGAAAGTTGTTTCCCAAAAGTACTGTCAAATGTACTCTAGTCTCAGAATTAAGTGTAGATTTGTGCTTTAGAGAAAAGAATGTAGCATCTTCTGTGACAAACAAAAAACAAACAACAACTAACTAAGGGGCTTCATTCCTCCTGGGTCACTCAAAGTTGCATTCTTTCTTTTCTAAATTCTCTAGAGACTAGCTCTGCTTTATCTTTCTACTTGTTGCCAAATTAGAATTTACCACATGGTTTTCCTTTATTTTCTTCATCGGGAATGACTGCAAAGAACCATTCTAACACTGCTCAGTCTCTGGGCATTTATTTCCTGCCATTTCCTTGCTAAATGGCTTGTCCTTAAATGCAAGAATTCATGCATTCCTAATTCACAACAGGCAAGAATAATTTTTTTGCTTTGTGAATGTTTTGTGAATTACAGCACTACCTACAAACAACAGAGATCATTCTCCTGTCAGTCATTTGGCTTCATGCTGCATATTGCAGCATTGCAACTCTAGCCTCAAATGCAAATTCATCCATGTATTTTCAGCCATTCATTTTGTGACTTCTTAACTGCAGAGAGACTGTACAGAGCTACATGTGCAGGAAGATGTAAGAGCACAATAGCCTCCTAAGTCTTACTGTCATCTTTGCACTAGTGAAATCCTGAAATAAACCAAAAAAGAAATCAAAACTTCAAAAGTCTCATGATTTATTCTGGATTGCAGCAACCACAAGAGCACAGCAAAACATCAGCTAGCCCATGACTTATCAGCCATGCTTTCTTGTATCTGTGCAGTCCATTTTTCATATTGCAGCAGCAATATTTGTGGATTGCAGAGTTTGTTTACGGTTGGCCAGCTAGGTTTCAATCATGCATCACAGCAGTGCACTGTTCAGTTGTTGAACCAGTCTGAAACAGCTTATTGGAAGAGATGTGGCTAACCAACCTGAATGGCTCTCAAAATCACAGCCAGCATAACTTTGCAAATAAGGTTTTAAACTTGCTTAGAGATGGGTAACGGAAAAGTGCCAAATTCTCACAATTATATATAAACATGTAATTAAATGCAAAGCAAGCTTTTAATTTATTCTACTTTAACAGGAGTTTGGGAGTGGTACACAGGATTTTGGAACAAAAGCTGTTATATATATATATATAAAGCAAATATGATATTCTGCATTAATACCATGAATTAATAGTTAAAGTGAAAAGTCCCTCTATAACCACAATAAATAATGTAAAGATTTCATTCCAATCAACAGTAATTTTAACAGACTTAACTGTCAGATGATTTATCATTGCCTATGACTTATGATGCTAAACTCAATTCTGCTGCCTTGGTGTAAATTAATGGTATATTCAATTAAATTTTTAGATGTACTCCAGGTACAAATGCTTTTGGTGTAAACAAGTATAATTTGGACTTTTTTTCCTTGAAAGGAACAATTTTCTGGGAGAGAAATGCTATTAGACAATAAGTAGTTTGTGTGTTATATTTTAATTAGTAGCTTTGTGATCATCATTTCTCAGTTGTATAAATATCAGTCTTGTGGGAAATGCATTTATGGGAGCAGTCAGCTATTGAGAAGTGAGGATTTCACTAGGACAGGCTTATAAACAGGCATGGATTATAAATCATCACCACTGTACACACCTAACAACAAGTCAGGAGCCGTGACTGACAGTTTACTCATCATGAAGAGACTCATTTCAAAAAGGAGAACATGTGGGACACCACGAGCTCTTTTAAGAGAATCAGTAATTAGCTATATTTAATTAGAGGAGCAAATGAAAAACCCCAAACCCATATGACCACCCTCTCACAATAACAACTCTCACGGTTTCATCGTGGGCAGAAGGTAACCAATAGGTGTTTGGACTCTTCATAAAGCTTCACTGAACTTATATTTCCTTGCCTCTGTCTTATATGGGCACCCCTGCAAAAGGACTCAATACATCATAGAATATGCCCAAAAAACAATACGCAGCTACAGATTTTGTGGGTAGCAGAATCACCTGCAAGAGACTGTGACTTGCTAATCCCCCTTATATTGATTGCAATCTCTGATCATGTTGTCCAAATCACCATTTTAAATCTTTATTAAAAAAAAAAAAAAAAAAAAAAAAAAAAAAAGCCAAGCAAATTCATACACGGAAAAGCTCTATTGTTATTTTTTTAATCAGTCTAAGTAACTAGCACATTATGAAAACCTACTCCAGGGGAATTACAAAAAACTTTTTGCTAGGCAAGAATCTATCAAGCGTTACAGTGGGCAGATCAGTCTTTAAAAATTAAATACCTTTGTTTCACAGTGTTTTAATTCAGATCTTAATTAAACAGAGAAAATTTGGAAATCTTCTAGCCACCTTTGGGTTTGCTCTTGTGTGTTTTCCTTCCCCGTGTCTGTCTTAGTAATTACTTCTGAACGCTGCACCTGCTCAGAGGGACACAGTGACAAATTGCATCGTGGCCAGCCCTAGTGGCCCGAGGGACGTGCAGCGGCCCTGTTCTGGGGCGATGCCCAAGCTCCTGGTTTTAAAGGGCAGCTCTGGGACTCGGGCTGAGTGGACGAGGCAGCCACGCTAAGGCCATCTGCAGCAGCGTCAGAACAGGCGTGCCGTGAGCGCAGCGCGCTGCCCAGGCTTGGATGGACGAGGGCCCTCCTCGTCTTGCGATGAACAAGCGGGCTGCAGGGCTCCCGGTGGGCAGCCGCCCCCACGGCCGCAACCAGCACCGCGCCCGGGCGGGTTTTGCACGAGCAGCCCGCTCTGGAGCCGCCCTCCCCGGCAAGGGGAGCCTTGCTGTGAGCGGCTCTTCCGCGAGTCGGTCTCTGCCCGCTGCCTCTCGCCCCGCGGCTGGCTGCCACCGAGCAGTCGGCCTCCTCGCCTGCTGCCTCCCCGCGGGTGTCCGAAGCCACGGGCAGCTCCCCCAGCCTTCTCCCGCGGGCCGAGCAGCCCCAGCGCCCCCAGCCCCTCCTGTCACTGGGGACACGGCTCACATGGCGTCACCTCCCGTGCTGACCCGTTTCGGGGCACCTGCACGGTACCGGCGAGAGGCAACCTGAGCAGCACGAGCCTGGAGGCCACCAGTGCGGAGCCTCCAGCAGCCCGGTGTCACGGCAGCAGCCCCGTGTCATGGCAGCAGCCCCGTATCAGGGCAGCAGCCGGGTCCGGACAGCGGGGCACAGCCAGACGCGGCTGCCTCCCCGCCCCGGAGCGCTCCACCCGCCTCCCCCGCCCTTCGCCACTCGTGGCGCTGCCTCGGGCGGTGCGGCCGCTGCCGGTGCCCCCGCACGGGCGCGCTGCTGCCGCCCCCCCCGCCCCGACGGGCGCTCGGTGACCCCCGTTATTTTTGTTTTATTTGTTTGCGCTGTTTTGTTTTGCCGGAACCGCTCCGCCACCGCTCGCTGCCCGGCGCCGCCCGGTGCAGCCCCGAGGCTCCCGCGGCACTCCCGGCACCGGCGGCCCCGCCCCGCCCGTCCGGCCGGGCCAGCCAATGAGCCGCGCCCACGCCTCCAGCGAGAGCTGCTTGGCACATGCCTGACCGAAAAGCGCCGGCCTCCTGGGCCGCCGCCGCCGCGCCGCCGCCCCGCAGACTGGCCCGGGTCGCTCCGAGCTGCCGCGGGGTCGCAGCTCCCCGCCGGGAGCCCTCCGGGCAGCAAACCGGCCGGGCACGTGCTGCCGCGGGACGCGAGGGTCCTCGCCGGGGGGGGCGGGGGGCCCTCTGCCGCGGTGCATGCTGGGAGTTGTAGTCCAAAACGGCAGCGGCGACACCGACCGTGAGCGGGACGGGCGGCGGCGGCGAACTACAACTCCCGGGGAGCACCTCGCTCGGGGCAGGCAGTAGTGCTGCGGGGCCGCGGCGGCGGTTGTGGCGGGCGGCGGAGCCGCCATGGACCTCTTCGGGGACCTGCGGCGCATGAACAAGCGGCAGGCGGGTGGCGGCGGGGGGCGGCGGGGCGAGGCGGGGGGCCCCGACCCAGCGGGCATCGCCAGGCGGAACAAGCCCAGCCCGTCTTGGGACGGCCGGGTCTCGCTCCGGGGCCGCCGGCCTGGCTGCCCGCCGCGGTAGCGCGGTGCTGCCGGGGCGCCGCGCAAAGACGTGCCTGTTGTCTCTGCAGCTCTACTACCAGGTCCTGAACTTCGCCATGATCGTCTCCTCCGCCCTGATGATATGGAAAGGGCTGATCGTCGTCACTGGCAGCGAGAGCCCCATTGTGGTGGTGCTCAGGTGGGTGGAGGTGGAGGCGCTCCTGGCAAAGGCCGGCCTTGTCACAGCCCTCTGGCACCTTCCCGCGCCCCCTGGTTGCGTGTGGGGTTTTGAGTGTCACCTATGTAAAGAAGCCCACAAACACTTGTTTTCTTGTACGTCTGTGTTCGTGTGCTGAGCAAAAGCTATTCGTCGTTGTGATCTAGTTCAGTGAAGTTTATGGAAGCGGTAATTGAGTGAAACCTTTGAACAGCTACATTTGTTCCCTTAAAGTACAGATCAACAACCCAAGATTGGTCATCTGTATTACTACCTAGGAACAGTAATCCTTGGACGGAGGGGTTATGATTCTAAAACTGAGTTCTGCTTTAATAGGAATACATGTTATCCTTTGAAGCTTCTGTTGTCTGAAGAATCCAGTAAGCGTATTGCACTTTCTGAAGGCGTTAAACAATTTCAGGTTTATTTGTTCATTTCTTTTTTACCATTTGTGCATTTAAAAATGCATTACAGCTGCTTTTTTAGTAAATTACACTTCTGCATGACTTCTATCACAATGCTAACTTAATTCTGGTACATAGAGACCCAGTCCTGGAGGCCCCTGATTGCTGGCCAAATATACAAAGTTTAAACACATGTTAATGGAAGATTCAGCCCTGTAGAAATTGAGTGTGCATCAGTAAGGAACATACACAGGAAATAACAGCATTTTGATGGGAGAAGTCTGTTAGTGCAGGTGGTAATGGGATTTGGAGTCCTACCCCACAGGATGTTTCCAAAACCTACTGTGTCTGGCTTTGGAGAAAAGGCATGGACTTTTCTGGTCATTAGTAGTAATCACTGGTGCAGCTAAAAGTCTCGCTCATGTTAGCTAAACTCAATGTAGAGAAGTCTTCCTGGTGCTGCTCTGAAACATCTTTTGGCTTTTTGCTAATGGATTGGTTGTCTTAAGCAGAATGGCTCATTTCGTTCCTTCGTGATAGCTACAATACTGTTACTTTTCTATAGAGCTTATTTGATTCATTTCTTTCACTGAGGCAGTAAGAACATCTTCTACAGGCTGGCTCAGCTTGGAGCTTAATGAGGTTTCGATTGTGTGTTAGATGTCACTATGATGATGTTGAATAGTGGAAGCTACAGATTTCGGTTAACATTGTGAGTTTATCTGTAATAATTAACTGCTCTCTGTATTCATGGTTCTTCCTTTGCCATAATGCTAATACATTTTCTCTTTCTCTTTGTAGTGGCAGCATGGAACCAGCTTTTCACAGGGGAGACCTGTTGTTCTTAACAAATTTCCATGATGACCCAATCCGAGCCGGTGAAATAGTTGTTTTTAAAGTTGAAGGCAGAGACATTCCAATAGTTCACAGAGTAATCAAAATTCATGAAAAGTAATGCAACTTGGCATTTTCCTTGTTTCTAAATATAGTTTCCTACACCATGACTTTCACTTACATTACAATTAGGTAATATTCTGTGAAAAAGGCAAGCAAGGAATTTGCTCTAAGATGCAGCTTGTCTCTAGGATGTGATCTGCTTCTGCTCCCCATTCTGTGGCATGCTTCTTGAGACTCTGGCTCCTGTCCCTCAGCAAAGTTGGTCAGATTCAAAGTAGGTAAACCTATGCCAAAGAGGAGTCCAGAAACACAAGCTGTACACATCTTTTTTTTTTTCCCCATCAGTAGCAATGTGTGTGGGAGCAGACTGCACTCCATAGTGTCTGTTGTAGAACTGGGTCTTTGGTTATGAGAAATAGCTATTTCTCTGGGCAAATTGTGGAAAGGAGGCAAAGACAGAGAATCAGATCTATAGATAAGTCTGACAAGTAGGTGACCTTTGCTATCTGAGGTTTTGCAGAAGACTGAGATTTGACTCAGTGAGAAAAGATTTTTATTTTTATTTTAGTCAGAACATCAACAACAATTCATGCTTAAAAGCAACAGGCAGATTAGTTGTTTTTACCTTTATTGAATGCATCTGGAATGATAAACAGTCCTTTCCCAAATGTAGGAGGGGCAGGTCTATTTCTACTGCACAGTGAAAAGGTAGCGTGGAAGTGGCAAGTGCTGGCGTATGTGTTCCTCGGGAGGCCTGGGCTATGAACTGCAAGTCTTTCCAGTAGCATCTTGCCTCCGGTGCTTTTTCAAAACAAATACTTACATCCAAGAATTACCTCTTTTATTTTTTTTAATTCTTAATTTGTCTTCATAAAAACTCCTTATTTATTGATATCACTACTGGAAATTAGCAGCTTTTTGAGAAAAATAATTTTGAAGACTGGAAACCTCTTAACTTTTGTTTGAATGGGAGTGTTGAACCGAAATCTTGCACATATCATCTGCACGTGCATTATGCTTAAAAGGGAGCAAAACGTGGCAAGTTTTCTAACAGCGACAGTTAAATTATATCATGTTGAAAACAAAGTCTAAGATACTCTGTCCATTTGAAACAGTAGGGAAAGGCACTTATTTGTGTTAAGGGTTTAAAACCTGTATTCCTACAAAAGGAATGAGCCGTCTAATGGCCAGGAGAAGTCAGGACATCAGCTCTGGCCGCAAGGGAGCAGCTAGGCTCTGAGCGCTGCGTACGTTTATTCATGTGGGGGAAAGAGTGCCACCTACTGAAGCTGCTTGCATCACTTGGCTTTCCCCATACATGCCAGTAAAAACCCTACATAATACTTTGTTCACCCAATGTTATTTCAAGGCTTGTTACATGTATTATTTATCTGCCACACTAACAAATAACAAAGATAAATGAAGTTTTGCCAGGAACTTGCTATGTTGTTTAGCTAAACAATAAGTGACTTGAAAGTGTATTGCAGTGACAAAGTATTGACAAAATATTTAATTTTGATGCAGATTTGCAGCTATGTTAAGGGGTCCTCAGTATTTACTTGCATCAAAAGGAGGACAGGACTTTATTTTGATGAAAATACGATTACTAGGAGTTAAACACATAAAAGAGAAGTACTTAAAGCATTGTGTTGTTACACTCTTTTCTTTACTACAGGAAAACATGGGGGTGTGTCTCCTGCTTCATAAGCCTTGTGGTTGAAATTCAGTTAAATTCATTCTGCAATGTGCGATGACTTCATGGGGTCTTACTCAACATTTTGACATAAAAAGAAAAAAGCACAAGCCTTTTAACTTTTTGCACTGTTGAGATCTTTTATAAATAAAATACTGTTTCTAGGTTTTTTGTTTGTTTTTTATTTTTAGCTTAAATTTTCTGTTCTATTGAAAATGGAGAGGATTTTTTTGTTTTGTTTCATTTCCCTCCAGATTGGCATATCCTGCTTTTGTTAAGGAAATTTAGTGCCGGTCCTGGACAGAAAATATCCAGAACATAATATCCTTTAATATTCATGGTGTAATTGCTTACATCAGATGACAGCCTAGGAAAAATGTCTCCTGTTAAAATCTGTTGACTCTGTCAGTAAAGTCTGAAATGTTAATGATTTAATGGTGTTTGTTAAATAAGCAGGATAGGCAGGACTGGAAGTAAACATTGATATCTAATCTTGTAGTACTTTTCATCTTCATTGTGCTTTGTAGATGTCAATTGTGGTTTTTAAATTAAGTGGTATTTACTTTATCACCTTGTTGCCTTCTAGAGAAAATGGGAACATCAAATTTCTGACCAAAGGTGATAATAATGAAGTTGATGATAGAGGCTTGTACAAAGAAGGTCAGAACTGGTTAGAGAAGAAGGATGTTGTTGGAAGAGCAAGAGGGTGAGTAATGCAAAGTCTGTTCTTTATAACTAAAATAGAAAACAAATTGAACTTAACATCAGTTCCACTCTTGGATGTGGTGTGGTATTTATTGAATTTCATAAATAACATGGTAATAAAACTAATTTACCTGGCAAAGTTGCATTCTGTAGTCTTCTCACTAATGTGGAATGGGAATAATTTTTTTTTTTTTTTAAAAACAGCACACTTAACATAAATAATTCACCAGTGAATAAAAATTAGCCAACCTATCCTTGCAATTGTTAGAATTAATAAGAAATGTTTCCACATCTCATGGGAATCTTATGCAAAGTTTGAGTTTTTATCCTCTTCCGCAGTGGAGATAAAAATTCAACTTCTTAAGATTTTTCTCAAATAATCTAAATTTTTATCTAAGAAATACACAGGCACACACACACATATATATATATGTATGTATGTAGGTTGAGATATATAAACTTAATTCCCACCTCAGGTGTGCATTACTGACAAGTGTAAATGATGGTTTTACACACGTGTGATTTTGATCACTTTTGCTTAGAGCCTGTTGCAAAGCATTTTTTGGGCTAGGAGAATGTTAGTAATGCAACAAAAAGCTTGATGCGTGTTCTGCCGTGTTCAGTGGACGAAGATTAACGGCATGGTGTAACCCTAGTAGAAAGTAGGACTTTTTGTATTAGGTTATATATCTGTGTATTTTCTTGCCTAATATAAGCATTACATAAGCAGTCATAAATATAGTAACTTGCATAACAGTACACACTACTTTTCTGGAATAATATTTATTTGCTTATGTTAATTTAAATGTTAATTTAAGTTCCACATTCATGTAAAACTCTGTTTTAGATCACATAGCTTTTATACCTTCAGAACAACTGAAAAGCTGATTCTGATGTGTTGCAGGATGTTAGGCTTTTGCCAGTACCCCTCATTTTGGTGGTACTTTCCATTTTTGGGGTGCATGTGTACTTTTAATGCTATGAATAATATTCAGCAAGTTGAAGCATTTACGTGATGGAAGGAGTAGGGAGTCGGAAATCTTGCTCCCAAATTTGCATTAGCAAACACATACTGTCTTGAAAGCCCTTGTTATCTGTCTGAATGTTTTTGTTTTCTCTGAAATCCATTGTCTAAATTTTTCAAGACTGAGTAACATTGAAACATGTCCATGTAACTTTTGAGGGTAAATTTTACATTCATCTATTTTGTCAATTACAGATTTTTGCCCTATGTTGGAATGGTAACTATAATAATGAATGACTACCCAAAATTTAAGGTATGTATACAAACACTTTGAATACTTAAATCTAAAACTATAAAATAGCAAATAAAGGTAATATGAAAAGAATCGTGATACATGCTAATAAATTTTTGTTGTTAGCTAATATGAAATTAGTGTTCTCATGCTTTCTTATTTTAGCTTGACTGTTACCCAGTAGAACTGACTATTTTTAATCATTTGAAAACCATGTATAGAATGTAATGAGTTAAGCATATACAGTTGTGATGCCTATTTATAAAGAATACAATCACACCAAAATACTGCTGTAATTCTAGAGGAACACAACTCAATAACTGCATACTCATCTAGAAGGTGTAGAGGGCATGTTTCAAACAATTTGTGATTTCAAAGCTTCTCTTAAAAGAAATTGTAATCAGTCTTCATTCTTTTTCTTCTGCAGTATGCTCTTCTGGCAGTAATGGGAGCTTATGTACTACTGAAACGGGAATCCTGAAGGAAGGAAAAGGAAAAAAAAAAAAAACACTTTTCCCAGAACAAAGTACAAAATTAAATATACAGGAGAAAAAGCCTAATATATTTCAGATGTTTTAATTTCTGTATGCTGTTACAAAGCTGTGCAAACTTTTATCCTGTCTAAATAAACTGTATAATTAAAGGTATTGGCTGTTTTTAAATTATATAATGGCAAATTTACCATCTGAAATAAATACCACTTTGTTAGCCTTTTGCAAAAGGGAGACAATGACTGTTGTGCTAGAGTAGCTTATGGCACTTCTTAACATGCTGTAGAATACAGTGATCTCGCTGTGGTTTGATGAAGGCTCTTTTGTTTTAAAGTGGTACTGCAACTGAACCTATTTTGTCCTTCCTGCATGTTCAGTTATTTTGCTTGATTATTTATGATCTCTGTCAACTCATTCTCTTTTCACAATCTTGCGAACTATTTTTTCAGCACTAATAAAGACATAGCACATGGGTTGGAACAGGTGGTGAGTTGTAGGAGGTTAGTCACACTTATGCCTAAAGACATTTGTCTAGATATGGTCTGAAGGGGAGGGAAATGAGAAATGGGCTTTCATTGTGATTAAGAATTGAGAAATGGAAATGTAGGTTTCTTTTGTTTGTGTGTTTTGTTTTGTTTTGTTTTTTGTGAATGTGAAACTTGCTCCTTCATGGGCTAGAGACAAAAACAATTAATGGCTGGATTTTTAGGGACTCTACATGATTCTAGAATTCAGGGTATTAACCTTTCTGCCTTTACATTCCTGGCTGTAAGACCAAGCTACAAAAAATCTTTTGGGGGATTTATTAATACTTACGTATTACTAAATGAGAAGCACAGTTGTGTGCTTCAGAAATATTACCAATAAGGGAAAAACATAACCCAAATTCCTGTTTTGAGGACATACTGTTCTCTCCTGTCTTATGACACCTGAAGATTGAGAACATAAAATTTTTTTCATTTTAAAACTTACCTGATAACCATCTTACATGAACTTCTGGATCTTTCTCTTCTTGGATTCAAATGTCAATTTTGTAGCATCAACAAAGCAAAACTTGTTTTCTTTACTTGCTTTGTTTTTGTTTCTTTGATAAGGAACAGTGTGATGCTTTTTTTTCCTATGGAGTTTTATTTCTTCTGTAATCCCTCACCTCTACAAAAATATGCTATTATACAATAATGGCACCCCTTCTGTTGTAACTGCCAGTGCTGAAAGGCAGGTAACTGCTGAATTTTTCCAAGTAATATTACTTCTTTTGTGTCCTACTAAGCAGTTTTCACAACAAACTGTATTACAAAAATGACTTATTTTGTATCAATTTGTGTAGAAATAAAATTGAGTATAATAAATAATATGTCAGAATAATTTAAGTATTCTTAAGGCAGTCTTTCTGGAAGTGTACCATCCCAGTTAAGAAAAAATAATTTAATTTTTGGAGGCCGTGTATGGGTAGTAAGTCCTGTTCCCCTAGACCAGTGTTCCTGAAATTAGAATTTATTCCCACTCCAATACAATTGCAGTCAATTCTACCTTTGAGAGTGGGATTCTGAACATACTTGTAATAATGGGCCACATTTATCATTTGTTTTTTTTTTTATCTTCATAAAGTGGTTTGGGCTGGAAGGGACCTTGAAGCCTATCATATTCCAACCCCCTGCCAGGGGCAGGGACGCCTCCTGCCAGCCCAGGCTGCCCCCAGCCCCATCCAGCCTGGCCTTGGGCACTGCCAGGGATGGGGCACCCACAGCTCCTCTGGGCAGCCTGTGCCAGTGCATCACTGCCTGTGTAGTAAAGAACTTCTTGTTTAACCTAAATCTTCCCCCTTTTAGTTTAAAGCTGTTCCCCCTTGTCCTGTCGCTATGCTCCCTGACAGAGTCCCTCCCCAGCTCTCCTGTAGGCACCCTTCAGGCACTGAAAGGTTGCAACAGGGTGTCCCTGGAGCCTTCTCTTCTCCAGGCCGAACACCCCCAGCTCCCTCAGCCTGTCTTTGTAGGATAGGTGCTCCAGCCCCTTGATTACATTTGTGGCCTCCTCTGGTCTTGCTCTAACAAGCCCATGTCCTTCTCCTGCTGGGGGCCCAGAGCTGAGCGCAGTGCTCTAGCTGGGGTCTAACGAGTGCAGAGCAGGGAGGGAGAATCCCCTCCCTTGTCCTGCTGGCCGTGCTGCTTCGGATACAGCCCAGGATATAGTTTGCTGGGCTACAAACGCACTTCGCTGGCTCAATCTTATATTGATTTCCTTTTGAAGTTTTCTTGTTTCCTATGCTTGATAGTGTAGGAGAGAGATATCTAATGCTGACTACTTCTGTCTCCTCGCTTTACCGGTTTGTTGAGGTGTCTGAGAATTCAAGACCAGACTAGCTGTCATAAAATGAAGTGAGGCCTTATGGTTTACCATTTGGACATAGGAGGTTGGTATGTGAGGAACTGTGTGGAGCCTGTCTCTCCAGCTACATCTGTAGGTCAGAGCATTACTACCGGCCAAGCTGGAGAGCTAAAGGACAACATGGTTGCACATTCATCATTTTCTGCATTAGAAGGAAATAAGCACTGAACAAATTAATCTATGGCTGTACAGAACCATATACAAAAGCTCCACTTCCAGCTTGGAAAGCTTCCCTTTTCTGTGGATAAACTGCATTAGTTTGCTAACTGGTGCCGCTTTGATCAGGCCTATTGTGTTGGCCTCCTGTCCTGGCCAACTCGGTTGAGCTGCTCTTGATTCTGTTTTTGTCCTGCATTTCCATTACTGTCTGAGCCACTTTAAGCCAACCATTTATGTCTCTGATAATCTAGTTAGAGAATACTGCTCATTAATTTCCTTAGATTAGAAGTCAGGGAAGGAGCACAAAAAGTTTTCCAATAATCTAAATTTCTGATGGAAAGCCTTTCATTTAGCTCAATAAATGTAACAAATACTTTAGTTCTTAGGTTGATAGCAATGATAAATGAGCTGCAATGGTGAAATGCTTATCGGAAGAATGTTTCCTTTCTGCTGTGAGTGTATTGCACTGTACAATGTTTGAATAATTTAAAGTCTCTTAATTATTAGTGTCTGCATTGGAGAGAATGCAGTTTGCTCTTGGATACATTTCATAACTGGATGTTGCAAGCTTTTCCTACTAGTCTTGCTGAGAACAAGTTTGACGATGACTTTACGTGCTGCAGCTGAATTGATTTTCCATGTTCCTGTTGCTGAGCGCAAGCAATCCTACTGCAGGCCACATGGGAATATCTGCATCAGCTCTCATGTTCAGTGGAGCCAATGCAACGTGCAAACCCAGGATGAAGTTAGCTCTCTGCTTGAAAACAAACAGGAGAAATATAAAAACCGCAAAGGAGGAGGAGCAGGTTTAGCTTTTGGGAACAGTGAGCTGCTAGATTTTCCCAGCTGTAAGTATGTTTTTCACTGCTGTGCTTCAAAACCAAATGTGCTCTTGCTCTAAGAATGCATTTGTATTTGCTTTGAGAAACAACTAATGGAGCAGGCTTCTAAGGAACACCAGAGAAGTAGTGGAAGTAGTACTATGTACTATGGAGCTGGGAAGTCAAACCATGTAGCAACGTGCACCCTTTGATTAAGAATTCTCCAACAGCAGCGGGAAATGAACATTAATACTTTGAGATTGATCAGACTGTGGCTGAGCTGATGCTGTGAAAGCCCCACTTGACCCAGTCTCTGCCCATAACCCACCGCATGTTGCTGAGCAGTGGCTGTCGTAGCTGCTGCGTGTGGTTTGCATTGCACTATCCAGTGGCAACAGTCCTGCAGCCTAAGGCTTCCTGAAAACACTAGCTAGCCTGAGTAGAGAGGATCCTCCATGCCTGGGGTGGGTGAATAGGATAGGAGAAACGAAATGTGATTAGATAGATCATGTGTAAAGCCATAAGGCACAAAATTCTAAGGACACCACCTGAACTCTTCTTGCTTGCTCTCCTCGTTCCCAGCCCACTTTCTCTTTCTTCAGCTAGCATTTCGCTAGCATGTCACTGAAATTCTAGTTTGTGGCAGTGAACTGGCATGAAACAAAACTATCCAAGGGTTTAGGATGTCTTCCAGGTCCAAGACCATAGATAGCTAAGTTAGATCTTTTGAGCTGTAATCATAACACTTCTGTAAACTGTAGAGTGTGAAGTCTTTTTCTCAGCAGAGAGGAAATGATGTTGTATATTAAGCTTGGTTAATCACATCTCTTTTTCTCAGAGAAAAAAAAAATGCAAATTATGTAGCACATGCTTTTTACAGGAGAAGTGCTTTGCAGTTCTGCATAATGTGAATAGCCTAGCTTTTTAAGATGTTTGTCTTATTTTGAACATCAGTGCTGCTGACAGGATTTATCACTCAGAAAAGAAATGCTTTCAGCACTCACCTCTTAACATATCGGAAAAGATGATTCAGATTTTTTCCTGCCTTTTCCGTTAATCACATGTTTTTCCACATCTTTTCCATATTCTTGTCTTACTGACTTAAGAGACCCAGGCCCATCACTGATAGTTCCCTGAAAGGCAAAAGAGAGAGAAGGCACAAGCATCCACAGCCAGCTGTATGTCTGTCCTGAAATGACTTTTAGTCCTCATTTAGTCCTACCCGGGGGGAGAAGCATTGGCACCCTGAAACACTTCCCTGTCCGGCTGCGGGGGGCCTGGCACCAAGTGCTCAGTGCCAGCAAGATGTACAGCCCTTAGGCTGTTTTATACAGGAATTCAGGTGTCGAGAGCTGTGGATAAGTATGTTTTCTGAAGCCAGAAGGTAGGTTGCACACCTAATTTCCATTTGTTTCTATGGAGCTGTCTTAGCATTTCACAGTACCCTGTTAAGAAGCCTTCTGAATCTGGAAGCCTGAAACTTTTCAGTTTTAAAAATAAATGAAAAAAAAAAAAAAAAAAAAAAAGAGTTTTGCTATGTTTAGTTTGACCTCTGGTATATCTTGGCCACAGTATTTCATACAGCTTCTACCAACCCCAACATTCAGGTTTACCTGCAGCCTGTGCCGGTAGAGATAAAATGTATGTGGAGTAAATGCAGAGAGAACTCCAGTTCAAGCCTTGTTAGCAAGTCATTTCTCTCTGTGTTTAATCAAGATAGCAAGCAACAGTGATGAAAACAACATTTTCACTTGTATGCATGGATTTTATCAGTGTTTCTTTGAACGTCTTATGGGCCTAAAGCAAACAAAACGTAAGCCACATAAATAACAAAAAATTCAATACATTTCCCTGCTACACAGCTTGGCTTAAATAAGTATATTCCATCTCTTTTGTCACCATTTATGCTTCAGTACATTACTTTTGTACATGGAACCAACTCTGCTTCTCTATCATTTGTGTGTGACTATACTATCAGCAGAAATTACAAACACATATGGTGTGTACATGTAGTCCTTATCTATATGTAGATCTATGAAAACCTGATGTGGATGTGGCACCATCTCAATTCTGAAGCTGTTTGCAATATGAGTATCTGTCTGGATTTGAGTTTTACAAAAAAAAAAAAAAAAAAAAAAAAAAAAAAGCCATTATGGACAAAGCTCCATTTCTTTTGTAATTATGTTAGGACATCAGTTTCCAGCATGGTGAAGGTCACGTCTGTGGGAAGGGAAAGGAAAAGGGGAGTGGGAAAGGGAAGGGGAAGGGGAAAGAGCAGGAGAAGGGGAAAGAGAAGGAGAAGGAGTAAGAAGGAGAAAGAAGGAGGAGTCCCACCTGGGATTTTGCTGTTTGGCAGGCAGGGCACTCAGCATGGCTCTCTTCAGGGAGACCCAAAGCCTTGGTTCACTGCCCTGGCCAGGGCCATGCTCCAAGAGTCACAGCACAGCTGGGGCTGTGTTTGGTTGCCTGAAGGTAGCCCAAAGGGCTAGGGGCTGGCCATGCTGGCCCCTGCTTCCAAGAAACATCCACCTATTTGCCAGCTGCTTAGTGAAGTGCTGTTTTCTTGCTTTGCTTCTTGTGTCTGGAGTTCGGGGCCTCCTCATAACCTTGTGCCTTGCAAATGCCTGTCCCTTCTGTCACCTATGCTTGTTCTGTGCTTCATCTAATAGCTATCTAGACTTCTGTCATGCAGTTTACTCAGCTCAATTTTCTCAAACATATATCAGGTTTATAAATCCAGCTTTTGCCTCTAAATATGGAAGAAAGTTGATATTTGAGAAATAAAACCTGTAGTTTTATATTTCCATGGTACTTATTTTCCATAGATTTAGTTGCAAATTGACAAATTGGCAGATGAGTCACCTGCTGGGTTGCTGCACAGCTCAGTCACAGCTGGTGTGGAAGTCCTGCTGAAACAGCTAAGCCTGCATGGGGAAAATGTCCCTAACCTGCTCCTGTGCCCTTCTCTAAACAGAGGTCCTTGCATGTTCACAGGGCTTGCAGCTGTGCCACCTCCTCCAGCTTTCCCAGTGGCCCACCAGGGTCTGCCTCCCCTCTCCAGGCCCGGGCACACGGGCTGGAGAGCCCCGGCACCTCTGTGCACCAGCTCAGGCTGCCAATGACCTGTCCCAGCCCTGTGTGCCTGCAGCTCCCGTCTCATCACTCTGTGCTCCCCCAGACTCCCAGCACAGCTGTATGGCTTGAAGCATTTGGTCTTCTCTGGGAAGGCTCAGCTGGGACTGCCTGCATCTGGCCAACAGCAGTTCCCCAGAATGCAGAAACATAAATGCTTCCCACTTGGGTTCTCAAAATATTGAATCCCTTCACCACACACACAAAAAAAATCAAAAGACTAGAAGGAATGGTTAATGCAACACTGACACACACTAAATGTGCAATAAGCCATCACCTTAGTTATGCCTCAACTGTCGAGGTCTAGGACTTCCTAAAATGAGGTACAAACGATGCCAAATATCTTAAACTGTGCCTTATTAAATAAATGCTTATCATTTCATGTTGTTCATCCTCTGCAAAGTGTTGAAGCTCCTTTCTGAAAAAATGTCTGCAGTTCTTCAGGGAACTGTTGCTGCAGAGAGTCAGTGCTTAGGTTGTTTGCAGAACGCCTGCCCTCAGTACGGGTTTGGAGCACTGCAGACTAGTCCATTCAGCATCTTCAACATTTACAAAGTATTCCTTAGTGATCATGCCCTATTATTACATTGCTGATATGCTTAAACCATTGTTTGCTCTGTACATATGTCATAGCTATCTGTAACGTCAGAATCACTACAAAGAAAATGATGAAAGGTACATCATTTTTCTTTTATCCCTTTTTATTTCCATAAAAACTGCCTTGCTGATAGAACAATCATATTTATCTAAAATGTGAAGGAAGCAAAATAAACAGTGCTATTGTGATACCAGCATTTAAAGCCCATTACTGTTTTCTGTGATGAAGTGCAACAGTATTTCATTTTGCCACAGGGAAAGATACATGACAAGTAGAAAGGTATCTGAAAATACAGGAAGCTTTTTCTTGAAGTTCAACCACGAATTTCACAGAATCATGGAATCATAGAATGGCTTGGGTTGGAATGATCATCTAACTCCAACCCCACCGCCACCATAGGCAGGGATGCCACCCACTAGATTAGGTTGGCCAAGACCCCATCCAGCCTGGCCTTGAACACCTCTAGAGATGGGGCATTCATAATGTATGTTATTATGTTATTACGTTATGGGAATTTATGTTATTGGATTTCTTCTTTAAGAAAGAAAGGTTGTCTCGTATGAACAAGTCACTTAAACTGATTGCATACATTTATTGTACCTGGATCCTTTCCTGTTGTGGGGGTTCCAGTACATTATTTCTGTATATTATTAAATTATTTCTTTTTTCCTGAAGAGGTTAATAGAAAAAAATAAGAATTAGGATAAATCCATGTTACTTTTTATCCTTATGAGGAAGCAAACGAAGACATGCTTGTAATGCACAAGCATGTCAAAGCAGTGGGCCAGCCCTGTTGCTGGGCTGAGTGGTGGTAGCGAGGCCAGGGAAGAGGGCTCATCCCTGGGCCCATCCCCGCAGCCCTGGCACCTGGTCCTCAGCCTGCACCTGGTCCAAGTTGCAACCCAAGGACAAGCCCTGCCATGGCGATTGGACTCGGAGCACGTCCCGAGACCTCACCCTTGGCTGCTGCTCTGCTGCTGGTGAGGGCCAGGCAGGGCATGCGGCTGTGCCTCACACCCCTGCTGCCCTGGCACCTCGGCTCCCGGATGCACTTCGCAGGGGCTGGGCCAGGCTGGCAGAGTGTGGGCTGCCGGTGGCAACGCACCACCCTGCGCTCCACTGCCTGGCTTCTTGCCATCGTGGTGGAGGTGCTCCCAGCCACCACAGGGCCCAAGATGCCCCTCTTGCCCGCTTTCTGCATTTGCGGATGGGAATTATTCAGCATCCTTGCTGTGCTTTGGCTTAGTTTTAAATGGAAGCTTGGGTTTTATGTCCTAAAGATTGGGTTTTTCTGCTTGAGAGCAAGCAGTTTCCCAGGTTAGCCCGTGTGGACGCAGCAGTGCCAGCAGCTGACCATTGCCCTGCCGATATCGGGCCCTTGCCCTACAGGGCCACGCCATGGGGGGCTGTGCTGCACCACGCTATGCTCACAGGCCTGCGGGCCGTGGGGCAGGAAGGCCAGGGTGGCTGGGAGCCCACTGGGGCCCCGGCACTGTGGCTCCAGAGCAGCAGATGGGGAGGCAAGGACAGATGGAGGGCTTCCATTACGGCCGCTGCGGCTTAGGGAAGCCAAATATTTTGCTTTGCTTTCTTCTGAAAATGGACAGTTTTCTGAATTTCCCATTTCCTGTCTTGAATTGCAATGAACAATTAGAATTTCCCACGGGTAGCAATGCTGTGGCTGATCTTCTGTTGTTCAGCACAGAGCACATGTTTTCCATAGCTGTGCCACAGGCTGCGCAGTGAAACTCCTGACTGAGGCATGGAAATACTATTGTAAATTAAACAAGAATGCATAATTAATAACCAAAATAAAAGAATGAATCGCATGAAGCAGTAAAAGGAGATGCAATAAACTAAGACTAAACAAGGGAACAATTTAGCTCATACAGTAGGCCACACAATTGACTTCAAAAGTGATTGTACTAGATAATTTGCCCACTAATTATGTTAGTTTACACCCACGGTAGTTTCCATTAGGAAGGAACTGTGGGTATAGTTCAGTTCCAGTTTAGTAGGGTCATCTGAAAGACCTGGCAAGTCCCTTGCAGTCAGCTCTGTTAACTGTATCCTGACACATTTCTCTAGACACTAAACCAGCACACCAACTGTGCCAATTCCACAAGACTACATCCCTGTGTCTGTTCTCTTCTGGGACAAACAGCACATCAGGACTCCACATGCCTCTACTACTCATCCACTTTCCCTCCACCAAATCTACGTACCTGAAGCTGAGTACGCACTTAACTGTTCCAGTTCTTCATGGCCTCCACAGTCCTCTGTTGACTCCTTCAGCGACTCACCCACCCTTTCCTCTTCAGCATCTCTTCAGGATGAACATCCATTCACCCATTAACTATCAGAAAGTCGGCCAGTTCCGGGTGCCTCAGAGTGCTGGAAAGTTTTCTCTCTGCAAGGCAAGAAGAAAGTCCTGCGAGTCATATTCATAAACACCTGTGACAGTAAATTCATGCAATGCTGAAAGTTAAAAAGAACTCTTTGCCCAAGATCTTCTCTTGCAATTAACTTAAAATGATGCTGCCCTTTGCGTTTTGTCATTTTACAATGGTTTCTCTGCCTCAAAAAAATGCTGAAGCAACTTTTTCCCGTAAACTCTTCCAAAAGCTTGTCAACCTGTTCAGTCATTTCAGGCTAGAGCAGCAAATCAGTTCTGGGGACATTGTCATGCTTTCTGTATGCAGGCAGATTCATTTGGACCTTAAGAGTCCTTCCAAAAAGCAGTTGTGTAACAGAGAGGGAAGGCAGACACCCTGGCTCCCGGGTCCTGCAGCCTGTCCTGGCAGCGTGAGAGCCTCCCCCCGGGCAGAGCCGGGCGTCTGCACCTGCGCTCCCTCGCCCAGCTCCTCCGCTCCCGCCGCGGCCCCGCCGGGCTGCCCGGCACAGGGAACCCGGCCCGCCCGGCCCTCCCGCGGCCGCCGCAGGGCAGCACACCCGCCAGGCGAAGGGGGCCGAGGGGAACACAACCTTCTCAGAAGTTGCTGGCTTGCAAACGGTGGCTTGCAAACGCAAATTACGAGCGAAATTGCCGGCGCTCTCCGCAAGCACGAGACCCCCCAGCGCCCCCGAGAGCGGCCGGGACGGGGCGAGCGGCCCCGGGGCTGCCGGTGGAGGGGCGCCGGGGTTCCGGCGGCGGCTGGGGAGGGCGGCCCGACGGGGCGGCCGCAGAGCCCCGGGAGCGGCGCC
>CM021729.1:69182-84529 GCA_011074415.1 Stictonetta naevosa | reverse complement strand
GTGGGTAAGTCATCGTCCCGTCCCGCCCCGACCCGTCCCGCCCCGTCCCGACCCGTCCCGTCCCGACCCGTCTCGTCGGGCTCCGGGCCACCCGCTGCGCCGGCCGCCGCCGTCCCCTCGGTCGCCGTGTCCCCGCCAGGAGCCGTCCCGTCTCCCCCGCGCCCGGGAGCGCCGGGCTCCGGCCGGCATGGGGTGCCGGTGCCGGGACTCGGCGAGCGCACGGGCGTTACAGGAGGGGCGACTTCGGCCGCGCCCGCCCCGGTGCTGCCGCCCCGGCGCGCCGCGCTCCGCGGTACGGGGCTGCGCTGCACGAGGGCGCGGGGTACGCGGTGACCGTGTCGCCTCCCGCTGCCTCCGTGCTCAGATCGGGAACCAGAGGCCAACCCGAGGGCAGCTGGGCAGGAGCCGGAGCTCACCAGCGCCGAGGCGCAGCCGCTGCCCCGGGGTGCTCAGCACGGAGCCGGCCTCTCCCGGTGGTCTCCTTCGTAGCCCAGCGCCGATTACGATTGCGTTTTAATGGCAGAAAAGCACGGGATGGCAAAAACGCATCCAGTTTAGCTGCTGGAAAGGCACTGGAGCTTAGACGTTAATATTAGAGTTCCCACATCCCACATCAAGTCAAGGAAAGTCTAAAACTTTCAGCTTCTCTGTCCAGTCCTTATTCCAGCAAATCTAACCAGGTGCCTCTCCCTAGCTCCAGGCAAAATGCATGGTCATCTCTGCCCAGTTTGGAGAAACTTTCCTTCCACCAATGTAGGAAACCAGTTGTGCACAACACCGACAACATCTCCAATCCCAGCTGTGCTTCAGTTTCAACATCTTCCCTTCTCTTCTCTCCCCTTCCTTCTCCTTCCCTCACACTATCGGTCAATTTGAACTTCCAGCTGATGTTTGAGCTATCAAATCCATGCCTGTCTGGGTGAATTTCATGCTACAGTCATTGTTCTTACAGGACATTTAATGGGGAAAAAGAGCACTGGAGATTTTCCTTATGGTTATGAAGAAGAAAACAAGATCCCATTTTCAGCACTACCTGAAAATATCAAGCAGCTGGATGACTCTCTGCAGTGGGAAGAAATGTCCAAATATTTGCTACGGCTGCTGGAAGGGAATGAAAATAAAAGTGCTCACTTCTTAAAAGGAGGGCTTCCCTGGTATACGAGGAACACCTGGGAGACAGATGACAATAGCAGCTGGAAAGATGTAAGTAAGACAAAACATGTAAAAACATTCCTTAAAGTCAACTTTTGTGTTAGAGTGATGTATTGGCTTCCTCTAACTTGTGTGTTGTCCAGAAAATTAATAGAAATGTGCCTAATGCACTAGTCATTCAGTTGAGTAGGATTTTACTCTTGATTAGAAATTGTCAGTCACAGATTATATTGTTTATGAACTGATTAGCTACTGGGCATAATTTCGGCAGGTGTTCAACTGATTGCAGTGTCTGGATTCCCTTCAAGTTGTTCGGTTGTTATATTCTTTTATTTTCTAGCACTTCGTGCTGAGATGAACACATCAACAGTAAGTTCTGTATCAACTCAGCAAAAGCAAGATAGTGTGAAAAACAGCCGTGCATGCAGAGAGAAGGCAAAGAGCATTGTGTGCAAAGCACATCACACCAGCTGTTCCCTTCTGTTACCATTCCAGGTGCCATTATCATGTTTGCCTTCAAGGCGCTGCAGCCCTCAGGGGATGGAGCAGCTGAGCTGGAGGGTTTCTTCAGCTCCTAGCTCTATATTTGGTTCATGCCAAAGTCTTTTTCCCCTAGGCATCAGTTTCTCTGGTTGATGATGCGGACCACTACTGTGGTCATCTCTGGTCACGCAGAAAGAATCTGTGGCTACAGACAAGCTTTAATGTGCACCTAGGACCAGCCTCTTCCTCCCTTAAGTTAGTGTACTTATGAGTCCTAGTTCACGAGGTAACAAGGCTTTGGTACAAGTACAGGTTCACCCCTATTCTTTTGGAAAATCCTCTGAAATGCACTCAGAAGGATATCAGTGAGGTTTTACAGAAAGTAATCTGAGTCTAAAAGACTTACCAAGTAAACTGCAAAATGCACTAGAAAACTCCTTTCTTTATAACACATGAGATTCAGAAATAGTGAGAGAGTTGCAGGATTCTCCTGGGTGACATTGAAACAGTATAGAAAGAATAATACACACCATTAAAGACATCAGTGGGAAGAGTTTTTTCTTCCTATATTCTAGTGATATTACATAGTTTATATTCCTCAGCTAACTTCACCTTGGTCTCCCTCTTGAAATCCTAGCACAGTGGTCAGTGAATACCTTGTTGCTGACTTGCCTAAGGATAAAGATTTACTTATTAAATTAAGTCATGATTTATGTCTCTTACACCACTGATACGAATGCTGTCCATACGTTTCTTTCTGGCTATGGCTTTATGACAGTGATGCTTATGATAACTGTGATTAATACTATCTAAAAAGTAAGCTGTTTATTGCATCCTCAGCTCTGCTGTGTGCAGCTTTGTAATCAAATTAGACAAACAAATTCCATTATGCTATGTAAAGAGGGAAATATTTTGACGTCTATAACTATTTGGTAATAAATCATACTTAAAAAGGCCAGATATTGCCCTTACTGAATTCTATTCACATGTGTACTTTTACTGAAAATTAATATCCACAGTTTTGGGGTCAGACATTGAACATATACATGGAATAATGAGATTATTGCCTTAAGACTCCAGAATTCTCAAATGAGGGGTAAAATAAATATGTCTTTCCTGTAACTAAGACATACAACAACTGGCACAACCTCATTTTGCCATAGAACCTTTTGCTTCCAATGCGTAAAGTTAGTTTGTCTCTATCCTGAAGTAAAGCATAATCATGAAAGGAGTGCCAAAGCTGTCCTTTCTGTCTGTTGGACACAAACAGCTGATTATATGCAGCCTAGAGAAGATAGAAGGTATTTTTCCCATTGGCTTCAGAAAGCAAAAACCCAGCACCTAAAAATCAAACTATATATCCATATACATCTGCTTGAGATCTGCCTTGCTGCTGCAGAAGACCTGAAGATTAAATGTAAGCTTTGATTTTAGAAGACTGTGATAATTTCCTAAACCTTTAAATAATGGTAATTGTTACCTTTTTAAAAAATGGCAATGTTTTTTTAAAAAGATGGAATTCTGGTACGTACGAAATTCAGACATATATATACACAGTGACAGAAGAGTGTAAATGACCTTTGGATTTTGATTCTGTAGATTTTTCTGGATGTGAGGGGTTCCATGTTGAATATACTTGGTGCAGGCAACACCTTAATTTATAGTGCTGCTGTACCACAGCTAATGAAGGTGTCCGTGTACAGGAAGGATGAAATTAGCTACCTGGCTAGGTGGAAGGTGGCCAAGTAGAGTAAACTGATGATGATGGTGGAGTGGATATGAGAAGTTTGTACTTGGCATTGGATACTTTTCCAGCCATATTGTGTTTGAGTTGAAATAGAAACCAGTTCTAGGAGGAACCAGACACCATGTTTAGAGTGGATTAGTATTCACTGTGAAATCACCTACTGAGTTGCAGTGCTGAAATGTGAGCAAGAAAAGATGAATCACAAACTCTACTTTCAGCTGATGAAACAGCCTTCCCCAGACCAAATCATGATCAAGGCAGCTGTAATTGTTGTAGACTCACGGAGATGCTAACCACAAGGAGTCTCTCACCGTGTGTGAGCAACCCTATGCTCCCATCTACTGCACAGAAGTGAAGACAGGCTTTGTTGGGAAGCAGTGTATTGATACAGGCTTTATTTCCTGGAATTTTTCAAAAGTAACTGATGTAGTTTAAATTTTGAACTTTAAATTTAAGGTCAGAAGTTACTACCCCCAAAGTCAGAGGCTGCAGAAGTAAATACAGATACTTCCTTCAGGTAATTCAATTCAGGGTCTTGTTTATTAGCTCAAATTCACTCAGTGCATTCTTCACCACTGATGCTCACACTGTGCTGTACAGTTTTCAATAACAATAAAATAATAATAATATTAAAAAAAAAAAAAAACTTTCTAGTAGACTGAACCAAAGGAGAGTAAGTATCATAGCACACAGATAGTCAAAATGGCCAAGAATTGAGCATAACAGGAAATTAGGCTTAGGGTGGTGTGCCTGAGTTACTTTCTCCTATTTTCAGTTAATGCAAATGAAATTAGCAAATGAAGACTTTGCCTGCTCTTTATTCAGTGAATAAACTACAATTAAAGTTGTTAAAGGACAGAAAGGAAATCTCTTCTGCAAGCTGGCCTAAGTGTAAAAAGTAAGTTGGAAAATAAGCTTTAAATTGTTTCTGTGGCTTGGCTTTTTATTTATCACTGAGACATTATATAAATGAGATGGAAGACTGAATTATTCAGGAGAACTACTTTCCTCATACTTTGGCAGTTGGTTATTAACCTAACTGAGACAAATGAGGTCTGTTTTGGAAAGATTATTAGGAATTTGTTTGTTATGTGAATACACAGAGCAGCCTGTGTATTAGGCTTATTAACTTAGTGAGTGACTTTTGTCAGGACTCATCTATAAATACTATTTTTCTCTCTTTATTAGATGATGGAGTATTTGCTTCAAGTTGTGAATACGAAAGAGAACACTCCAAGCTGAAGAAGGTCTCTAAACCTTGAAGAAATGGAATACTTTCCATAAGAGACTATGTTTCCCAAGCACTTGATTGTATCAGATAATCAACAAGGTTTCCTTTCTGTAAACAATATTTCCTTTGAGTAAAATATCTAAATACAAATATTCTTGTATGTTTCAGCAATGACTACACTCTACTTCATTTTAAAGGTTGCATTTTCTCACTTGAATGGCTTTGATATGCATAATTGTCATGGAAGGGTCTTCCAATTAATTATACAACGTCTATCTAATCAGTTCATCTCTTAGTTTAAAATTACGTGACATTTCAACATTTGCAATAAATAGTTTGAACGAAAAGGCCGAGTTTATACTTTTATTTAATACAATGGAAATTGGCTGTGTCACAGCTAGTAACAAAGACACAATAGAATGATTCACTTTCCACTGAAGCTTTTCTTGAATTGCTCCCTGGCCTGTCATTTTTTTCAGTAAGGGGGAGCTGACACTGCCTTCCCAAGGTAGCGCTGCACCAAGTGCAGCGAATGCGATGCACTGCCATGGCAGGCAGCAGGCAGGTCTGCCTCGTTTGACTCAGAGGCGAAGCGGCAGCTGAGCACGCTCCCACACACGCACACACTCCTACAGATGTGACTAGCAGGTCCAGCACCATCATGTTTCCACAGGAGTCTAAAGGAAGAACATTACCTCCCAGGAAAACAAGTGAGTGACACCTTTTGTGGGGCTACAATACATTTTAGCTAAGCAATTCTCCTTGCTTACTTGTAGTTTTCAATACCCAGCTGGACAGTCCCTTCATCAAAGACCCAGACAAGGAGATAACGTGCTGCCACCTCTCAAATGAGAGCACTGACAGATGAGACTGTAAGGATGAGGGGAAGCCCAGCACAAAGCAGGAGAAGCAGATCTGGACAAAGATCTATCTTTAGTGTAGTTTCTACCTTCCTTGGCCCATGCTGTGGAGCAGGAGTGTTTGTCCAAGTCATGGGCTCACAGCTGTGCCTATCTGATGCAGGTACAAGAAGGATCTGGAAGTTTTGGTAATTGACTCATTGTGACAGGAGTAACAGACCTGGGTCGAAGAAGAATTAATAAGAAAGAAAACAGTGCCTCCTAAAACAGCAGTGCGACAGCCCATGAGCTGTTTACTCACCGCAACAGCAGAGGCACTAGCCTTTGCTGTTCATTAAACCCCAGAGAACAGGCTGAGCCACTGTGTACTTAGGGATAAAAGATTAGGAGGGTTAAGGAGAAAGTAGGCAACAGAGAACAGGACTTGCACCGGAGGGACCTTGCAAGGAGCATGCCTGCAGAGCAGGACACTGCTAGGTGGCCAAGATGTTAGGCAAGCACAGGTCAGAGCCAGCTGTCAGAGCACCCCATTTTTCAGTACTGCTGCTGAGACATCTTTATCCCTTTTGGAGCATCAACCCTTGTAGCAAGTGGTGTGAACACATCTGACTCTCTGATGCAGTTGTTTAGAGACTTCTTAGGTACACCGGTGTGCGCTGACTGCTGGGGAAGGATCTGGAAAAGGCATCACTGAGACACTGAGGTGTGAGCTGGCTTCCACATTGCCCACTCTAGGTTCAGGCAGTTGTGAGCAAGCCCAGACACAAACTATGCATCTAAGGTGCATGACTGATGGAAACAATGGACTTCAGGCACTCGCAATCTAGCTGTGCAGGTTGGAGAGATATCTTGATGGGAGCTGAGAACTGAGGCCGACCAGGCTACAAAAGGCAATTCACAGTTCTGAGTTTGTCACTCTGTCCAGGCAGTGGGATATACAATATCCTGCTGTTGTTCACTGGTATGCCCTCCTTTGGCATAATTGTATGGTTGAAGAGCATGCTTAAGGGAATGGAAGATTTGGCTTTAGGACCTTCTCAGTTTAAGGCTAGCGTGAACCTCCAGTTTCTATTTGTGTGACACAGTTATGGGGATATTGACTGTGATAGCAAATAGCATCTCCCGACTCTTCTGCGGGCCGTGGCAGAGCCCCGGCGGCTCCCTCTGCCCACCAGGCCGCACTCCTGCGCTGGGCGGGTGCCGCAGCCCTGGCCCAGGCTGCCCAGAGAGGGGCTGGGGGCTCCTCGGGGAGGTCGCCAGCAGCCGCCTGCACGTGGGGCTGGGCACCCTGCTCGGGGGGCCTGCTGGGCCGGGGGGGGCATGGGCACCCGGGGGAGCCTCCAAACCCAGCCGTGCCGCGTAACGGTGAGCCGACGACGCGGTGCATCGGCGAGGCACCTGCCCTGCCGCAGCACGTCCCTCCTCACGGACCGCCACAGCCGCCCGGGGGGACGGGCCCCGGCAGGGGGCGCCGCCGGCCAGCGCATGCCTCGCAGCGGACACAGCCCCGGCCCTCGGCGCCCCCGGCAGCCCCCGGCCCCTCTCCGTGCAGGCGCACCGCGGCGCCCAGCGCCGGGCTCGTTGCTCCAGGCTCTCCGCCGCGCCGTGCAGTCAGTTAGACCACTGGTGCGCGCTTCACTGCAGATATCCTGGGCTCCAGGGCAAATTCCGGTCACCTCAGCGAGCATCCCAAATTAGGCCAGCCACGGCAAACACCCGGTGTACTTACCTGCTGGCCCGGGGCTTTTGTCACCCAAGCTTGCTTACTGCTTTCCATTTCTCCTTTTTCTGGCCGATCACCACCCTGCCCTAAGACAGTGCCCTAAGACAGACCTGACCCGCAGGTAGGATTAGCACCTCAGCAAAATCCCTCTGCTCTCATGATGTTCCAGCCCTGCCTACCCTCCCTCACACCACACGAGGCAGAAGGACCTTGCACAGCATGCTGCAGCTCAGCCAGCACCACACACCCTCAGGGATATGATGCCATTCCTGGAAAGCTTTACTTATACATCTAAATCAGTCGTCCCCCACCCTGCCCTGTCAGTGATGAAAGCAGAGTGCAAGAAGGGGTTGAGCCAAATCAAAAGGGCGCTTGGGAAGGTGGCTTTGAGTTTTCATGTGGCCAAAGGCACTGGAGCGAAGGTGTGCTTGTATTGCACACCTAGGAAGGAGAAGAAGCCTAGCCCAGAAGCTGAGGCGTTATCCAAAGGCTCAGGCTGTCTTGGTACAGACTCCAGGTGGGATCCTAAGCGCAGCACCTACTGCCACCAGCAGCCTTGGCCTCTGGCTGTGGGTCTGAGGGTGCAGGGCTCTCTCTCTTGTAAGGCCTATGTGGTAATTGCCAGGCCTGTGTGGATGGCTCAGGCTACCCAAAGGCGGTCCCAAATGTCACTAAAAGCATATGCGACTCAGGGATACCAGTCGTACCATCCCTGTCTGAGCTTGGGTAAGTCATGTGTCTCTGTTCTTCAGTTTCTCTGCATGTTAAATGGCACTCTCCTGTCCCACAGAGGCAGCATCTAATAAACTAGAAAGTATTTGGCAGGATCTTGCAGGGAGGGGATAGGGGAGCAGCATGTTTATGATGGGTTCACCATAAACACTGTTCAATGGCATCTGCATAACCATCTGCAGATTTGCCTGCCATACAAGCCATGCTGTTTTTGAGCTATACTGCAGCCAGCAGTGGCATTGGAGCAGGAGAGGGCTGCTGGTGGTCCAGACTTTCTGAGGAGCCATCTATTTAAAAACATTGCTTAAAACTAGCATCCCCTCCTTGGTATTCCGGGTTTGTCCAGTGTTCTGTCTTACTCCTTGCAGCTGCCTCCTCACTGAGAAAGATTCAATAGAGGGACATCTGATCTACCTGGGATGGTCAGCAACTGGAATACCATCCTCTTTGTTTACCCCAACACTCCCTTCTTTGAGTATCAGTTGCCAAAGCTTCAGTTCTTGCCATCCAAAATCCTACTGCCTACAGTTAAACTCTTTCTTGAAAGTCTTGGCTAGCTGACTTTAACTTCTTTTCTATACAGGACCAGAGCTTATTTCACGGTTCTTAGTGGGGCAGAAATTTCATATGCCAAAGAGATGATAGCCACATGTCAGCCAATTTTCACATCATCCATTGGCAGGACATGGACATGCTAGGAGAGAGGAGACATGATATTCATTGTGCCAGAAAAGTTGGTAATGTTGGCAGGGTGAAAATGTCCTAATCAGTAACTCCTTCCTTGCCTTTTGTTCTGCTCTCTTTTGTTCAATTTATTCCATCATTTGCTCCCATGACAGGATTTTGTAAATGGGTAGTCAGTGGCTGACAAACTATAATGAAGGAAGTCAATAAAGTTTCAAGTTTATATCTCATGGCATCAGTGACACGGGACAATGCTGACTGCATGGACGACAGAATTTGAACGTCTGGCCCAAAACCACTGCAGATGAAGGAAAAATCCTCGAATTAATGCCTGTTGGAGCTGGATTTCACAGTATGTCCCAACAGACTGAACTGAAGACAGATGTGGCCAGGAGATGGGAACAGGTACTCGAGGTTATTGGATAGTAGGTAGCTAAACATTCTTACTTGCAACCCCTATCAGATGTAGCTGAGGCAGCTGGAAAGAAGAACCTTCAGGTCTCCATCTCACCTGCAGACATTAACAAGTCCTCAGCAGAGGAAGGGAACAAAATTGTCCCAGACCCCACAGCTCAGAAAATAAATTTAAACCGTGATTGAGCTCTGTGTGCTTTCATCTCTGGGGCTGTGACCTGTCATGGCTGTGGAGCAGACACAATGGCCAGCTCTCTGCTGCAGAGGGGTGACAGCTGGGGGTACTAACGAGTGCTAACCTACACAGCCACATCTCCTGACCCCATCCAGCAGGGACTGAGAGTCAGCCTGGACAGAGAGACAGTCTTGCTTCACTGGAAAGCAGTTGAGCTGAACTGCAGGTCAGAACTCTACTCAACTTAAATAGGTCAGGATTCTTTGTGAGTTTTCTTGAATACTGACAGGATTTTGAGCAGGGTTGTGAAAGAAGAGAGATTAGAATATACTTTCTGCTGAGAAATGGTGGCATTGAGACATTTATTTGTAACTACTAATTCAGAGATCTTCAAAGCTCTTGATGATAATTGTCTTCTCTCCTGCATAGCTCATGCTATTGACCTGTACAAAACTTTACAGAGCACTTCTCTATATTACTCCTGGGATTTCTGTCTGGGTAAAAGCAGCCAAGCCTGATGGAAAGACTTCTCAGGAAAATCCGTCCGCCTCTCCACATTTCATATCTTAATGAGAAATCACCCAGGATTAACCTCATTTGCAAGTGGAGAGATTGCTACCGATGAAGCAGATGCAGAGAAAGTGATTCGATTTTACTTTTCCAAAATTCTGAAGCCAAATGCAAAGTAGGTGATTTCATGGTCTGTATAATATGAATAAATGTATATCTATCCATCCTCTCCCCAGGTAAAAAACATGAAGCTCAGATAGATCATGTGGGATTTACCTGGAAATGTATTGGAATGCTTTCCAAACATAGCTAGGGTCCTAGCTCAGCCTGTTCATTCAATTAAAATGCAACTTGGAAGGAAAGGGGAAAGAGCTCCTCAGCTCCTGATACTGGCTGCCTTCCCCAAGGCCAATTTAACTATGAGCGATTCCCTTTTGACTGGTAGCAGACATACACTGTCTTGCTTCCCAGTCCCAGCAAGGTTTGCCTCTCCCAGCTCATCACGTCCCCTGAGCAAGGAGGTGCAGTACCCCCCAGAGAGCATCTGTGCATGTCTGTGTGTGTGGAATGGTGGCAGGGATTTGTCCCCACATACCAATCCCTCCCAGGAGTCTCCTGGGGCAGCCCCTGCCAAATGCCCCGTAACCAGGACACTGAGTGAAGACCAGGCCACTCTTCCGAAAACTCTAAGAAGTGTTTACAGCTTCACCCACCAAAGCCTACACACTGCTGTGAGCGGCACCCTACTGCTGACAAACCCTGTCCTACAAGTCCACATCTCTCAAATGCCATGGTTAGCATAACAACATTTTCTGTCTGAAATTGTCTCCATTGCAAGGGCGTAGATTTCTTAATATTTTCCCTCGCAATCTTTTATTGGTATAATTCTTCCTTAGAACTTCAGATGTTGCAAAGGAGTCAAATATAGACACTAACAATGCTAGCTTGCTAATGCAATTTAAGCAAAAGAAGAAATAGATCACTCAGAAACAGCCAGGCTAAGAGCCTTAGCAAAGTTCGAGTAAAGAAGTGGTTAAGGATCTAGATGATTTAATCCACTTTCAAGAAAAGGTTTTACAGTGAGCAATTAGATGCTGGTTAAGGAATTAATCACTAATGGGTCATTAACTCTGACTGCCATTGTACAGTTAACAAGCCGAGGCAGGATTATTAGACTCAGCACCCAATTAAGGAGGAGAAGATATTTACAACAAACTGAACAAATGAGCTTTTAAAATGGAATGGGACAATTTGAAAGAAAGTGTAGGAATACAGGAAACAAGACAAGGTAGGAGAGAGATGCAAGTTCTGTCCCTTTATTGGTTTTAAAAATATTTACCTCTCTGCGACCACTCATGTTTAGCAGATTAGAATGTTTCCTTTTAGCAGTAAACTTGTCACTTTCCTTGAAGCACACAACTTATCTTTGTGTGTAGATAATCCATTGCAGGGTTCACATTTACAAAATACAAAAAAGACCTGCTTAATATACGAGTAAAAGAACAGTCGCCACAGCTTTATGTAATTATCATTTTTTGCTTGCAGATTTTGGATCAAGAGCTTGATAAAAGTGAATAGGTGTCTTCACTTTGCTGACCTGTTGCTGTCTCTTATTAGTGCTTGACTCTGTCAAGTAACTGAGTGTCAGTGCTGATTCCAGTGCTGAACAGAAAGTCAGGGGGGTCTTTCAAGTGGCTTTGCAGGACATAGGAGAATGGGAGGCAACAGGGAGGGAGGGCAATAGCAGCAAAATGTGGGAGAGCACTGAAATCCTGGGGTCTTGCTTGCTAGTCGTGAGCAACGAGCACAGGAAACAGGTTTTGGGTGACAGTTAAATGCATTCATGTGCAGGAGGGTTTTAAGCCAAGTAACACCAAGTAGGATTGTTCCTGCCCCCGGGGTAGCAGGGTGTGTTCAGCCTGTGTAGATATCTGTTAGTGTCTGCTTCTGACGCAGCCCAGGTGTGCAGGCACATCTCAAACACGAGGAGACATCCTTCCCTCACAGCCACCAGAGGAGATGTGCCTTACTGCAAGCCCCGTATTCTGGGCATCCTCGGTGATACAAACAAAGCTCACCTGTAAAAGGGGCAGCGGGGCATTCACTGCACCTACCTGCCCCCCAGGCCAGCACGGCTGGGGAAGGGAAGCCTGGGGTCCTGATACAGAGAAGCAAGCTGGATGTGCACAGAGGCCAAAGAGGGAGGGAAAGGAGTTTTCAAAATAAAGGGATTCTCATTATTATCTGCAAAAGGAGCTCTCCAGACAACGGATGGGGCTGCTGTGGAGGAGGCTGTGAAGGGATGTTTAGAAACTGCTGTCTGAGGTTAAAAAGCTCCCTGAAGTGAAGCTGAACAAAGCTGACATACTTGTTTCTGACAGGACTCTTAAAGATACGCACAGATTGTGAAAATATAATTAGAAGCCAGCCTTTGTCTGGCCACAACGAGTGGGAAATGGTGAAAGGAGAGGTCTCCCAGTCTGCATTGAATCATCCCCAGGACACAATGAGGGCGCTTGTGCATCCTTCTCCCTTCCCTAATGAGAAACATTAATTGCCACAGCCTCCAGAGTGTGCAGAGCACCCCGTGCCCAATGGAGGAGAAGGGGTGTTTCATTACAGCTTCTCAGCCCCATTACGGGCAGTAACAGAGATAATGGAAAATAAAGATGCCGCAGATTTTGTTTAAACTGCTCGGGAAGGGTGCTGTGCAGTGGGGGGTGAGCGTGGCCCAGTGCCTTGCCAGCACCCCAGCCTTGCCAGGCCAGCTGCCCCAGTCAGCCCCCAAGCAGTGGCTGGGCTGAGGAGCTAGGGGGCTGCAGGACCTTCCAGATCCTTCTCTGAGGTGGTGGCGCGGGCCGTCAGCCTAGGGTGGGGGCAGCAAATCCCATCTGGCCCCCGGGCTGTCCTGCTGAGTGCGGGAACGCTGCAGCTGGGCCCTGGTGGACCCTGGCTGCTCTTTGCAGAGCACAGAACCACTGGCTGGGTGTGCGCCCACCATGGGACCACATCTCTGGCCCCGTCACAGCACATGGAAGTGGCTGAGGGGAGCCACCACAGCCAGGGGCAGGGGGCAGAAGGAGACCCCCAGCAAGGCCGGGCTGCAAGGAGGGAGAGGGCCATGGCCAGGCCCGCCGCTCCCCACTGCACGCCAGAGGCAGCAGAGGGCCTGGCCTGGGCAGCCCCCTTGGGCAGACACACAACACACAGCCTTTACACCAGTTGTGCCATTTAATGGTGCAAACAGAAAACCCTCCCCAGATCACACACGCCTTGGTTCTCAGCCACCCTACACCACTCTTCGCCCTACTTCAGCTTTTATTGCAGCTAAAGCATCCAGCCAAGAAGGGAGAACGAAAGAGATTTTTTTTTCCTAAGCTATGATCTGACCCCTAACTCCACAGGGCATGTGGAAAAGGAGATTAAAAAGACCACAAAATACAAAGCAAGCCAGGGCATGGGGAAACAGCTGGTGTGAGGGACAGCCCTCCGTTGTCGGGTCCTCGTCCAGGGGAGCCAGAGTGGGTCAAGGGCATCCCTTGGGCATCCCAGTACCAGCCTTCCCAGTGCTTTTGTCCCAGGTGCTGGAAGAGGGAGCTCAGATCGTCTGCCAGGGTTTGCCGATGGACTGGATGTGCTCCTTGGCCTTCATCCGCAAGGCAGCAATGCTGGTGTTGCGTGGGTCCGCCTCGTCCAAGGGGAACTTGTCCACAAAGGTGGCCCCACACTGGTAAGGCGGCGGTGGCCCCATTGCCCCCAGGGGCTGCAGCGCGTGGGTCACGGCCGGAGAGTTCAGGAAGGGTGGTGGTGTGTAGCTGCCGGGCAGGCTCTGCGGAGAGGCCACGAAGCCAGGCAGGCTCTGCAGGGCCGTGCCACTGGGCACGGGCGGGCTGAGCCACGTCTCCAGGGGCAGGCTGCTGCTGAGGGGGCCCATGGGGGTCGCCTGCGGTGAGCGGTTGAAGGAGAGTATAGGTGAGTCCTGAAGCTTCATAGAGGTCACCTCCAGCTTCTCCTGCCGCCGCCACTTGGCCCGTCTGTTCTGAAACCACACCTGCAAGCACAGCCGTGTTAGCCAGGCACCACAGTCCCTGGACAGCGCTGCCATGGAAGGCAGAGGCTTCCCCGGGCACAGAGGGACACACGAGACAGATCAGAGGGAATAGAGCAGGGTAGGGCAGGGCAGGAGACGGCACTGGGGCAGGAGCAGATTTGGAGGTGCTTCCCCGTGGGGTCGGGGAAGAAGCACAGTCAGGGCCCTGTGGAGACACCCTGCCGTTGGCCGGACACGGGCTGCACGGAGCCACCTTGGTGCCGCGCCGCTCCCGGATCCACCGCCGGCTCTGCCGCCCCGGTCCCCCGGAGCGGGACACACCGCTTAACCGGCGGCAGCCGGACGAGAAACAGCCCCGGACTCCGCCGGTCTCTGCCCGCGGGGCCAAGCTGCGCCCCCGCGTCGGGGCCGTGCGAGCGGAGCCAGCCGGAGACGCGCCCGTAGCTGCGGTGGAGCCCCGCGCCCCGTGGGGCCGCTCGGGCGGGCGCCGACCGAGGCTGGAGGCAGCGGCACCGGAGCAGCGGGGCCGTCGGCGCGGCGGGGCTGAGCGCCTCCCGCTGCCACGAGTGAGGGGCCGGGCCGAGCCGGGCCGGGGGCTGCCGGTGCCGGGAACGCGGGGCTGCGCGGGGCTGCGTCGGGCCCGGCCGGGCCGCACTGCACCAGCACTCCCGGTCCCGGGGCCGGGGCCGGGGCTGTCCGTGCGGGCGCGGGCGTTACCTGCACGCGGACCTCGGGCAGGTTGACCTTCATCGCCAGCTCCTCGCGGCTGTACACGTCGGGGTAGTGGGACTTCTCGAAGGCGCGCTCCAGCTCGTGGAGCTGGTAGGTGGTGAAGGTGGTGCGGTTCCGCCGGTGCTTCTTCTTGGGCTGCTCCTCGTCCGACGGCTTCCCCTCGCCGCCGCCGGCGGACAGCTCGGGGCTGGCGCTGCCGGGGCAGTACGGCTCTGCGGGGGGAGAGAGGCGAGTCAGCGGTAGCGCGACCGCCCGGCCGGGCCCGCCCCGGGGCGCGGGGAGAGCCGCCCGCCCTCCCGGGACCCGGCGCCCGTCGCCCGCCGCGCTCACCTTGGAAGCGCTCGGCGCGGCCCTGGCGCTCGGCCGGCTGCGGCTCCCCGGGCATCTTAGGGAGGCCGTGCCGGGGACCCCGCTTGTCCGCCTCCTTGGCGCTGCCGGCGCCGCCGTCGGGGGGGAAGGGGCCGAGGAGGCCGTCCTCCTTGGTGAAGCCGAGGATGGCCTCGATGCTGTGCAGCCTCGACGGGTTCCCCCCGGGGCTGCGCGCCACCGGAGCCGACAGCGAGAAAGCGCCCTCGGCCATGGCGAGCGGGGCGCCGGGCGGGTGCATGGGGCTGCCGGCCTGGGGTCCCGGCGCGGCGGCGCTCCCGCCCGGCCCCGGGGCGGCGCGGGCAGCTCTGGCACGGCGCCGCCCGGCGGGCTGGCCTCCTTGGGGCGGGGGAGGAGTGCCGGGGGGCGGTGGGCCAGAGGAAAGGCGAGGCCCCGCGCCGCTCCGGCCTGGCGGGGAGGCAGGGCATCCCCAGGGCCCCGCCGCCGCCGTCCGCTGACCCCCCCGCCCCCCCGCTCCCCCCCCCCC
>CM021729.1:0-62457 GCA_011074415.1 Stictonetta naevosa | reverse complement strand
AGGAGAGGAGAGGAGAGGAGAGGAGAGGAGAGGAGAGGAGAGGAGAGGAGGAAGGGAGGAAAGAAGGGAAGCAATGAGGGAAGGAAAGAGAAAGAAAGAGACAAATCATATTTAGTGCATTTATTCATTTTGAATTAATATTTTTACTTGTCTGGGTGGAGACAGAGAAAGAGAGAGACTTATAAACCTGTAGGAAGGTGCTACACACAATCACCTGCATATTTCATTCACAGACTAGCTCTTGCAGAACTTAAAAAGTACTTCATTTCACAGAATATTTGGGCTCCTCATGAGCAGCACTGTATGCATCAACCATGTGTGAGAGCAGTATGGCCCCTGTATAGATTATCATGCGTGATAACTATCATTACTGTGCAAGTGCAGAGACAGACGGATGTTCACATCTGCCTTAAGCACAGTGCTCTGCCCTACAGGGCCAGAGAAATGCCCTGTGCTGGCTCAGGTTGCCTGGGGCTCCGGGCCAGTGGCACACGCAGCCAGCCGGGTGCCCATTTGGGGCTGGGCTGCTCTAGCTATTACCCAGCATCAGCCCCCCTTGCTGGGGAGTGGGAGCTGTTGGGCCAGCACCCACTTAGCTTCTCCACAGGAAAAAAAGAAAAAAAGGAAAAAAAGAAAAAAAAAATTCAACACAAGCAAAAGACATGTTTTTTCTCAGGGTTTGGGTGCGCTGCCTGGGCATTGTCTTCCAGGGAGGCCAGGTTTATGTTTAGCTCTATGTGGAGCTAACTCCTAGAATAAATGCAGTGAGCTCATTTCAGCCTATACAAGTTGCATGCTGGTATTCCAAGCCCCAGAATTTGGCTCACACAGAAGCCAAGCAGAGGGGCAGTGCTGACAGCTTAGATTTGAGCTGCATTTGAAGACCGTCAGGATGTGACACTGGAGCAGCCTGGAAGAGTCTGCATTGCTCGTTGATTGTGCTTTGCTGATAGCTACCAAGCCTTGGTTTCCTACAAGGCCCCACTCGTTCCCATGTACAATGACATTATTGTCCAAGCTGTAGCATTTTATGCTTTTTGCCTTTTTCTATATGTAGTACAGAGGTGCTCAAAAACTTTTTTTTTTTTTTTTAAAAAAAAAAAGTCTTGCAAAAAATGTCAACATTTGAATATTGGTTTTCTTTCAAAATGTTTGAAACAGACATTTTAATACAGATATATATATTTCCTTCTGAAAGCAGTATTAAATGAGTGATTACCTATATGTTATGCAACAGAACCACAATTTTAATTAAAAAAAATACACATTTAGTAGCATTTTGATCAGTTTGAAAAAATTGAAAAAGGCACATCTTTTCCCCATTTTTTTTTAAGCCATCTTTTTCCCAGGGAAAAATGTCATGTTAAAAAATTAGGATCATTTCTAACTTTACACTAAGCAAGTTACAACACTTAATTTTTGACCCCCTGGAGGTTTTAAAGTCTCTCTCTCTCTCTTTTATATTTACATTTACTGCTTTAAAGCTAAGTGCATTCCTCTGCCTGCCCTCACCCCCCACTCCCGTGAGACAAGGTTGAATTCACAGCCCTGGGATAGTGGTGCCTCTTCTACATCACAGAACACTTCTGCTCAGCAGCCTGTTTCATTTCAGTGAAGGTGGCTTGCGCCTTTTCTTTGATCGCATCCATGTCCATATTCTGAATATTCTGCAACTGTCCCAGGATAGAGTCCTTGTCCTCTTCTTCTACCTGATCTTCTGCCACCATCTTCTGAAGGTCTTCTGGCAAACCCACATCATCTCCAGCCATTTGTATTTGATTCTCATCCAATTCACTCTGATACAAAACAGAAAATAAAAGCAGTACATGAGAGTATTTCTGCTTCCCCAGGATCTAATGAGCCTCTTTTTTGTTCATTCATTTGGTTGGTTTGGTTGGTGTGGGTCCTGCCCACAGGGCAGCAGTACCTGGCACACCTCATTAGGGTGCTCACCACTGGCTAGTCTTTCCATAAGGCTTGCGGCTGTCCCACTGTAGTTACCTCCTTGAGAAGGAAGGTGAACAGCCCAGGCTGTGCTGCCAGCTTGCACAGGCTTTGGGCTGCATCTTGATTACCCTTCCCTTCAGCACTGGATGCTTTGGGTTTTGCAATTTTTCTTATATATACATATACTTATATATATATGTATGTATATAGGCAAATAAAGATACTACACTTTTAAATAAAAGGGTACTTTGTGCTCCATGTGCATGCCAGGATGGCTGTGGCTGTGAATCTGTAATGCTTTCAGGTAAAAGTAGGTGGTGTGTCAGTTTGTAGAACCCAAGCCAAGACCAGGAAGAAAACCACAGGTATTCCAGTGGCCTGCTGGAAGCTGCCCTGGAGTCAGATAGATGGCAGGTGCTGAGTGACAGAGGTCAACTTCCTAGAAACTGGCCACTGGAATATCATGGTAGGTGTTAGCCCCTCTTACCTAATGTAGAAAGTAAACTCACTTTTTCTGCCATTTCTTTTCAGGCTATTGACAGAGTGCTGTTAATCCTCCATTCATTTCATTATATGAAAATAAGTATGGCATTTGCCTGATAGACTACTTGTTTGTTTTCATTACAGTTGAGAAGGTAAAATAAATGACAGTTAAAAACAGTGTGAATCTGAGCTGCTAAATGACATGTATTTTGCTTAAAGTAAAAATAGGTTCTATTTATAATGCAAGCCTAATAGCCACAGGGCTTTATTTGATCAGCTTTACTGTTTTCCACTTTTGTATTAGGGAATGGATCAGCAAATAAATTCACCATATAGATATTTGCATTGAAATATGTTGTAGCAACAGGGCTGTAATCACGAATAGATTCTTCTGCCCCAGAACTGAATTATTTACCACTATCATGCAAGGCCTAACTATCGCCTACAGTTACATAACGAATAGCAGCCCCCCTCCCTGCCCCTCCCAAATCAGGTGCTGTATACACATGCATGCAATGAGGTCTGCAAAAAACTCACTCTGCTAAGGTCTACCACAAACCCACAATCAGCAGCACTTTGTTCAATACTTCAGTTTCATTCAAGTCACACTAGTTGTGAAACTTATTTTCTACTCCTGTTTTGGAGTTTCAACCTGGAAGGTTGCTATTACTTTTGTGTTTCATATACTTTCTGTTAGGAAGCAATTAAATAATATTTAAAAAAAAAAAAAAAAGAAAAAGATAATGCTCAAACTATAGAAAATTTTATATTAAACCAGAGAGCATTTCATCTGGATACCTGCCATTTTAATAGCTAGACATGCACAGGAGAACAGACTGGAAAATGGCCTGCAACAGTTGCAATCGAAAGAGAGTAAGAGAGAGATGAGATTTGGTGATTATCAAAAACTGGTTTCAGCAAGGTTTAACACAGGCCCTGCAGTTTCTGTCTCAGCCATGCCAATGCCAAGTCCCTGTAGCAGCTCACTGTTCTAGCAATGGGAAGTGACAGTAAATGACCTTCCCCTTTTAAGTCCCTTTGCATTGGCAGAGGGGCATGAAGAAAGCTGCATTAATGCAAATAGGATTTCTGACACAACTGAGGTCTTTCTAGGTTTTTAGTGAACTGTAAAAGGAGCCTGCCCAATTTGAGTGTTTAATATAAAGTATCTTCTACTTAGAACTTCTCACAATACAAAAGTCACACAGTGTAAGAAAACTTAGAATTACTGGAGAAAAGGTCTCCATCTTCACCAGACCATGTCCAAACCTTATCTAGGCCTTTGGTTGGCACTCCAAGTCATGATGAAGAGCAGGGGCTGCCTGGCAACTAATAATCAGAGAAATGCTGTAGTGCTGGTAAGTGGGATAACAGGAGGACTCAACAAAAGAAAGTATGGAGGTTTGGTGCACGTCTGAGAAAGCAACAAGAGACAAGAGAAGGAACTGGTTAAGCAACTAAAAGGGCTGAGATGCAGTAAGCACTAGGCACACTTACTTCCCGCCCACCTGTTGAAACATTCTATCAGTAGGGCTATGTCAATTTTTCAAACAATGGCGATTTTGTTCACATTTTGTTGTGGATTCTGATGGATCCTGAGCTCAGAAGAACAGGATATTTTGACACAGTTCACATATCAAAGATAGACTTTAATGCTTCATTACATCTCCAAAATGAAGTATGACAGCAGCAAAGACCTGGTATGAATAAGTAGCAATGCTGTCAGCAGGAGGTGTTTTTGAGAGTGAGAGGGGTCTTGGGTTTGCATGAATGAATGAATGCAAGAGTGAATGGGAGGATGTATATGAGCGATGTCTGTGTAGTTTCAGATTTTTGCGAGAACAAGCAGACTGGTATGCTTGACTGCATAGCCACTATTTACTCTTACATTTACTTGCACAGCATTATGATTGTAATAACTATACTTGCCTTTAATCTGATTTCCCCCATCTCTTCTGAAAAATACAGAGAGGTTTATCATGACTGATGCTACTCAATCGTGTAGCTAAAATGAGTAAGGAGATCTCTTGACCCTGTTGAATATGGTTTGCTGCCATCAAATCTGTGGGAGCTAGTAACAATATCGCAATCAGCAGAAGTGTTCTTTATTGATTGTGTAGCAGGAGCAATAGTTTAAGCTTTTAATCCACAGGCAATAGCTATCAGAGGAGTTTTCCTTTTGAAATTCTCCCACATCACAGTAAAGGATGATAAAAAGTTACCGGGCTACTTATTGAAGAAGTCCTCCTAAGCAGCTAATGACACATTTTCTTTCCTTTAGAACTACTTATAATTTATCATCACTGCATGCTAGCGTATATTATGTGGAGAAATGGCCATACAATGCACATGAAGGCAACTTTGGCAAGTTGAATTACTGTTTGGCATGTTTTTACAGCAATGTCCCATGTCCTGCTGAAGTCTGAGATGTGATGCGTGGCACAGTTTGGGGTTTCAAAGTGATCTCTGACCAAAGATGAATGTATCTAGATGTGGTTGAAAGCAGTACAATTCTGCCAAAGTCACTGAAATTCCACCTGCTTCTATCCTCTTGGTATATAGCCTGGCCTTGAGTGGAGCTAATACGAGCTCCAACACAGGAGGGTTGCTCAACAGCAAGCAAAGAAGCCAGCAAGATGCACATTGCCTCTTCTTCTAAAAGTTGTCAGATCTGTTTCTGTTACTTTGATGTATAAATGGAACCATTACTTTAAACATCTGATTTTACCCAGTGTTTCGGGGGGTGGGGGGTGGTTGTTGTTTTGTTGTTGTTGTTGTTTGTTTTTAAGCCTGGTGGAAACAAGCTTTGCTTTCTGACAAGAAGAGATGAGACAATTTTCCCACAGAATGTTCTTAAAGTCACGTAAATGCTGCTGCAAGCATCTGCATACACAGTGAACATGCAGCTCCAAGCACACACTTTTGGAAGCCCGGAGCAGGAATGTGGTGCTGGAAATGCACAATTATGTCTGTTAGTTGCAGGCAGCAGCTTGGGATCAGAGTGCAAGCAGGGTCTGCAGCTCCCTGCTGTCCCAACATGCAAACAGGTGGGGACCGTTACTTGCTCAAAGCCAGGTACGGCTCCGGTAGTGATGGAGGCACTACCCTGCATCAGAATACACCCATCTTGGACCACAGACAGCATCCCAGATAGGCAGTGCTGGTGGATAGGACAGGTGGGGGGTGGGCTCTGACAAAGCCATACAGAAAGCCTCCCTTCCCTTAGTAAACCTACAGCAGGCTGGATGGCCTGTCTCCTCGTGAATTAGCTCTCCTATCTCCATAGTCTCCAGGTCTCTGCAAGTGCTCAGCCACCCTTTTAGGGTCTCTGAGAATACAGAAACAACATCTATTCCTAGCAAATTAAACATGCCTGGCATTGGTCTCTTGCCCCAAGGCCAGCTGGCCTGCAATGACCCACAGCTATGCTATTGAGCTCTCTTGCCCTACAAAATAGGGTGGTCCCATCTAACTCCCAGTTGGGAATGCCTGTCCCACCTCCCAGACTGGCCCTGGGAACTGCTTGGGAGAGTGCCCAGGCCAAAAGTGGGAAATACACTATTCTGACAATTCAACAGCACAGATGCTGGAGTCCGAGTGTCTGGGAATGTTCTTTGACCCCAATTACGCACCTGGTGCAGTAATGGGGGTCAGTGGATCAGACTTGGCCAGATGCATTTTGCTATGGGAGCGATCCAGCACCGAGTTCTCTGTACAAACGTGGCAGGCAGCCGCAAGCAGAAAACAGGCTGTCTATTTATATCAAGTCCGTAAGCAAAAGTGATGAAAGCTTACTGACTAATCCCCAGTAGAGCCAAACTCTTTTCCAGCATCACTAAGTGATACATAATTTTCCTTTTGGTTAGCATACTGCCATAAAATTTATCTGTGCCTATATGCAGAGACCCGTAGGTAGGAGAACCCACACCTGATCCTGTCTCTTGTCCCCTGTAGCGCACCAGCTGTGTACAGAACCAGAGCTCACCGACAACTTGACCTAAGAGCAGGAGCCGCCGTGAGTGATGCAGCATCACGGTGCTGACCTGACCTCTCCCCGCAAGCCTCTGCTGCGCCATGTCCATGGCCGTGCTGGGACTGCAGGTAGGGCACCGGGCAGGATGAAGTAGAAGGCAAGTGAATAAAAGGTTTTTTTTGTTGGGTAGGGTTTTTTGGTTGGTTGTTTCATTGTTTTTTGTTTGTTTATTTTTCTTTTGTAAACACGTTATTACTTGCATCACTATGCATTAGCAAGGTTTTAGCATACACATTTTTGGATGACACTCCTCTGACCATAAACAGCTCTTCAGGAAAACCACAGAGGGTACAGCGTGATTTCAAAATTTCAGATAAAAGGATGCTGAAAATAATTTGTGTTCCCACAAACACAAACTCACCAGGACCATCTTCTTTTCCTGCCTGATCTTCTCTATCGTATTTACTTGTAATTACTGATATCTCTTTCCTGATTCTGGAAATGAAGTTTCTCAAGGTAGTTCCATAGTTAGTGGAGTTGCTCAGTCTAGTCCCACACTACTGGTATTTTAGATGAAAGCCTTTCTTTAAACAAAACTAAACTAGATGAGATCAAATCAATAGCTTTCAAAACATAGCTTATGGTGGAACATCTCTTTTCACCCTATCTTAGATACCAGAGCTATGCTAAGGTGACCCTGCCCTGCCATGTGTGTAGAAAGCAGCTTACAAGAAAGCAAGTGGAATGAAATCAGCAGGCATGAATGTTCAAAATGAATGTTCAAAACAAGTGGTAAAAATGCACTTTGTTTTGCATGTAGGTGATGCACTGAGTACTCTGCAGAGGTAAAAGTTGTCCACAGACTAAATGTCTCATGGCTAAAAACATCTTTCCGATGACAAACCTAAGTTGACAATTCTGTTAATAGGATTAGCTTCATTAAGGGACTGCTTTCTCTTATAAATCTGTCTCAGATAGCATGGAGCTTTAGATTTTGAGCTGAAAAGGGGGCCCTGCTTAGTCCTGAGTTTCATGCTTTCTTTTGCAATGTGTGCTAGTGAATGATACTGGCAATATTCAGAGTTTCTGTCCCACAATGCGCTACCTGATATGACTTGCATTTTTCAGAATAACTAATGTAGCTGGTCTACATTATCACAAGTTTGAGAGCATTTTGCTGGCATAATTTTGTGTCACAGAATTGATATTTTTTTTTACAGGGACATATGCTATGTATGTAATAATATCTTTTTTTTTTTTCCTGTTTTCATAAATGTTGATAAGAAGAAAGGAGACCTTCATGCAATAAATGTAGAAGTATTTTCTATAAGTAGAAAAAAAAAAAAAAAAAAAAAAAAGGAAAAGGAAAGCATGTCCTGCCAAATTACTTGAAACCACTGCAAATCAGAGAAGCAAAGTATATGCTTAATAAATTCTTTGCTGGCTTAGAGCTCCTGTCCTACCTGAGATGCAGGTCCTCTGTAGTTGTTACTGAAGCTGTACTTAGTGTATACCACAGCCAAATCCTGCTGGAGACAAGGCAGGCCACTGCTGCATGCCCTGGGAATGATGAGGCAGCAGTACACCGTTAGGAGGTCAGCCAGGGGCAGCTGCAGAGACCTTAACACCCTCGCAGAACTGGAGAGAGCACTGCAGATGGGAGACTTCCAAAACCACAGCGACACCTTGCTCCGCTGGCTTTTACGCGAGAGCTGTGTACGTGGGTATGCTTAAGCCTTTGAAAGTAACACTTTTTAGGGCCTTATGAAGTGTGAAGAGGATGTGGGGAAAAGCTGTTCAGTAGTTGTTTCAGCACATGCTTCCAAAAAGGAAAACAAAGCCTAACAAATAATCTACTGTTATTTTACTACATGTCCACTAATGAAAATGCTGATGTCCAGAGATTTAGGCCAACAATCCAATCAGCCACTTAAAATCTTGTACTTCCCTGTTTTGCATAATTAATCTTTATGTAATTAAACTCGCCCCCAGGATATTTTTTTCCTCTTTCTGTTCTTGTCATTCTACTGAGTACCTGCAGCCCAGAACAAATGGTATATTGCAGCTGATGAATACAGAAGAGCATGGTGGATGCTCCTTATATCTGGTCATGCACAGAACTAACGTATATCCACATTTCTCCAGGCATATCTCTTTCTCTTCTGGCTGGACATTCTGTTCAGAGGGAATCTGAAGATGAGTTGTGTTTGGCTAAACTTTCCGACGCTAGGCTAGAGCTGTGAGGAGCTGCTTACTGCTCCCTAACACATCCCCTGCAGAAACAAAAAATCAGCTTTATTCACACAGCAAGGATCCTGCACGTTCCTCAGGCCCTGTGCTGTGTGCAAGCAGCATGCACAGTCTGTCTGTCTGTCTGTCTGACTGCCCCATCAGGACTGCATGGCTGAGCTGAGGCGCTCAGTGGCTTCGGCTCAGCCCAGGCAGGTCCGATGCCTTGCAGATGGTCTGTGCAGTCTGTAGAGCAGCCATAATACCAAGACCTCTGGGCAGTGAAAAAGAGTAAAGTGTAAGTACAAGTATAAGTAATTGTGTGGCCTTGGAAGCAACCTGCAGAAGGCCAATCATACTTTGATTTAAGGGGGTCACTTATATGAGAAGCAATAGGCGTAGCAGAAGTCCTCCATTTTTGAAAATGACAAACTGTATGTCTTCAGATAATTTTAAAAGCCAAATGTCCTTGCAGAAAGTTTGTTGATCTGAAATGAGTTTTTATATAAAACTGTATTCACTTCAAATTTGCTTATGAAAGCTTTGTTCAACACTGATACATTTGGAGGGAAGGGTGAGTGGAAGTACCTTAGGCGAGGCTTTCTCCACAGAATATTTTCCCTTTTTAAAATTATATTTATTTATTTATTTTTGTTTGGTTGGTTGGTTGGTTTTGGTTGAAAAAGACAAGTTTTTAAAAGCTAGAGAAATATATATATATATATATTTCACCCCAGATTATGAATGAGGCCTGCCAGACTGGTTAAATACAAAATGGTATGATTTTATCTAAGTCACAAGATTCATTCACTTTTCAACCAAATTGCAAAGTTTGCCTTTAGGTTCAAGCAAGTAATTGTGATTTCACATAAGAATGGTGCAGTTTTATGAAAATGGCACTAGAGGGCCTTTGACAGCTCAGGGTTAGACACAGCATCTACCACCTCATAGAAGAAATACATTATTTATAACTGGTTTTTACATTATATAATCACTTTCTGAGCCTAGGTTTCCTGATTTGTTTTCTAATTTGTAATTGCTTCACTGGTAAATCCTTTACTTCTGGCATTTCTGATGTTTTAGTAGGTAATTCTTTAAACAGTGCATCAGAGATGGTTGCAAAAGTTTTAGTATTTAGTTGTGATTTCCACAGAAAAAGCATACATATTCAATTTTATTCCTTACACACTCTAGGATAGGTTTTAAAATTACTCAGTTATGTTTGACTTTGATCCCAGTACAGGGATCAGGCCAGGTAATGTGTCTGAGGGGCTAGCAAGCTGAGGCCAAAACTGCAGTAAGGGCTGCTTATATCTAATCTAAATCTCCCCTCTTTCAGTTTAAAGCTATTCCCCCTTGTCCTATCCCTACACCCCCTGACAAAGAGTACCTCCCTGACTTCCCTGCAGCCCCCTTTAAGTGCTGGAAGGCCACTGTAAGGTCTCCCCAGAGGCTTCTCTTCTCCAGGCTGAACAACACCAGCTCTCTTTGCCTGTCTGCATAGGAGAGGGGCTCCAGTCCTTGATCATCTTTGTGGCCTCCTCTGGACTCACTCTAATACATCCATGTGCTGGGGACCCCAGTGCTGAACACAGTGCTCTAGGTCTGTAGCTGTGCAACCTTGCATTTTTCTTCCTCAATTAAGTAAAACACTTTCCTCTGGTAGACATCAGAAGATACTATTGAAGCTTCAGCCTTGCACAACCACTTTGCAATGCTTGTGCTTTGACAAAGTTAAAACTGCAGGACTCGTCATCTTCTGGGAAGGTTTTACCTTCAGCTTTTCTTTAAATTGGGTCACAACAAGCCTCGGGGTGACTCAGTGTTCCCTGCCGTTACGTGACCTCTGTGATGGCAACCCTGAGCAATCACAAATGAAATACCCTGAGGTATTAATAGTTTGTTAGTGGAGAATAATTTGAGTGTGTTGGACTTCCTGTTGATAATTAATTCCATTCTGCTGCTTAATTAATATAGAAGCGAAGAAGTTTCATGGATAGTTCTCAACCTTGACTAGGGCCATCATCCCAATTAAATGTCTCATCCCAGAACAGAAAGGGGCTACTTACTGCTAGAATATTGTAATTACATTGATATCATAAGAAAAAATCTATCTACCTGGACTCAAAATCAATGAGGAATATGGGTTCTTAATTTTCTTGAAATTCCTTGGAGTTTATCACCTGAATACCTTTGTAGTTATGCCTCACAGAGCAGGAACATAGGACTTTAGTTAAACACAACTCATTTCATCCCATTTGGAAGCTGAGTGACATGACAAGGGCCACCAAAACACAGAGAAATCTATATCTTCATGTGACTGACAGACCAGCAATCCCCAAAATCTGCTGACTGCAGGAAAAAAAAAAAAAAAAAAAAAAAAAAACACAGAGACCGCACAGATCACAAGGTTATAACAATATTTTTGAAGGGAAAAGCAAACAGGGAAACAGCCAGGAGGCATTTTCAGGAGGCATTTGCTCAACTGACAAAATTTCAGCGAGTCACTGAAGTTGTATTTCACATAACTGTACCTGAAGTGCATCTTAAGGAAGCTGGGAAATAACCCTTAAGAAATCCATTGCAAGCGTTGAAAGAGTAATCAGGCTAAGAGCAGTTTAATAGCATATAAACCACTAGTGCTCAGGCTCGGTAATTCCTGGGAGAACTCACATGACTTTTTAACAATATGGGAATAAGGAGGCTACACAAACTTGAGTCTGCAAAGCCTTTCCAGAAGTGACATTTTCTCAGTGCCTGTGCACAGACCCGAGCCCAGGGACAGACACAGCCTGGGCTCAGCAGAGGGAAGGCTTCCTGCAGGGCAGCAGGCTGCAGGAGTACAGCCACTGCTGTCTGTGTCAGGATGCACCCAGGAAAGGGAGTGCTTCCTGGGCTTCCCCCCTTTACCCAGTAAATCTGCCAGGCCAACAACAGCAGCTGGAGAAGCTGTGTCACAGGCACCTCGTGCAGAGCCGCAGTGCTTGCTAGGCTGCACCATAGATGAGAAACCAGAGCATAGAATGAATAAACGTTATGCATGTGCATAGTAGAGAAATTCAGTAAGCTCAAGACACAAATATTCTTCTCCCTCCTTGTAAGAGTCCAAACTACACAGTCTCTGGGAACTATTTATAACACTTCTTAAGACAGCATTGATTCAAGCAAAGACAAACTTCCTTGTTCTCCAGGAGACATCAAAGCCTTTTGGTGCATTGATTTCCTCACTGTAGTGCCATACAGTGCCTGATAAACAAGGTCAAAAGTTGCAAGGCCATCCAAATCTTCTGCTATTCACTGTCCTGTCAGTAAGACTTGAGATCACAACCTGATCTCTCCTCTTAAAACCAAGCTGGCAATAATTAGGGACCCAACCCAGAAATTCAGGACACCCCAGCATCTCACTAAGTTCAGTTTCAAGCTCAAGTTTGTGAGCAGAGAGCGAAAGATGGGATTGTTCTGTTAATTCCATCTAAAGCAGAGTATAAGAACCAGCGTTTTATGGATTAGGGGTGGAATGCTTCTCGCCTAACTTCAGCTAGTCTAACGTAGCAATGTGACCCCTTCTGTGGGAGGTGTGCATCACTGGGAGTTGAGCCAACTCCCCCTTAAACACCTATCTGGAGGTTTGGCTAGATGAGGCCAGAAGTGCTCATTTATTTCCATTGATGACAGAGTCCCTAAGTGGCTGTATTGCATTAAGTATTGTTTCTTTTTAGCAGCTAAGTGTAGATATGATGGATTCTTCACCTTCCTCCATTTTAATTAACCAGCAAAATAATGAGAAATACTGATCAGAAAATAAATGGTAACAACTCAGAGCTGGTAGGCAAGTAGCAGTAATATAAGCAAACTCCAAAACTGCTAAGAAGAAAATGCTTCCTTGGGGGATATAAATTAAATTTTCAAAAACACTAACATCTCCTGGCAGTAGCAGTTCTGAGCAAACACTGTTCTATACTACTGCTTTCCTGCCTGTTGAAGAAGCTTATGAAATAACATAAAAAAATTTTTTCCAAGCACAGAATCCCGAGTTACTTTCTCTGTGTTGGAGCAAACAGTGCAGCGTACTCTGGATAAAATGGAAAAGCATAACAGACAACACCCGTATGCCAAAAAACACTTGGTTGAACTAACTCATAAGCTTTCAATTCTGTGGCCCAGAGAACAATCTCAAATTTTAGGGAGTCCCTAAGTGCACAGTAGTAGTTTACACAGATGAGCCTTCAGTCACTTCAAAATGAATGGGAACTAAATGTAACTTCAGCTTTACAGATGTTTGAGTAGAGCACCACTAAATGCTTCCAGATGACAGGGAGATATTACATGAAGTGGAAAACAATGTTCCTTGTCCTTTGGGGAAAAAACAATGGGGGTGGGGGGAGGATTTCATATTTTCACTGTATATTCAGAGGAATTTAGATAACAAAAGTCAGAGCTTAGGGCACAGGGATGGGATTCATCTAATCTAACAACTATGAACAACTATAAGAAAACAAATATCTAACCTAACATCAGCACTCAGGCTCCCACTAGTGATTGAAACTTTCTGTGGAATACTTTTGATTTTATCTGATGTTTAGAAATACTGTATTATTGTTCTCTATTTACTTCCTTTACAGTGGTCAGAATTGACACATCTCCATTGCATCCTCTCACAGGCACGTTTAACGGATGCTTGTGCCAAGGCCATTCAATACTTCAGATTGCTTTTGTTGTTCTCCTATCATTTTGAGACAGAGTAATTAAAACTGCATTCCAGTTTCAAGTTGTTAAAGACTGCTAATGTAACCTAAGAATGTTTTCTGATTTTGGTATCTATCCCTTTCCTAATGATTCTTGAACTTTCTATTTCCCCTTGGACACCAGTGAGGACTCCTCTGATGTTTTCTGTGACTTGTTTGCAATGACTTTGAGATCTCTTTCTTGACTGGTAGCAGTTCATTTGAAACCAACCATCCATAACACACAGAGACAGGGAGGGTTTTCTTCCCCTTTCACTACTCTTGCAGTGCACCTCATTCAGCGTTTCACTGCCCATTCACTCACTATCATCATCGCTTCCTGTAACTGCTTAAGCAAGATTTCATTTCAACACCTTTAACACTTCTGTACATTGAACTCCTCCAGCTAATTACTGAATAATTACTGGATAACAGCTCAGATTTTTCTCAAAATCGTATTGCTTACCCTCTCCATTGTGAGGACTGATCATTACTGTCCTTTTTCTCCTAGCTTTTAAATATTTAGCACTTCATGGACCTTCCTTCCCATTCCACCACAGTTTATTTACTTCAAAGAGCCTCTGGGGAAGGAATTTGAGAGCCTCTGGGGAAAGAATTTGACCAAAGTGTTTTGTTTGTTTGTTTGTTTGTTTGTTTGTTTGTTTTAACTAAAACTAATCATTTTCACCCTTATAATTAGTCATCTCATCAGAGCATGCCGATCGATTTGGAAGGTTGGGCTGTGTGACACAAAGGTCTTTTTTCTCTTCTTCCCATCACGTGATTTTTGCCCATATATCTGCTAGCTATCTTTGGTAGTTTTCCCCACATTTCCTTTAAATAAGTCAGTTACTGATTTATTTTCCCCTCTATGTCTTACGGAGCCTTTTTTTTTTTTTTTTTGGAAAACGTGTTCACATTTGCCACCTTCTGAGGTTGAATGGCAGTCAGCATACCTCAGTAAGTATGGCCATTCATAATCTGAAAGTCCTTTACAACTCTTGGGTAAATACTCCTTGGCCCTGGAGTACTGTGCATGGTGACCTCCTCTGACAACCCTGAGTGGAGAAAATTCCTCTGATTCACTCCCACAGAAGAGACTGACTGCTTGCAAACCTAAGTGCCACCTAGGCTTTCTGCCACGATCCAGAAGCTATCACGGCTGCTTCCTGCTTTTAACAAACCTCCAGATTTCTGTTGTTTGCAGCTTCTGATATCTATATTTTGGTTTTTCTGGGAATACTTTACAAAGTAAGGCAGCAATAAGGAAAAGCAGCACGAAAGAAAAAAAAAAAATAAAAAAATGGACAGTTTATTTGCACTACTTAGAAGACAATAGTACCAAAGAGCATTCAGAAGTTTGGAGAGTTCAAGTGTACAGCTTGTAGAAGAGTTTTCAGTAGTTTTGCTTATTTACTTTCTGGTTTATTATTATTATCTTTTTTAAAATTTTTTCTTCTTCTTTTTTTTTTTTTTAAAAAAATTTAACTGGTGTATGTTGCTGATTTAAGAACATATGTACTGAGCTGTAAGGCTCAGTCAGACCAGATGTCCAGTTTGCCCGGTCTCCTATTTCAGATCTGACATTACAGAGATTACTACAAGAATCCTTCCATTTAATTCATTTGCTGAGCAGCAAAAAAGGGGTCTAAAACCAGCAGTCACTAGGAAAATCCATAGCTGTGGCCTCCTTTGGTTCTGTACTGAGCTGCAGCAGGTATCTTGCTAACAAAGACAGTTGGCTGCTTTCAGATTTCTACATGGGCACTGTCTGCTCTAAAAACAGCCATTGAGGTAGGTGAAGTCACAAACTACAGGCTTACCTTAGGGAGTCTGTACTTTTCTCTCAGATGAACCCTCAGACAGGCTCTCTCTGCCTTTTTCTGTGCAAAGGCTGCATCTCTTTCCATCCTGGAAATCAGAAAGGAAAAAAATATATATATATATAAAATTTCTTCAAGATACTGATAAAATACTGTCTTTTACAATGGCAGAAGTTATTCCTGAAGTCATGTTACTTGCTCAGAGGCACAAAAGGAGTGATAACAACAAAGTGATGCTCAGGGGCTCAAATTCCTGAATCCCGAGCTTGCTCTCAGTGCACCTCCCTTAAGTACTATAGAGAATGAAATACTGCTTGTCTGGCATTTGTGTCAGTACAGGCTGTTACCACTCACTGTAGCAATTCCAATACACAGAGCAGAAAATTTATGCTTGTTCCTCCACCAGGTGCACTTACAGTGATGGCAATGTTCCTGTTCTGCAAACAGGACATTCTTCTAGCTTGGAAACCCATGGTGGTAGAACGTTTTTTCTAGGTCAGACCAAAAAGTTCACCTATCCTAGAGTCCTGTGTACAACAGTGGACAGTAGCAGACAAAGAAAGAATTTAAAAGCAGGATAGTCATCCTGTATCATAACTATCCGGCTTCCAAAATTCAGTAGTTTAGGGACTCCTGGAGCTGGAAATTGGCCCTACATCATCTTCAATAGTCTTGGATGGCTTTTGTCATCTGTAAATTTTCCCAGTCTTTTCTGAATCATTTATTGCTCCAAAACATCCTATCACAACTAATTCCACAGCTTCTCTCTTTGGAAAAGTGCTTCTTTTGCCTGTGATTTTATAAAATGCTTTAATTCGATTTAAAAATTCTTCATAAAAATTCTTTGTTAGATTACTTAGATAGTTATTTCAATTTGTGCGTTGTCAAAGATTTCTGGTAACATTTGATATCATTTACCTTCCCACTTTTTTTTTGAAGAAGAAGAAGCTTCATAAAAATTGTTTTTGTTCCAGTATAGATATTTTGTCATGTTGAAAATTTGTCACGTTGAAATGAAATATTACCTTTCCTCTGCTTCCACAAAAGAGTTTTTGCATATCTCTCTCTCTCTCATTTTTTAAAAGAACTAGTTCACATCAACTGGAAGCCATCTTTCAGCCAGTAATAGATGGGATGAGTGGGAAAAGTGTTTTTTGTTTGTTTGTTTGTTTGTTTGTTTACTTACAGAACATTTTTGCTTTCTTTCTCAACCTTCATCTTCTCCTGCCCACTCCTCCACAGGAGCCGTTATTGGCCCAGGCTGGTGTCAGGATACGTTCCCACAGGGTAGTGCTCCCTGCGATGTTACAGATCCCTTTGGGTGCTCTGTGAGGCTTGGGGACAGAAGGGGATTTTCTATTCAGGTAGATTTGAGCTTTTCACTTGTCCTGGCATCACAGGAAGACTTGGCAATCTTCCACCATTGCCTGGGCCCTGATCTTACACCCTGTTGTTCTGGAGGATTTAGTTATTCCCAGGAACGTGAAGATTTGTGGCTACAGGAAACAGATATAGGGGTCATTGCATGACAGCCAGGAGCTGATGTACAGCACAAACTGGTGCCCTCCTCTTGCTTTTTAACTCTTGTGATGCTGGAGACAAACTCTAGAACCATGCTGGAGACTGCTGGCACAAGCCAGCTGTTTGTCTCTGCATATCACACATTTTGCTGAGAAACAGCAGTCCTTGCATTTTTGTGGATTAGTCACAAAACAAAAGAAAACAAAAAAATAACTAAAAAAAAAAAAAAAAAAAAGACAGGACGGTCATGTATCAAGGGCCAAACGCTGCCTCTGAGTGTGACTCCAGCAAGGCACTTTACCTCCCTGACCTCCACTCTGTACAGCTGAAAGCTGGGTAAAATCCAGACAGCCCTGAAGCAGATGTTCTGCCTGTGCCGAAGATTTCTGACACACATTTACTTAACCACACAGCATGTGCTGTCCTCAGCCACATCTTCTCTCTGAAAGTACTGCAGATGTTCCTACTGTAGTTGCAAATTGTACTTTCAGAAGTGCTCCTGCAGTGACTCCTCTATACACTTCTGTATGTAGCAGACATGCCACACTTGAAAACTTCATACAAATAATAGTTCTTCCTGCATTTTTCCCATTCCAGGAATCCTGGTTTGATTCTCTCTCTTTCAAATGTCCTGTGACAAAAAGACATAGCAAAACATTCCTCATTTTATTCAAAAGTGAATATTACCCACTCAAGGTTTTATGATAGAAACGGCGGCTGCTAAATACAGACCTGGATAACTCAAATTCTGTCAGTCATTAACCTTTCACCTATAATCATCTTACGTGAAGGATTTACACAACCATTATGTAATTGATAATTAGAAGAACAGATGCACCTGAGATTTTAAAGTAAATTGTTTTCTTTATAATTATGCATGATTTGACTTACACTAAAAGTCCTTTATTTTACTTCTGTTTTGATATTGGAACATAACAAGTGGTGAAGATTATAATTACAGGAAAAAAAAATACATTAATGACATTTAATCATCTGAAAAGTTCTGCTTTATTCAAATTGATTTTAGGAAAAGTAACTGAGAATGCAACTATAAGAAATAACCATCTTAAAACTTTTCTCTAGGTAGATATTAACTGTTTTACATAACACTCGTTACTTTTTTCTGTCTGCCATAATAAACATGGACCAAGAAAGTACACATAAAGTGTACTACACCTGGAGTTCTAGGAGAGCAAATCATATGCATTTTAAAATCAACTACTACAATATAACCACCTTTGTACATGTGAAAAAATGTTATATATAAGGCAACTCCAATTAAGAATTAATCCAACACGTCAAGCTGTGGTGAGAGCAGAAGAGTGTAGGATGAGGGGAAGAAGGGGGAACACAATAGTTTATCATTTACAGTTGGTAAAGTTTTATTTTGGAAAGCTTCTTCAAAAAAGACTTTTCTGCTTTATATATATATATATATATATATATATATATATATATATATGTTTGGAGCCCTAACCCTAACCCTAGGAATGTCTGTCTTTTTCTTGGGTTATTTTTACCTGCACAAAGTCACAAAGAACCAGCCCCATGCTGGTAATAAGGATCAGGTACTCACTTCTCCTCAACCACTTGCTTTTGATATTCCTCATACTCCTCTCTGGTCATTCCTGCAGCAGCTGCTGGGTCGGAAGGAGTGCTTTCTTCTTTGTTTTCTTCCCCTCCACCTCCAAGTCCCAAATTCTTTACCTGGTTGCTCAACATACTTTTCATTAGGAAGGCCATCCTCCTCTCAAGAAAAAAAAAAAAAAAAGCTACAAGAAAAAAACTACAAGAAAGCAAAGCCAAACAAACAAAAAATGTTTTCAAAACTGATACTCATAAGAGAGTTTCTACAGCCACAACAGCTCTTCAAGGGCACAGTGCTAGTGAAACGTGAATGCCAAAACCCGTTTGTCAGCCATAATCTGGATTAAAGAGTGAACTCCTTAATATCTAGAGGCAGATGGTTCAGATTACTCAAAAAAATCATTAGATGCAGCTACCTACTGTTTATATTAATACCATAAGCTAATTATATATATATGTGTACACATATATAAATTATTGTGTGCAACATCCCTTTGACATCTTCCATCTCAAAACTCTCACAAAGACCAAAAAATGTCCAAGAAAACAATCAAAGTGAAATAAAAGCCTGGTTGACTAAATGGCCATAATAAAACTGCAAATTTGGAGCTACTGAGCAGAAAATCCTTTGAGGTTTACACAGTCCAATGAGATTTGAAAACTGGAATTCTTCATTAAGAAAAACAAACAAACAAACAAACAAAAAACTAATAATTTTTATGCATTAATATGTTATTACATTGGACAGAAAGTACATGGAATTTTAATTCCTTTTTCATATGGTTTGTTTGTCACACAGATGAATGGGGCATTACTGTCGTCATTACTTTTTCTTTTGAAGGAATCACATTGCGTTTTCTTAGTCTTCATTCCTTGTGGTTTATTTCACTCTTCCCTAGGCTCTATCCAATTAGATCACCACCTTGACTGGTGCTGCATAGGAAAAGGAGAAATAAATCTTACTGAGCTATTATATAGCCTCGATGTGGACTGCTGGTTCTAGGTTTCTAATCTTTCAAACTTTTGTTCACATCGTTAGCCTCATCAGGTTTATTTGGGTGAAGATTTGCAGGATCTGCTACCTAGATAATAGGCTATTTGACTGCCTACTAAGTCTCAAAAGTTCATGATTTGGAGTTTTGAATATTTATTGTACTATGACTAGCTGCACGTGGCATAATGAAGTACCCTGTAGTCTTGATTATCTAAATGGTTCTCCTAGTACTCTTGTAATTTCACTGAGAGATGGAAGGATTTCTAGTTTGCCTAATGCCTTAATCTGTATTAGAGCCTTTCTAATTAAAGCAGACCTGTTACTATTTTAAAATGGAAAACAACAACAACAACAACAAGCAAACAAAAAAAAAATACCAGGACCTTCTGTAATCTTGGATTATTAGTGATTGAATGAGAACCTTTGAATTTATTTTTGAAACAGAGTATCACTCAGCAGCAAGAACTCCAAATCACAACAAAATTTCTTTGATAGATTAACTATACCTAGGAAACAGTTGTGTTTTATTAAAAAAAAAAAAAAAAAAAAAAAAACTGATTTTGATAATCATTGTGCACTTTCAGAGCTATGCATAAATTGCAAGAATTTGTAGGAAGAATCACCTTTTTGCATCTGATCAACTTTGACCTTAATTTCCAAACCTTATGGTACTTGTCCAAGTGCTTAACAGAACTGAGATCATACACATCAGGTAGCTCATCCCAGTTTAAGCAGAGAATGCTAAACCTGAGTATACCTTACTCTGAAGTGGAATGTGTAAAACTAAATACAATTTATGACCTGGAAAAAATTGAAAACTAAAAATCCAGCATTTAGTTTATACATAAGATGTCATTGCTTCTACTTCACAGAGAGTTACTTCAAAATGGACCTGGCAATAGTTGGTCTGATTTTCTTTTGCACCCAAAGACTTCCCTGTTTCAGCTTGCTGCCCCTCTGAGGCATCCAAGGGCAGAGTGGCTGATGGTATCCTGCATTTCCCATCCTTTTGCATTTTAGAGAAGACTCTGTTCAAGTGAGCTGGCAACTAGCCAGCACTGTGGGCCTACTGCAGGTCCTCTGTAGCTGTGCAGGCATGCTATTTCCACCAGAACATCACATGTTATTGCCTCATCATTCTGTACCTGTGCTTTAAGTGGTGCTTTTCTACTTTTTTTTCTCCACTTACTGGACTTGACGTGATACATACAAGCAGGGATGGCTCTAACCTGCAACTCTTCTGCCTTCTGCTAAAGCTAAGACCTCACTCATTTTGGTGGTACTTGGAAAGCCCAGCAAACTGTCCTAATCTATAGTCTGCCAGGAAGAAGCCAGCCTTCGGGTAACCACTCTGACTATGAGCAGTACAGCAACCCAATTCAGAGAACAAGACCACAGGACCCCCTTTCCCTTATGCATACAGCTTTGAGGGGAAGAAGCAAGAAGAAGGGGCTATTATTTATAGATCATTTGACTTGAAGTTGACAACTCTAAGAGGAAGCCCCTGAAAAAATATATCTATATATATCATTTTTTCCTGAAGTGTAACCTGATTCACAAAGGTGTCTTGCCCCATGTTCCTCAGAACACTGTGAGAGCAGAAGGTGCTTCATCAATTCAGGCATCTCTAGCAAGAGGTGGCTAGAGAAAGAGGACATCACAACTCTGGATAAACGTTTTTGCCCTGCTGACCTTCACACACACTGCTTGAGCAAAGCTAACAGAAATGTGAACATCAGAAACTGGAGGATCGTCTTCTTGATCTGCTTCATCTCCAAGCTGTATCTCACCCAAGTTCACAGAACAAAAGGGTACTGTACAAACCATGTACATATCACAAAGAGGCTTTTAGTGGCTTGCAGAAGCATTTGAATGGGCAGTCTAAAGTCATACACAGGCAGTGTTTATGCACAGATCCTAAAATGCACTTAAGTTCAGTAACAGTATGGTAGGCATCACAGACAATCATGCTACAAGAGAAGTTTAAGATCAGATAGAAGTACCTTTTGTTTGTTGGCATGTTCTCTGAGCTTTGACAGTCATTTGATTAAGTGTTAGAATGCTGGCCCACAACATCACCACTTAGTGCCAACTGCTTCTCAAGTCCTCTTGCAGTGTTTGGCTCATCTTTATCAAAAACTCCAACAGGAGCAGTATGTTTGCACAGTGTGCTCACAAATATGACATGCAGCACTGATTGCAATTATTAAGTTTCGAAGACTTCTATAGGTGTGTCTGTTATTCTTTGAGCTACTGGTCTTTACTGATGAGAACTTCCCCTGACTTCAATCACTACAGAAATATTGCTGGCACCCCTTTCTGCCTAAAAGAGAAAGGAGAGGAAGGCTGCATAAGATGCATTCACACAATGAGAGACTGAGAAGGCAAGAAAGCTGAAAACTGTCTTGGGAAGTGGTTGCTGTGAACCTGAGATCTTGCCCTCCAGGTCTTGAGATAGGTCTCATGAACCTAAGAGCAAAAGGGCTTCTAATGTCTGATTTGAAATGGAAGACAAAAGAAACTGCTTTAAAAGTTATTGACCCTACCGGCACTGGAAACCACTAAGGAACACAGACTAGCTGTGAAACCTTCTAAGACTAAATAAAACTAGCTAGTGAACTGCTGACTTCATTATGGATTCAGCAAATAATAAACACTCAGTCCAATAAGGAACAAATTGCTCGCAGTGCTACCTAGTTACCTACCCTGGCTGTCAAGGACTGGCATCTCCAGAGTAATTCCTGCTCTTGAGAGGTGCTGTAACCACTGCCTATACTGGTTACAAACCTCTTACTGTTTTTTGTTAATTATAGGAATCACAGGCTTAATGAAAACATACAGTCAGCTGCTTATTAAGTGCTGGTGTTGCTACTTCCTCAGCTTTAAATCAATGACCTTATCCTATAACTTAAATGAAAACATAATTAAAGGCTGATTTCCTGCGTTATCTGGACAACATGAAAAGAAAAAAAGCCTGAGTTCTGTATCTAAAGAACAGAGGCATCTGCAAACTCAGAATAGAATTTGGAGTCCCAAAACAGGCAATTCACAAAGGGCAAAGTTCAAAAGCCTCCCAGAGAAGACAGCACAAAAATGCTATTGACAGGCAAGCATCCAGAACTGAGAATGTGTTCCCACAACAGGGTCACAGCAGACAACACCAACCATGTAATTCAGAAGTAGCTAAGTATTCTTTGAAAGGGCCCAGACTCTCCCACCTCTTCATCCCTCTAGAACAGGATGTTGCTTTTATGTAAGTCTGAACTTTAGACCATTTGTAGAGAAAGACAGAAATAGGTATTTTAGGTCTTTCTCAGCTTGAATAGGTTCAAGTCAAGATCCACCCACCTATCAGGCAATTTGTTCCTGGTTGGGGAAAAATCATAGTCAATGAGGGGATGCTTAATCTTCCTGTGAGAGATTACCACAGATGACTCAGTTTACTGGACAGAACAGTATAAATTCAAAAAAAAAAAAATGCACACAAAACCCATTGAGACTATCTTGTTTTGGGTAGACATGTTGTTTTTTAATGAACCAGGGCAGAGCACCCAGATGAGGGCAGTTTGGGGAACCTGGAGAATGAACTACAGACATACCAGCTATCTTCAGCTCAAAAAAATAGGTACTTTGTATGATCAAAGCGGCCAGCAAACAACTTGATTTACTGTTAAGAGACTTCGAAATTGACGCAGTACTTTTCACCTGACCCTACATATCTGATACTCTTCACACAAGCTTTTCAGCGAATCCGGTTCTGATTAGAGTTATGTTTGAGTTGTGTTTTTTTGTTCTGAAGAACAGTGTCAAGAATGCTTCCAATACACTTACTTTGACTTCAGTAACACATACCAGATTAAAAGAAAGAAGTTTACTAAAAATATGCATCTTTTATTCAAATAAGGTTATCTCCAAACAGCAAACACCAGTTTACATTATTCAGAAACAAACATATGGAAATGTCAGCTGTTCATGTTTTTTTTTCCTTAAAAAAAAAATAACAGTAGACAGTCTTCGGTGTTAGAGTAATTGATGCAATCAATGATAAATGTCAGATTTTCTTCAAACAGTAAGTTAGGTAATTTAGAACTACTGAATTTTGCTTGAAAGATTCAGGTATGACCATTTATTTAGTATACTCTAATACAATGAGATTCCCTTGTCACAGCAAAGTATTTGCCGCTTATCATTCACACTTCAAATACTGTTATTAGATTCGCTCTCCCTTCATATTGTCAAATTGGATTGCAAGTTGTCATCTTCTCTTAGTCCTGAAATCTTACTTGACAAAATGAAACACGTTATCAGTGTTGAGAGAAACTTCTCATAGGCAGCCACATCAAAAGGCTACATTGACTGACAAAAATTCTTAAAATCCAGATTTGTTGCTAGCACTTCAATAGCAGCCAGGACAAAATTTGGTCTGGTAATTGGGACTTTTCCTTTGATCCAGTGAGTTGTGAAGCAATTACTGATGTTCCAGGGAGCAATGACTGTGAAATGAAGCATGAAGCAAAGTTACCACTTGTAGGATGTTACACGTCAGACCTTCTGCTCCCTAATGCAAACAGTTCCCACATGGGAGACAGGTCAGATATACTAGCACGGTAAACACTGAAGCTGAACCCCATGTGGGATACGGTTGTAGATTCAAGTTTGTCCCTAACCCCCAGCCCCACCCTTCCCTTTTTTCCCAAGAAACCACACAACAGTATGGGGCATCCAGCTTTGAAACAGCTATAATTGGAGAAATTCACAGTAACAAGAAATACAGGCTTCCTGCAATGCATACACTGGAGCTGTTCCTCATTACGCCAGACCTATGCACCTAATTCATTAGAATACAGTCATTAGCCTTTCTGTACAAAGGGTCTTGCAAAGCCTGCTTTGAGGGAGGGAGTTCATATAGGTGTTGCACTGATGCAAGAAAGCTAACAATTGACAAGAACAACAATGTATATCTTCAGAACAATTTAAGAAAATATATTAAGCTCAGTGAAAAAATTCAGGGTTGTAATAGCTTGGACTCAAGGCACCTGTAAATATTTGCTGGTGTTAGAACTGAATAGATAAATTCCTGTGTGTTACTCTGCATTCTCTGAAAAGGTTTTCATTGACTTATCCTATTTATCCAGCAAGATGAGCTTTAGGCAGTAGTTTCTCCAATTAGTACACCAAAATCTCAACTTCAGAAATGAATCTATAAAGCTATACCAGTATGCTACATAGTGTAGCTATGTAAATAGGTGTGTAGGTAGTATAATTTTATTGGTATAGCACAGACACCCACTTTCTGGGCACTACCTTTTCAGTAACAAAACGTATTGCATAGATTTATCATTTCTTCAAATTGTCAGGCACAATGCTAAAAGTGTTCTTCCTAACAGTGAATTTGGCAGCATGCATTGTACTCCCAAAGGAACAGACTGGAGAACTGCAGGAGTAGTATACTAGATTCCAGACAAATTTTGCAGGTTTTCAGACAAATCTGTGATTAAAAGTGAAACATCCAAAGACATTTGTGTATTTTATAGAACTAGAAGAATAACAAAACTATTCTAACTCTACACGTAAACAACTTAAAGACAAAGTTACCACAGATATGTAAACAAGTCAAAACAAATTAATTTCACATTTCTAATTTGGGCTTTCTGCTTTGTTTCATTTCTGAAACAAATGTTCATCTAATTAGCAACATCAGAAAAAAAACACACATTCAATCATTTGGTATTAAACCAGGAATTGATACACTATACTGGTTCTACAATAGCTGCTGGACTAACAAACATGTCTGAAGCAACAGCTTGCAAGGAAAGTTGTTAACATTCAGTATTTGTAGTTTAGAATACTTGCCATGTCAATATTTAAATCAAAGCATCTGTATTTGATACATGATAGACACAAGACAGCTTTATGACAGTAAAGGCGTATTTCCAAATTCAACGTATCTTAAAATCAGATAGGAAATGGTATAAACCAATGGCATCTCTGTTGAAAAAGTTCCAAAATATCTCCAAACAAAATTACAGACAGACTTAAAACTACAAAAAAGAAATCAATTCCAATATATCTGAAGAAACTACTTGATCGTGGTTTTTTGTTCACTGCCTAAAAACAGAAGCCAAAATAAGGAGATAAGCCTTTGTTTGCTTATCTTGTATAGTTTGTTCTATACTAGGTATCAACAGTCTAACTTAACGGTTAGCAGGCCTGTCTTTGTGTCCACGTACTAAAGAAAAGTTAAAATCTGTACATCACAAAGAGTTAGAATTTTCAAAATCATTGTTAAGCCATTAGATCCAAATAGTAAAGAAATGAAATGTTTGTAACAAGTTTTCCTCCCCTCACAATAGAGAGATGTAGTTTTGTTTTGCTTTTAATTTTTGGTTTTAGAGGGTTTTGGAGAGCTGTGTGTGTTTTGTTGTTGTTTTCTAAATCTGATATGGATACTTAGTGGCAAGTTTTCTGCACAAATCATCAATTCACAAATTCCCATTATTAACAGCCACCAAACATGCTTATTTTAAATCCGTCCTCCGAAATTCTAACAAAAGAAGAGGAATACAGTAAACACTGTAAACACCTTCCAGTATTTATCAGAAACCTCATTGAGAACAGAGCCCTTGAAAGGGTCTGCAGCCTTCCCCTACCTAGCATTTGCTCTGCTGCTCCCCAGTCCATTTTTAACTTTAATATTAACAGTTGAAATGAGAAGATGGTTTAACAAAATTAAATAATTTACAATATTGAAGTATATCAAACACTAAGTTTTCCCTCATTTACAGAGCTGTATGATTTTCTGTGCATACATACTGCTGTTATGTACACACAAAAGGAAGAGGTCATCAAAAGAACTTTTTGGCTGCTGCTTCTTGTTGACTCCTGAAAGAAAAACCAGAAGAGAATTCATTAAGACTGTACAGTAGAAGGTTACCTAACTGGTTTAGATAGATAGTTCTTTTATTTTGGGATTAGGATTCCATTCCCCTTCAACAGAAGCTTAAAGAAATCAAACATTAAGTTGTATCACAAAAATAAGTTACTCTATTCACAAATATAAAGGAAGCATGACTATAGTTCCAATTTAGCATCAGATGGAAATATTCTGGGTAGAAAAACTGTGGAAGAGTGTATTAGTTTATTATTAAAATTCTCTACTTGATTTTCTCTAAAGCTCCTCAATATCTATCTGATTTTCCTAAAGATCATGACAGAAGAGGAAACGTGCAATTAAGCAGCATAAGAACTTGCTTGAAATAGGACTTTTTCACTCTGGCACAGAAAGTAATTATTTTCCTTAGTGGGTACAGATACCATAGTAGATACAGACATACACACAAAAAAACAGAAGTACAAGGGCATCAGAAAGAACTGAAGGTGACCAGCTCCTCATTTATCTTGGAAGTCATTTCCCAGTTGATGACATAACATGACATAAATTAAAAAATAATAATAATCAAAAACACTCTCTCCACTTTGTGGAGAAGCAGATATACAATAGAAGTTGATGCTATCACAGCAGTATTTATATTATATTTATCCTTCCACAGAGGTAGCAAACAGCATTTTCTCTTTGAAAAACACTGCAGCTATTTTGGTCCTTTTATTCCAAAAAGAGTCCATGTATGAGAGAAACAGGAGACAGGACCACCAAAGCATTAAGTCTGTATTCTCAATAAGTTTTCCTTTCCACTGACATTTAATTTGAACATTATGACATTACAAAGAAGAAGAGAATGGAGCAAACATCCTAATGTAAAAACAGAACAACAACCAAAAAAAAACCCCACCCCTCCAATGCTAAGAACTCCATAAAACATCAGTATCTCCTCATCTCTCTCTTACGTAGGATATGTATCATAAAAAAAGTTCGCTGACAAATCTGTCAAATCGGACAATAGCTGTTAGGCACATGTCGCAAAAACTCACATCATGTCAGATTTTGTTAAGATATTAATAAACATCAGTGAGTCCAGTAGGAGACCACAATGATGGCCAGGGGCTGAAGTGCATGCCTCAGGAGGACAGGCATGGGGAACTAGGCTTGTTCATCCTAGACAAAAGAAGGTTTCAAGAGGTCTCATAGCAATTTCCAGTACCCAGAAGATGTCATTGAAGAGACAGGAGCAGTTTATTTAGAGATGCACGTTATATCAATGACATATAACAATCAAGTAGAAACAGAGCAGGTTCCCACTAGATACACAGAGGGAGGGGGAGGGAAATAAACTTCATTACAGTAATTAAATATTGGAAAATGGGTCCAGAAGCGTGGTAAATTTTCCATCCTTTGAGGTTTTAAAGACCTGACCAGTCTAAATGACCTGGTCTGAATTCAGTGTTAACTCTGCTTTGAGCACAAGGCTGAAATCAAGACCTCAGAAGGTCTCTTCCAATCTGAAAGACTGCTTGTTTTAAAGAAGATTAATATAATCATATCATCACAATTGCATTTCTACTCAGAAGTTCTAAAATCATTTGCCCTGTTGTCTTTAAAGAAAGATACACTTACCTATACATGATATAAACAATGAATAACACTGTTTGTACCGCTACAAATATGAGGAAGTGCATTGTAGATAAGCATGATGGAAATGGTGGCAAGTCTGGACACTTTGATTTCTCACTGGATGGCTAAGAAATAAGAAAAGTGTTATCTGAGAAGAGAAACAACATGCCATCAAAAGATTGCTACGCAAGAAACAAAACAAGGTCTTTGCACCATAATCTAAAAATTGAAACACAATCAGAAAACTATTGTGAGAAAGTTAATTTAGCTCCCTGTTTTTCACTTTCCCCTTTCCCCTTTGTTTCTCAGATAAGCTGACTAATGATAACCTATGGACCACAGGGGAAAGAAAATAACAACCTTGTATGGGTTCATAGGCTAATTCAGCTTAATTGCTATCTAGGTAAGACTAAGGTGTTCCTGAATGTTAACACAGTCATCTTTAACATTTACGTATCTTAAGCAGAGCTTTCCTAAGTTTCCCCTGTTTAAACCTCTCCCTTCTGTGCAGAAGCTTAGAAAGTCTCCTATGTATAGAGGTGTTAAGCAGGGGTACAAACACAAAAGCACCTACAAAACTTAATTGCTTGACCTTGTTTCCACAGGAAGCTAGACTAAAAATCATGCTCTTTGTGCAAAACTTCTCATCAAGACACAGATCATGCAGTTGGGTCAGGGCAGTGCAGTTTCAGCGAAGCAGCTTAATGAAGGATTAATTGCTCTGTAAATTGCATGTTGGCTCATCCCAGCTTTTTAACAACAGCCAAATAAAGAAGCGTTACGGTCATGCTTTACACTAACAGCACATAAATTACCATATTTCGTTGTACTAAATGCTCAATGTCCCTTTTTACTACATGAAGGTGTTCTTTGATGTCACTGAAGTGCTGACTTGCTTCATAGACTCCTGCAGCAGAACCAGGATGTTGAGCTCCACTGATCAGCCTCAGAGTATCAGCCATGGAATTCCTGAAGCAAGACGGACAACAAAACATCATTCAATACAAAACAATTTTTATATAAACAGCATTTATGTTGCACACATTTCAGTCCATTAAAATTAGTCTGAAATACACAGGTACCCAAAAAGGCAGAAAACATTTTTCTGGCTTCCAAGAGTACCTCTCAAGAGGCAATTCCTTAACCAAACTATTGTCTTTAATATTTGATTCTGCAGACAGTTTCAATATGTACAGTGTGCTACCTCCCAAAGTCACACAGAAAACAAGATCTGGCAAATATTCTATTGCTAGACATCTGCTTTGCTTGATTGATCAAGTCTAAAACAAGTCCTTTATCTAAGGCTCTTGCCAAAGCTTTAGGATAAACAGAGTATAATACAATCTTTGAAGAAAGCCAAAGCTGTTTTATAAAAATAAATAAATAAAAGCAGTCATGTAAGAAATAAAAATAAAGAAGAGGCTTTAGGGATAAGAAAAGATTTAGATACATCCTTGTTTCATGATTGTCATTTATATGAGAAACTCATTTCCCATACGCGTTGTCGTAATACTTAATATTGTCTTCATGTGAATTCATTTTGCTGCTCTAACAAATCACATTAAATCCCTGAAAAGTTGAGGTTCCATACCTAGTTTTGTTTGAGGTGAACTAATCAGTGAGAAAAAAAACACTTAGTCTCTTGTCAATATGTTTATATAGTTTTCCCTTACTGTGATGTCTCTTTTCAGTTGCAAAGAGGATTATTTTCAGCTAAAATATTTATCATGTGGATGTTAATCTCTTCGTTATTAACAGAATAAGCAATCAAAATGTATGTCTTTGGATTCCTGTTTAATTTACTTAAAACTTTACATTTTCCTTCAGATTAGAGCTTACTTTCATGCCTTCAAGGTAAAGTCCTAACTCTTTGTACAGTGGTCAGCAATTTAACTTACACTTTAAGAAAAAAACACTAAAATATCATTCCTTGGGAAAACCGGTAACAACAATACATTAGCGCTACACAAAATTTTATTATTGATTTTAAATGAGTTCTATTCATTGTGAAAACTACAAGTTAAGCATCAAAACTTAAATGTTTATGAAGAATCTTCATAAAGATGGTGCTCATCTTTTAGCTTTGCATCAGTTGCTCTTCATGCCATTAAAGTTCAAAACACAGATTTTTTTTTTTTTTTAAAAAAAAGGTACCATACAGATTCAAAGGCACTACCACAAATCTAAGTAAAAACTGCAAGTGCAGATAAGTTGTTCTATTAGTTTCACAGCTGCTGTCTCATCATGGCAAAGATTATGCAGCATGCTCAACTACTTGAAGTAGCTACGTGCTAAATCAGCGCTACACACTGAATTAATCTACTCAATTGTATCAACCTGAAGATACACCACTTTAGAGGAAAAAAAGAGGCACTTAGTAATTGTAGCCCCCATTAAATGTTAATGATATACTCTTATCCAAAAGGAAGACTACTAGTTTTTCCTTTTAAAGTATCACACAATCAACTTCACATGAGACAACCAATAATTCTGCATACTTCCATTAAAAAAGATGTCTCCACACTTCCAATAATGATCCAAGAATTCCCCTTTTCCATCCATGTTTGTGAAAAATCAATCCCACCTCAGCACATTGGAAGACAACCCACTTTCCAGTTTTATTTCTGTTAAATACAGAAAATGTGCTGCACTCTAGGCATGCATGGATTTCTGCAAAACTCTCAGTATTTGCAATATTAAAAACAAAGCTATTGAAGTAGTTATCAAAAGGGTTTAACAAAAGATAGCTGCTTGCTTCTACAAGCCGCTGCAAAGATAGGTAAGACATCTCTCACTCATTCTACATTTTTATCTTTGAACCACTAGTATTTATAAAGGCAAAATTAATGAAAAAGAAAACAAAAACACAACTCCATCTGATGTGAATTAAATTAACATATCCTAAATAGCATTAGCATATAATCCGGAAGTTTTATATTTTTATGTTATTGTTGTATAAAGTCAATTGGTTAATATTTACCTGTTCTTTGAATTAGTGTTGTAATAAGTTATTTTAGAAGAAAGTTTTTCCTCTGAAAATTTTTCCTAACTAACCCATGGAAACCCATGCAATGAACAGCATGACCACTGCCTAATAAATGCTGATTGTAATTTTGTCCATCCACATCCATCACATTGTTTATCTTGGCCCACTATTTTCAGTGCTAGAATGCAAGTGAGATTCATTTGGTACATCTCTCTCCTTGTACCAGCATCCCTACGTAATGAACAGAAATCGGCATACCTTCCTTCCCCTAGATTAATCCACTTTGTTAAAAGCAAAATAACTTCCCTAAATAGACATGGTCTGTATCAAATTTAATTTACTTTACTTTTGCATAAACAATATCATGCTGTTTGTTTCTACTGTATGAACATGCAAGATTCTTCTGTAATCAGATGATTAAGAAATCCCCAAATCTTGACAAAAAATTACTTAAGACAGTAAGTCATTTTCCTCTGGGACAACCAGCAATACCAACAACGGGCTGTTCATTTCTATCTATAAATAAAACATTTCTTTAATCTAAGAAAAATATTAAGACGACATTACACAAACTCATACCTAGTAAGTAGTCACGGAAAGGGCAGGCTGCCAATGTTAACAAGAAAATCTAATTTGCTTGTAAGGTATAAAGATTTGTCAAGAATATTAATGCTAAAGCTTTCATGGAAGAACAAGTGCAAAAAAACCAGAAGCACTCTAATCTTCATTGTACAAAAACCTGACCTACTTAGATGAATGACAAGATCTGCCCCTGAACTAATACCAAAGGGGAAAAACACCAAAACAATTGCTTATACACTACAATATCAAGTTGTAGAATTTATTTTTTTAAGCCAAAAAATAATAAAATGTTTTAACTACTGAAAATGAAGTGGTATACCAACTTAAAGACATTCCAGCTAACAACAGCTATTGTTAAACATCTTGGAAGCAGTTTACAAACACCCTCTTGAAAGACAGGCATTTTCTCAAACCCACTTTAGCAGTATAGAACCTTAAAGATGGAGATCTTTGCTTCATTTGGTAACTTAATTAGAAAAGTACAGCATACCTTTCAATCAATTAAAAAAAAAAAAAAACATCTTAAAAGCTAAACTATTAATCATTTGGGAACTTGCAAGTGTCCTTGCAGATACAGGAGCTTGCTGAGAAAGTTAAAAGTCCTGGCTCTAGTCCTCTGACAAAAGACAAAACAAGACAAAAACAAAATCAGGAGCCTTAACGTTTGATTCCGACAAGTCCCACAAGATTGACACACAACTGAACTCAATCAGGCAAGTTCTGTGTCTGTCAGTCTCCTTTACCATAGTTATCTTTTGCTACAAAAAGATGCATCAGTATCAGTTGATAGGCAGTTTTCACACAACAAATAAACATTAGACCATTAAATATTCACGAATTAGAAAAACTTTTTTTGACAACTTCCCTTATCACTAAACAAAAAGAGGTATTTTCAGTCACAGTCAGGTTTCCAGCATCTTCAAGGATGGATACTGCAAAACCTCTCCGTGCAACCAACCTAGTAGTTGTCTCACTACCATCACAAGCAAAATTTTGTTTTCTATGACTGAAGAGCAAACAGAACTTCCTGTATTTCAGTTTGTGCCCACTGCCTCCCGTTCTGTCACTGGGTACCCAGTGAGAAGAGTCTGGCTCTGTCTTCCTTCCCCTATCACCCACACCCCAAATCTTCCCCAGCCCCCATCATCTCCAAAATCAGATGTTTACACACATTGTTAAGACCTTGCTGAACCTTTTCTCCAGTCTGTACAGTCCCAGCTCCCTCATCTTTCACCCTTAATCATTTTCACGGTTGTTTACTGGACTCCCTCTAGTACGTCCACACCTCTGTCATACGGGGGGACCCAGGACTCCACTTGTGGTGCCACCATTGCTGAGTCACCTTTGACCCACTGGCAACACCGCCTAATGCAGTCCAGGATGCTGTTCGTGGTCTTTGACATAAGGGCGCATTGCTGTCCCACACTCAACTTCTTGTCTACCAGGAGCCAAGTTCTCTTCTACAAAACTGCCTTCCAGATGATCAGTCCCCTGCCTGTACTGACAGATGCAGTTATACAGCCGCAGGACTTTGCACTTGCCTTTAACTTCATGAGATTCTTGTTGGAACACTTCTCCAGCCTGTCCAGGTCCACTGAATGGTTGCACAACCACGTGAGTATCAAACATTACTCCCAGATTTGCATCACCTGTAAAACTGCTGAAGATGCACCCAGTCTTACTGTCCGTATCATTAATAAAGATGCTTGAAGAATAATGGCCCCACTACCAACCCGAGGTGCACCATTAGCCCCGAGGGGCACCATTAGCCTTCCAGCTGAAGTTGCATCACTGATGACAACCTTTTGACCCTGGTAGTTCAGCGAGACTTTCAATTTTTAATTAATTTATTTTAAATGGTATCTGTGCATTTTTTTTTGTTTGTTTTTGAGCTCTTAGAAACAGAACCACCTTTTAATATACTGCACGAATAAGAATTCCCAGTGGAAATGGAATCCGCATATTCTCATTTGCACAAAACTTCCCTTCAGAAGACTTACATGCCTTAACAGGTTTTGCTTACACTAAAAAAACGATTATATCTTATATATTTTGTAACTCCTGTTGTCCATATACTCCTGATAAAAAAGATACTCCAGTACAGCATTATTTATTTAAGATTCACCAGCTATAATGTGAAGGCATTCATGCTCACGTTGTTATCAATGCTCTAAGGATCAGAGCAAGAAATTTTCATGAGGTAGTAGGTTACTACCAAACTAGCCATTCTACAGAAACCGACTGTTTCCAAAGGCGCTCTACTTACCTTGCTTTTGCAGCAGAACCTCATGATGAAGTGCTGCACATGAGAGGGCTTAAACACTGCATGGACACAAACTTATGTTTGCTACAGAAATTGAACAATCATCACTAAGGAACACATACAGAAATTTCAAGTTTATCCATATTCTCCCACTGAAATAATAAATATGGCTTCAAAGGTGGAAACTAATAAAATTCAAAACACAGCCTTAATATTTAGAAATGAAAGCATTTACCTCATTTCATTCACTTGTCTAATGACCTCTTCTTGAGTTTTCACAATGGTATCAATCTCTTGCTGGGAAACCTGATGTCAGGGGCAGGAAAGGGTGAGAAAAAGTAATTGGAGAAAGTAATGGATTGCACTTTCGAAATTAAGCTGAGATATCAATTGCGGTTTACTTTTTGAGTTACCTGTACTTGTTGACCTGGAACACCAGCTCCTCTTTTGGCAATCTCATCTGTGACTGCAGAGACATATCTTCTCTGCTCATCCAGAATCATGTCCAATTGTCTATTTAGCTGCTTGATTTCAAGATGAATTCGATTCTGCCCTTCAAAGATTTGCCTCAGTTCACGATCATTTACAGTTTCAAAAGGATCATCCGCTGGTAAGTAAAAAAAGCACAGGCAATTGTTAACATATATGCATTCATCATAAGTTGCACTACATCATTTTTCTTGCACCCTTAAGGTTTCCATACTAACATACTTTTCCAGTAATTTGACATATTTCTTCCAGTAATTGGATATATTTCTAAATTCTGTATCTGTTTCTGTTCATTTGTTTTGTTTTCAATACAGGCATGAATCAGAGTAGTTCAGTTGGAAGGGACCTTCAGAGATCACAAAGAACAACTTCCTGACCATTTCAGGGCTAACCAAAAGTTAAAGTATATTACTGAGGACTCTTGAACACTGACAGGCTTGGGGCATCAGCCACCTCACTGGCAAGCCTGTTCCAATGTTTAACCATCCTTACAGTGAAGAAATTTCTCCGAATATCCAATCTGAACAGCTTTCTGCCATTCCCATGCATCCTGCCATCAGCTCCCCGGGAACACAGTCCAGCACATCCCTCTCCATTTCCTCTCCTCAGGAAGTCAGAGAGGAGTAAAGAGACCTCGTATTACAGAAACCACAAACACAAGACCAAAGATTCTTAAATATGGTACTGGGATACAAAAATCAGTAGGAGCTTTGTAAGATCGGCATGCCACAGTATCAGGCCCTAGTTTTGAACATCCTGGAAAGCAAACATTTTCCTTGAAAACTCAAAAACTGCTCAAATAACTTGCCTGGCTGTCCTTGAACATCAGGATGCTCCTTTTGAAATTCTTCTTTCTTTTTATCCAATTCTTGTTGAAAGTGTTCAAACTCTTCTTGATACTTTTCTTTATCTTTTTGAGGAATTTCTGCATCTGGTGTGGGCTTTAAAACATTATCAAAGGTAAGGGGGAGAGAAAAGATTTTCTACCACTCCTGTATGACACACTGTCCAGCAAATGCTATCTAGACAGTCTAGATGGCATGACAATTTGTGAAGCACATTGATATATTAACATAGAAGCAAGAAAACAGGCATTCACATGGAAACTCATGGCTTTTTTCCTGAAAAGCATACTTTCTGCAATTACAAATAAGTCAAGTTTTACAAGAATAGATGAGGATTAACAGTACAGAAGTGTTCTACAGGAATGGAAAGCTGAAAGCAAAAACAAATTTCTCCACTTTCCAAACAAAGTGTACTTTTGTTTGTTTTCTTTGCATGTTTTGTTTTAATATCAGGATTATTGTTGATTCAGTGTTACTTCAAGAGTTTGGGTCTTAAATGTAGCTAAAAAAACCTACTGAAACATTTTAGTATTAATCTTATTTTTCCAAAACAGATGACAGCACAACTCCATGCCAAAATTCAGAAACAGGGATGCTAATTATGACCGCAGAAAAAAAAAAACCAAGATCTGGTGCTATACATAAAACATATATTAGCATGTTTTACTAGTTATGCATAGAGACGCTTACTACTTCCTTCCCAGGCTCAGTCAATTGGAAAGTCAGGAAAGACAGGACATCGTGGTCATCTGGATTAAACAAACAAACAAAAAACAGTATTAAAGAGTACTGCTACGTATTATGAAATATCCTGCAACTTTTCAGGTCAACCTTCGAACTTGTAAAGGATCTCCAGCTAAGAGTATCCAGTAGCAAATGAGACTGATCAACATCTTTGTCAGGACAAACTAAAGGTATTTCTGTTCTAGGTGTGAAAAAGATCTACGCATTTCAGTGATTTGGGAACAGGAGGAGATTAGTTCAAACAAGAAGAGATTTGATCAAAAATTAGTATAATGGATCAACACCAGCCGTAAAAGAAAAAAAAAAAAAAAAAAAAGGGTCTCTGGGTCTCTTGAAAGTCACCACACTGTCTGCCACAATTTAACATTTTCTACCTGCGAGTCCCCCTGTTGCTGCAGATATTCCAAAATATCCTTGTGATGGCAACACCATATCTTCCACTTTAGCACAAAATTCGAAGTCTTCCTTATCCGGAGTAAATCCATTGTTAATTAATACCTAGAAAAACAAACACCTATAGTTTTAACCACAAAAATCTATTTGAGAAATTACTCAGGCAAAGCTATTTACACAATCTGGTTAATTGTTTTGTTAATTCATACTAATGGACACAAATACAACTTATGAGGCAACTTCATAGTTTTTTGGCTTCTGAAAGCAGCTATTTCATTTCTGAAGAAGGTTCTACTAGGGAAATGCATAAGCTTACTTCTATTTTTTTAAAGAAGAAAGGCCTGATTTAAAGGTCAACATGAACAGAATTCTGTATTTTCTATTCATCGCTTAAGAGGACTATACAGATGTAAGAGGTCTATACAGATGTAAGAGATAAAAATTTATTTATCTGTTATAAGAAACAGCAAAACAAATTAACACATGGAAAAATTCATCAAGATCTAGTAATACTAACTCTTGTTGAAGAAATTCCTGACTCAGTGATCACTAAAGGCCAATCTATCAAGTATACATCCCAATAGGATTCTGGGCAACACATATTTTTGGTTCAGTCTAGTACAGTCATCCTTACTGCTCTTCAATTGATCCTAAGCTTAGAGATTCTCTCTTCCTCCACCAAAGCATTCCGAGAACTGCTAAGGTTAGCCGCACCACCTGGGTGAGGAGCTTCTAGATAAGGCATCGGGGACTGGGCAAATTCAAAAAGAGAGCAACCTCAGGGTCTGCAATTTAATTTTCATTAAAGATGAACACACAGCTTTTAGCATTACAACAGAGTACAAGGTCCACTCTTTTAGGTGCCCTCATGTTTACTTTTAGAGAAACTTTTACTTAAATGATAGCTGCCTGTTGTAACTGGCTAATGCCTATGAACAGTATATTTTCAGTAGAAATCAGAAGCCAAGAAAGAAATACTGCATAGCTGTCCCAACCCAGCACCACATTAGCATTTTTCTCCCAGTGTCTAGGAGGCATTCACAACCATCCAAATACTATTTTAGAAGTCTTGAACACCCCCTTACACCAGTGGTTTTCTATCTTCTTTAACATTCAAAGCCCTACTGATTCTTGGAGGTGGGAATTCTCAAGCAACAAATTTAAGTGTGCTGTCAAAGAGCTGTCTTTTCTTAATCATATTTTAAGAATCCCCTACAATCAACTGGTAGCTCTCTGATTAGCTTGAGAAATATGTTCAAGTTCAGGGACTGCTCAACTGCGTGAAAGCTAAAGAACATATGCTGGCTTTGGGACACATTTACAGGCCGGTCAACAGCAACACAGCAGGGTCGGAGCACGTATGAATACAGCTGCATGACTGAACCCCACGTAACATCAGAAAAATCAGCAATACCTGCTAAGTCAGCTCAGAAAGCTACAGATGTGCTGAAATAACTTGACTAGTATTTGAACATACTGCATCTCATTCCAGCTTCCAAGCTACTGAGCTCAATGTTTTCAAGAATACTGAAATTAGCTTAAGAGGCCCTTGTAGCAACTATTTCAAACCCCCCAATCTCACACTTGAAAAGCTGAGAAACATAAGTTAATTAGATCATTTCAGAGTACTTACAGTCAGTGTTTTTTGGTAGTATGTAATTTTTGCTCGAACGGGATAGGGTTTATTACGGAAGTCCCTCTGACAGGAGGCCAATGCTTGAGTGGAACCATCACTATGCAAGAAGACAACTTGCATAAAACTATATCTTATGATTTATCAGCTAAGACAGAAAAGCATCATTGTATCACTAAGAAGCATCACACTATTTTTTCAAAATGTAAAAGCCATTTCAAAAGATGTCTCTCAGTTGTATTGAGTATTGAGCTTTTCTGAAGTCTGGGCTCAACAATACTAGATGCTTTACACAGGACACTACAGATAGAAACAGCAATGGGGAAGTCTGCTTTTGAGACATATTCCCACACCCGTAAACTATAGGCTGGACCACACCAACTAAACTAAATGCCTCTCTTCCCAGAACTACCCCCCCCCGGGCCCCCCCCCCCCCAAAAAAAAAGCAACTGTGCTGTTGACATTAGACTGTCAGAAATCAAAATTAAACCAATTAATTTACTAAGAGGCAATTTGTTTTCAGCTAATCACTCTTGTCATCTATAAGCTGTGTACAGAACACACCCATAAGCAATGAAGAGGTAAAAAAAATCTGTACTTCCACTTGTCTGAGTTCACCCACACCTAAGGCCACATAACACTTCAATCAGTTGCCCATTTCTGTGCTGTTAAAACAGTGTTTTAACAAATAGAAAACCGTAGATGTAAAGGAATTCATATAAAGAAGAGTTCCATATAAAATAAGCCTTTAAAACGTTTCTCAGAGAGCTTCATGCAACACTTCATCATTCGAAAACAAACATTTGTCATTAAGTCAACATTGAAAGTAAACTCACTTCTGATGGTCATACAGAAGTTTTCCATTGTTGCCTACAACAATCACTCCAGGATTGTTTTTCTAGAAAAACAAATAGCAAACAAACAGGATAGTTTAATTCAAAGAGAACTATGTGACATCACTGATAGCCTTCCTGTGATAAAGCACATAGGCTACAAAAACACTACAGGTGTTGTTATTCTTACATCATCTTGAAGTACAGAAAGCAAGATGACTGAAGTAGCGTGTCATACTGCATACTTTGCAAGAGACAGATATGTTCTTTGTGCAGCTAGGGGTGGAGAAAAAATAGTTTTTTGGCTATGCTACCGATTAGCATCATTTGATATATGCAGAAATATAAATTTATCTATGGATTTTGTATGTAGCAAATATACAGATCTTAGAACTCCTAGATGACTTACTACATCTGACTTTGTCTATGTAGCTCAGAAAAACACTCAAACAGGCTGTATGTTGAGAACTTGCTGACTTTATCAGTCACTAAAAAAACAACTCAGGAGCTATCTGTCACTGGCTAAACATAGTCTGTCAAACATATGCCTGGTTATTTAAACTGCTAGAAAATGAGAACAAGCTGAAATGTTAAGAGCAGAACAAATTTACAGTGCTCTTCTAGATGCCTAAAGGAGTCTAGAAAGTTAACTCACTCTAGTTTTTATAGGAGCACAAGTTTTCAGAGATAATCTCTACTTTCCCTTCAACATTACCATTTGTAATTTCCCACAGGAATTTACTGTCCAATTGGACAGAAAACAAAACGTGGATTTCAAGAATCCAAGAAATGGCTTCTTTCTCTATTCACAGTGACAGGGAGCAAGTGGTCCTTTTCCCTTAATACTACAACTGAAGTATGTGATTGCTTTCCCTCATCACTTATATTGGGACAACAGAACTGTGCATGTTGTAGAGAAATACACCATAGTTTCTACTTCTCAGCAATGGATTTTGATTAGACGAATTGCTTCAGTATCAGCATTACACCTGCTCAGTACCACTGAAATAATTAAAACAGCATCTTCTTAACAGTCTATTTTAGCGTAACAACAATGTTACTGTATTATTTCAAACATATTTGCACATATTCTGCAGGAAGTGTGTAAAACCAGTTCAATTTCATGGCATTAATGAATGCAACCCTAGCCTAGTATGCTTTAGAGCATAGTAGACAGATACTAATGTAGTATCTTTTCCAACCTGAATGATTCTATGATTCTATTTAGTGTGGTTCTTACTATTTCAGCTGTTCAGAGCTACAAAACTGTTTTTTTCCTTTTTGAAAAGCTCTTTTCACCATGTCTACAGAGAAATAAAAGTTCAACTCTAGGATAGCCTACAGACTTAGAAAGAAGTGAAAAAAGGCTTTGCAAATTTTAAAATCAACATCATAACTAGGGCACTTTGAGTTGAAGTACTAGGTGAAGTCTACTTCTGGATCCTAACATATTAGGCTGATGTTCAGCTACATCCCAGGAACCTTCCAGCAAACATACTAAAAACACTACCAGGAAGATTTTCTCCATACTGGGACTGAAGAAAGTAACAGGCTATCATTAAAAAAGTCTTACAGACTCCTGTATTTAAGACACGTCAGACCAACGCAGGCATAACACAGACTTTCATTTTGACTAGAAGTGACACATCATCACTTTCTAAAAAAAGATTTCACATCACAGTGACTAAACTTATCACAATTTTAGTCCCAATACTATCAAAGTCCTGGCAAACAGAACTGTCCACGTGCAAATTTTGACAGATGGCCTCTTCAGCCAGCTGAACTATGCAAAAGTCTGTAACCCTGCCAGGAGTCAGAAGAGGAAGAAAAAAGATTTTAAAATTCTTAGCAAGTTGAACAACACTCCAACTCTTGTCTTTCAAGATCTAAATTATAATCGTCACCTTCAGCCTGTCACCTTTTAAGTTTGCTGTATACTGAAATACATCCGCAGAAAAAAATAATAATAATAATAAAAAATAAACCTTTACACCTAAAAATAAGTAGTTAGAACAGTGGAAAAAAGCCAAAGTGGTACCAGAAAAGCAAAGCAGACCAACTGCATATTGTTAGAGTTTCTGAGGACCTTCGAGGCATTCTGGACTGGAAAACTGAAAACTCAAAAGCACATACCAACAGCAAAGTTACTGAAATTTTGATGAAAGTAGGAAAAAAAAAGCCCAGCAACTATCGCCATTGCCACAGATGCTACCAAGCTGCTCAAGGCAGATTTGTTCCACAAAAAAGAGCATCTCTGAGAAGAGACATATAAATCTGCTTCCACAGTAGCATATTCTGTGCAACATGCCTCTTTCAAAGCATAACTCTTCAGGTTTATCAACATTGCAAACTGTGCATGGACATTCCAAATTTCAGCTTATACATACGTGCAATGTATTTTCCCTCCAAACCTAACAGATGAGCTAATATTTAGTAGATTCATTATGTATTACACTCCAACTTTCAAGCTTGAACTGCCTACCCTCCCCTCCCCCCCCCCCCCCCCAAAAAAAAACCACAATTCCACACTTGAAAAAGTGTGTGGAAAAGGTCAAGCTGAAACTGTATTAAGGAAAATGTGACTATTTTAAACCCTTTAAGTGAAAGGTGGGGGGAAATAGGAAAATGGCATTCTATTTTTTTCCCCACAAAGCTGTATGTACCAAACAGGCAGGAAATTAATTTTATCTCTCTGCTAGAAGAGTTTACTTCCAACTAACCTTTCCGTCATTGTCAAAAGAATCAAAGAAAATTCCAACACCGTTCCACTTGTCAGCTGCCCCAAAAACGGGACCTTCCATGCCTTGCTCTTCCGTAAACCAGATTGCCTATTGCAGAAAGAAATTAAGACCTGTAAGTCAAGAGCCACTTTTTGAAGTATGTCTGTTTTTTAAACTTAGATCAAATTTTTAATACCAGTCCATCAGCTCCAATGCGGCCTCTTCCTGTAACTCGGAAGGTCACTTCGACTTCCCAATATTCAAATATTGACTTGTTTTTTGTCCACACTGATCCTCTTTGGCTTTTCAAAGACGTTGTTATTCGAATCTGATCTGCACTTGGTATTGCATCTAGAAAAGAAAGGAACCAACATTAAATATTATTAAAAGTATTGTGAACGCGCAACCAGCCATTTAACAAGTCCTCTAAATTCACAGAATTGTGCGGTCACTTTAGCTCGAGTTTTCAAAACAGCTTTTTAATAGAGTACTCAACCACTTGAGAATTAAAACAAACAAAAAAACATCATCCTTACTGCTAAGAAGTTAATTACTGTTCTCTTACAGAGTACTTGTTCACCTTCCATTTAGTAGTGCAATGTACAGCTTGAATAGAACATAGGTCTTGTCATTAAGATACTAATTATTTTTTTTTTTAAAAAAGACAGGTTTTGTTTCCTGCCTGAAGCACTGCATGATTTTTTCCACAAATCGCTGTTTTCCCTCCTGCTTTTTCCGCACCTCGCACCGCGGCCGGCGGGGGGGCTGGCGGCTGGCTGCCCGCAGGGACACGTCGCCACCTCCGGACCGGTCCCAGGCAGCTCCGGAGCGGCCGCCAGCGCTTCCCCGCTACCGCCGACGGTCCTCGGCGCCTTGGCCGGGACCGCGCGTGCCGGGCTTCTGCCCCCGGACCGGCCGCCACGAGACCCACCGCCCCCGGTTACGAGCCCGCAACTCGCCCGGCCGCGGCCGGCCGGCTCTGGCCACCTGCGCAGCGGCTCCCGGCCCCAGCCCGCGGTGGCTCCCGCGCGCTCGCTCCGTTCCCCAGGCACCGTCGCCGGCCGGCCGCAGCCCCCTGCGCGGCTTGCCCCCCGCCCGGCACTTACTGCCCGTATGCGCCCAGAACGGCACCGTGCCATCCGCCTGCACCAGGTGCGGCCCCTTGAAGCTGTACTTGTACTCGAACCGGCGGTGCGGGAGCGCCGGCGGCGCCGGCGGGCTCCCCTCCGCCGCCGCCCGCCCGAGGGCGAACAGGGCACCGGCCACGAGAACCGCCACCAGGCCGCCCCTCCGCGCGCGCGCCGCCATCTTGGGCCGTGCTGCGGGCCGCCGGGCACAGCCAACAGGGCGCTGCCCGATTGGCCGAGTGCGGGGCCGGGCCCGGCGGGGCGGGGCGGGGCGGGGCCTCGCCCTACAGCCGCCGTGGCCGCCGCAGCTGCTCAGGCCGGCGGGTGCTGCGGTGCTCCCACGGGAGCGGGGCCCGGCTGTAGGCGGTTCTAGCGCTGCACGGGCCTTCGCCGTCCCCTCAGGTCGCCTGTGGGGCCGAGCCGCGGGGGGTCCCGCCGCGGGGGGTCCCGCCGCGGGGAGCCCCGCCGGGTTCCGGCCGGCGGCGTGCTTCTGGCTGCGGGCGGGGCTGAGAAGAGCCGAGCGGGGCCGAGCCATCCTCGCGGCCGCCCGCCCGCCCGGCGTCTCTCGCCGACGCCGCCTCAGCCGGGGCCACGCTTACGCGGGCTCCGTCTGCGCCTTTAGGCCGCTCGTGAATCCCGCGGAAAACAAACAGAACACTGACAGGGTTTCTCTCATGGCAGGAGCCCCCACCGCGCTGGGCCGCGAGGGAGCTGCAGGCCGCCCGCCCGGGCGGAGCCGCCGAGGTGAGGATGCGGCGACTGCTGGGCACCGGGCGGCTCCGCTCCCCCCCCCCCCCCCCCCCCCCCGGCGGCCGGCAGGGCCCGGCTGCGCGCGGAAGCCGCCTTCGGTACCGTCGCTCGCACGCCTCGTTCCCGGAGACAGTAAGCAGCGGGGGGAGGGCTTTCGTGTGCTCGTTCGCTTGTGTAGGGCCTTTCTGCCCTCGCGTTTCGTTCTGGCTTTTTCGTATCCACTCGTTTCCGAGCTCCTTTCTAGTCTGCTTGCCTAACCTGGGAGTACGAGCAGTTTAACAGTAAGTAAGTAGGTTCAGAGCCTCGTAATGGAGATGATCTTGGAGTCGTCTGGGAGAGATTAAGTTCAGTTTGTTTTGTTGTTTTCTGTTTGTTTGTTTTTGTTTTTTTGATAGCATATATACTTAAGCATAGATAAAGTAAAACCTGACACATTAACTGGGAAAGGCATGTGAGCTTCCTCAATTACACAAAGCAAATAACACTGATCAGGTGTTGTATGCCAGCAAAATATTTCTGAGATGAATTCTAGAAGAACCTAAATAAGCATATTTTGTATTCTTGATAAGTTAGATGTTAATATAGTGGAAGAAACACTCGATTTTTGTTTTTGTGTAGTATCCAACTGTATTCTGAAGTATCTCTAAATAAGAATATATTTTGGTGGGGGGTTTTGGAGTACAGCTGTGGGGCACATTCAGGGAATCGAGAGTTTCTTCCTGGCAGCTAACTAGACTGAAAATTTATCTGTTTCTCTCTTCTGTAAAGATCTAGAAAGTGATTTTCCTAATAGAAATGTAGAACACACTGGCAATACAGTATGCTGCAATTACTTTGGGAGGATAAAATGGCATATGCGTCAGAGATCTGAATAGAACAGCATGAAGCCCTGTCCTGTCTACATCATACATTTGGCAGTAATCTTGGAATTTATCATGCCAAAAAAATAATTGAACCACACAGAAAGAATAAAAACCAAAAGCCTAGACTTGAAACAAATCTCTTACCTAGCCACATACATCAGCATGTCTGAAATTCTACCACTTAGAGGCACAAGCACAGAACAATACATGATTTGCAGAACAGACACTACTGCAAAACTTCATGACATGATATGGATTTGTTTCAGCGTATTAATAAGTAAAATAGAATGTTATGCAGTTACTCTTGCATTCATTGTTCTTGCTGTCAATTCATCTATCATTTGACCAATTGTGTCCCTTTGTTGTATACAATAATTCAGGGTTGTTTAATAATTGTCACACAGCATGTGAAACTCCAGGCTATTTCACAGCAGTCCATAGTCAGGGAACAGGATTTCCCAGGTCACCATATGTTTAATTCTTGATTGCCACACTGTCAAAACTCCACTTAGCTTGTACACTCTGTACCGAAAACTCCTCTACATTGCAATAACTCTTACTTCAGCCACTCATTTCATTCGGTTGAAGAAGAAAATGAAGTAATCAAACTGTATGAACATGTGTGGACACAAATGAGCTTAGAGATTACATATATAAATATTTATTTTACGTATACATTGGCTAAATGACAAACCATAGGGATATCAAACTTCAAAATATTTTATTTAAAGGAATAGTGATTAACCATTTATCATCATACCTTCCCTTTGTGTCCTTTGCATTTATACTGTGAAACTCTCAGCCCTGCCATGCTGGAAAGATTTGGTTAATGCCATGGAAATTAGACCCTTTCATCTGAACATGTGGGTAACAACGCTGCTATTCTGGGAAGGCCCCAGCAGAGCAAACTGCAAGAAAAATCTTCCTTCAAGTCCACTTTAGTTGTGATGACTACTGTCAAGATCGCTGCAGCCTCACTCATAACTTCTATCTCAGAAAATCTCTGTCAAAGATACCTAGTTCTGCAAGCATACATTGCACTTTGTATAATGTTCTGTTTACGTGAATGTATTTATCATTGTACCAAGTCTGCAAAGGTGTTGTCCTCCAAGTTTTTCTATAGAATGCACAGTACTGTGCACAATTTACTACAGCACAAAGGACTCCCTCATTAACGCATGTAAGTCACCTTCTTCAGCAGCATAAATTGTCAGTAAATGTTGCATGAGGGGTTTTTTTGCACATTAAAATTGCACACACATGGGAAGGTTGGCCAGTGTAGCTTAGCTGAGGATGTGATCCCATCATATTTATCAGACTCACAGACTGGTCAGGGAGGGCAGGGAGTCCCAGGTGCCCCTGCCCCCCCCCCCCCCCGGCCCAGCAGGGCCCCCTGAGCAAGGTGCCCAGCCCCATGTGCAGGTGGCTGCTCAAGACCTCCCTGAGGAGCCCCCAGCCCCTCTCTGGGCAGCCTGGGCCAGGACTGTGGCACCCGCCCAGCACAGGAGTGCAGCCTGTCATTAACATAGGAAAAAATTTTGAATGTGGTCATAAGGTAGCCTAAGGTAGCTAGTAATTGGCTTGTCTGTGGTTACATAGCAGATTAACCTCACTTTTTAGACATCTGCATCTACAGGATAGGCATTTACATCTGTTATGGCCATTCTGGGCTCCTTGTATAGCCAGCATAGAGAAGCGAGCACTTCAAGGGCAAGGGTAATCTCATTTTAAGTGGATGCCTAAAAGACATCAACATGTACCTTAAGAGTCCTGTTTTCTTCCTATCAGTAAGAGAGCAAGCTAGGTCTTCAGTAGACATCTCTATCGCATGCCTTCATTTAAACATCAAATCTCACATGGAATGTCTTGGTAGCTGATCCCCCTCTTTTTCTCACTATCCTTCAGCACCATCACCTATTTCTTCCTCTGCAGAGTTTTCTGCTTGTGTCAGTCTCAAGCTGTGGTCAGGCGTATACTTCTCAACATCATCTGCATTAGTTGAAACAAACAAAAAAATGTTTTATCCATTAGATGAGCACTCAGCTCACTTCAGAGCAGCCAAGGACACTCCAACAGCAATTCTTTAGTCACGTACCACCTTTCCAAAAGGGAATTTTAATTTGGAGGTGAACATATTTGAAGACTTTGTAAAGAAAGCATGCACATTTCGCTTACTCTCTGTCAGTGGCTACGGTAATGACTTGAAATGATAGACCAGGGATCTCAACAAGCTTTTTATGCATGGCTGTACAAAGGCAGAACATGATTCCTCCAAATATGTGCAGTTTTCTGGAAAAGAAAGATCACAGACTGCATTTTTCTATAAACATTATTCTCATGGCCTTTTCAGACTTCTCTCCTGATTTGAAGTTTTTGTCTATCCAGTCCAAGAACAGAAACAAACCCCTAGACATGACACAGTCAAAGAGGCAATACAGCTTTGTACAGCTAAGGCTGTGTTCAGAATATGGAGTATCGTGAACAACCACTGTTTCACTACTTACCCCCCCACACACACACTTGCTTTAACATTCTTAATGCTATTCCACCTAGAAGAAGAAGGAAGAAACCAAGCCTATCTGTTTCCTAGGCCTGGGTTGTGACAGTGGGTCTGTTTCCCACGGGACCTGAGCAGGCTGTTGAAATGGGCCTGCTGGAATCTTGAAAAGTTCAGCAAATTGAAATACAAAGTCCTTCACCTGAGGTGGAACAGCCCCATGCACCAGGAGAGGCTGGGGAGCGACCTGGTGGAAAGCAGCCCTGCAGAGTAGGACTTTGGGGTCCTGGTGGACAACAAGTTTGACATAGAACAGCAATAGCACCATCACAGCAAAAACGTCCAACAGCAGTCCGGGCTGCATTAGGAAGAGTGCCACTAGCAGCTCAGGGGAGATGATTTTTCCTCCCTGCCATGTAAATAATGACAATTTACATTCTGTTCCTAGATTAAACAGGATAGTGATCTTGCAGTTTGTGGCTCCCACATCCTTATGCATGTTAGATTGCTAGCTGATTCCTTAAAGGTCAGAGGAAAAGAGTTATGACTAAAAGCTAGCAAAATGTAGTTCTTAAAATTAATTGCAGGATTAACCTACTTGCTTTTGGATGGAAAGCTCCCAACATCTTTCCAACACCAATACTCAGCAGCAACATAAAAAATTACCATGGATCAGATGATGCTTCTACTAAAATCAGTGGAATTTTTGCTGTTGACTTGAACTGAAAACAATAGTGAATCCTAGCTGCATGTTTTAGAAAACAGAAATATTCCATCATCATCCTTGAAACAAAGTAAATGCCCCAGCGTGCTGAGCAAGATTGCTCTGGTGAAGATGTTAAAAGGGTGCTAAACGAGGTGACCACAAGCAGGGTGTACTCAAGCCTCAGATAAATTTCTTTGTGGAAACTGCTGATAAAGCCACATTTGAAATTATATGCTGAGCTAAGAACAGGAACAGCTGATGTGCCAGCACACAGCCCTTGCCATTCCCTGCTGACACAGTGGTGATCCCGGAAGAGCTGGAGAAACGCTGTGACATGGCTGTGGGTTGATGCACCACAGCCAGATTCCCCAGAGCTTATGTGCCATACCCTGCACTCCGGGAGACCACATTGCTACAGTCTCTTGGTCACCATGAAACCCCTAAAACTCTTCGTACATGAGTTAATTGCCAGACTGGGGTAACTAAAGGACCTTGCAGCCTGCCTCGTTAGATCCCTCAAGCACTCTGTTTGCTTTGTTACTCTTTTCTGAACTGTTTTGCTCAGTTTTGTCACAGGGAATTGAAAAGCTTTTCCAGGCTGAACTAAACCCAGGCTGAACTGTACTTACATATCTTTTACCTGAAATGGAATATGCCGTAGACTATGGCATGCAGGAATGGAAGTGACCGTGTCTGTAACTGAAGTGTAAGATAAGTACTTCTTAAACAAAGAGAAGTCTGCAATACTGCAGACTATAGGCAGTACTTACCTGCCTGGGCTCTTCCCATCGTAATGATTAGTCACTGATTTTTATGTGTATCCATGCGAGCAAGCATATGTACACAGACCCGAACTACCTTACCTTTCACAATAGACAGGCATATGCTGAGACAGACTGTGCTTTTTTTTTGGAAGCATGCCACAGCATTTTTAGCACAGCTTTTTAAAGCTTCTCATGCAAGTGAAAGGCTCACTCCTTGTTAAGTAGTGTGTCACAGGAAACCAAGGAAAGGAAAACCACTGTGCACCTCTTCTTGTAATTTCCATTTATCAAATTGTTGAAACAAGGGTGTACTGTCAGAAATCTTTAGCAATATTTTTACTGATAACTCTGTTTCGTCTCTACTAGGACATCCAGAAGTAGTAAAATCATTTTTCTTTTTGTATGAAGAGTATTTTAAAATGTACCGTAGCTTTAAGGAGACAACTAGTATTTTGACCCCATGTTATTAATTCCTTAATTACCCTGTTGCAGCCTTGAGGATTCTCCCTTGTTCCTCCTCCAAGTCCAGGAATGCATGTATGAAGCGTATTACTTAATTTCAATTACAATGTTAATTACAGAAGACAAGCGGTTACTGAATCTTGCACCATAATTAATCAACCTGATATTTACTTACTACATTGTTCGTACTGGATTAAGCTGTAGCTAGACAAGCAGGGCAAGGAAAGTGAGTGACAGAAGCATTATCATGGCACACTGCCTCCCATTGGGAAAGTTCATCTTCCTTCTGAAAGAGACGCCTTCAGGGATCATGTAATTTGAATTCCCTGTGAATTTGGTGTCATCTTAGCTTGACCAGCTCTGGAAGAACATATTAACCTCCTCTTGTGATTTTCAGAAAACCATTCTAATTTAGCAAGTAATTAAGGGTCACATGTAGGATAAGGAGTTGGATAAGCTTGGATTACGCACAGGAAGCTTTGTCTCCACGGCAACCCTAGCAGAGAGCTGCTGGCGCCGGGGTCAGGCCGTCACCGAAGCCCGTGCTGCATTTCACCTGGTGAGCCAGTGCTGGAAACAAACGCCTGCAAAGCTGGTCATCGCCAAAAACTCCAGGACAAAGGCTGCAGCCGGTGGGAGCGTTCTGCCGAGTGAGGTTGAGAAAAGTCCACGACAGTGATGCTTAACAGACCCCGCGTCTTTGTAAGCTAAAATTTCTTCAGTCATCATCCACGGCTTCCGCTCAGCGTGAAGCGGCCGGTGTCTGCGCAAGCTGCTGCCACTAACGCTTGGCCTCTGAGCCCGACGTCAGCCTCTGGCTGGCTGTGGGCCGTGCCCATGGGCGGCAGGTCATGGGGCACCCCAGCTCAGGGCACGACTCCCCCACCACTCCCCGTCCCAGGGCTGCAGGCTCTCGGAGACAATCTCCTAAATCTGTTGGGGCAGGCATGGTGGGTTAACTCCACAGGCATGGCTAAAACATCCAAGCAGCTCGTTCGGACATGCACTTTTTATTTTTAGCTTTGAAACCAGGAAAACAACCTTTTTCTTTCTCACTCTGGAGGAACTTTCAGATTTCTATCCAGTTTAAAATCAACTCCCCTGACTTCAGAAATTCCATGTTCTCACCAGCTTTTATTTCTATGAAAATATACAGGCTTTCCAGTGGGAGAGGCTTTTTAACAAGCAAATAAGTTAACATTTTCTGTTAACATGCTGACATTGCTTAATGTAAGAAACATTAGGGAATCCAATTATTGTGCTATAAAGCCGCATTACTGAAATATAGGGTACAAAGAGTAGGAATGACCTATTGGATATGAAATGCTTTCTCAATTCATTTGTACCTTAGCTATCTCGTATGATCTGTGAGGGGAAGAACCATGCAAGTTTTTTTCAAAGCTCTCTTCACAACAAATAAGCATGCTCTACTTTTTGCTAAAATCAGATGACATTGTCATACTATCTATTTTAACAGTTGGGCCATTCTTGGATCTGGAATGCAGGTACATCTAACTTTATACCATGCTATTTGGAAATGTGTCTCCGTTGTGGATATATAAATGAGGACAATATTTATTTCACCTTCTCTCTGCTATTTTCATGTGCAGCCTTTGTTTTGTAGTAGACCACCGCTGCTGGCACTGCGGAAATTGAGACACTCCACTCTCTCGAACATATACATTAGAACTGGCCATAAAAAGAAGACTGGGATGAAGGTGAGCTGAGAACCTGTCATGTTTGTGGCAGCTACTGGCCCCAGCGAGTCTCCAGTGAGCGTTACGTATACTGCTGCTCACAGAAAACTGACCAAAGGAGAGCACTGCAAGGAGAGATCTGAAAAACACAGCTATCAGTAAAGGCACACGTCTTACATCAGTAAAGATTAGATGAAGGGGAGCACACCACAGCCCATCAAACATAAAAATTGTTCTTTTTTTTTTTAAAAAAAAAAAAAAAGAAAGGAATTTACCTACTGTGTCGACAAGTAAGTGTTAAAATGAATAGTGGCTTTAAATGAGTATTGGTTTTATACAGGAAATTTTGTATTTGTTACAACTGCAGAGTACCTGGAGAGAGTGCTGACAAGGCATATCATCTCTGCACAAGCTTTATTGGGAAAAGTGTCTGTGCTGCAGTGTCTGCTTGGCACTATGCAGGACAGATCATCTCTGAGAATTCCTTCCTTTGTATCTGCTTTCTGTGATAATCCTTGCTCTGCTCGTATTTCATAGTTCCAGGCTAAAAAAAGTCACAATAGTATCTAATTTCTTAAGTGGTATTACCAGGACAGTTAAAGGACTTGAGCAGTGTTGTTGGTAATAATAAGTATCCTTGTTCAAACATTATTATGATGCCATCTTGTTGCAGAAAATGTTCTGTGGCTCTTCTCTTGGCTGCAAGTTGTCTTCCACACCTTGTTGTGGTGCATGGTATGCTATTGCAGGTGACTTCTGAGTGAGCTCAGGCAAAGCTTCAGCTGTGCCAAAAATTGCTTGGAGGTTCACTGGTATGAATTTACCTTGATATGGAACAAATGAAAATATCCTGCCTGACTTAACAAAGTTCAGACTGCAAAGTAATTTTTGTACCTATCTTCGTATTAGTCATATTAGTGTCATATTAGTGTATTTAGGCAGGATCAGAATCCCAACGCCACTGAGATACAAGGAAAGCTTTTAGCTTAACCTGATTCCTGGCAGGTCTCAATTTAGATTCTGATCTAGCAGATGTACCAGCCAAAATTTTACCAAGGGTAAGAAGTGAGAAGTGAGTATCAAGTCAGACGTTCCACAACTTAAGTAGTGGGAAATGCACAAACAAGGTTATGGCGAGGTTTTGTAGCTTCCACATGGCTCAGATACTCTTTTCAGCAAGCTGTCGACTTCCACAATGGTTCCATTCCAGCCCTTTTCTTTTTAGCACTTTTGTTAAGGAAATACTGTTAATGCTGGTATTCCACAGTAAAGGAAGCAAATGCTTTTCACTGTGCAGAAGGCTTTGTGTTCATATTTGCTCCAGTTCCAACAATTAATAGCAGGCTAGTTAGCAAAATCATGAGTATGAGGTAAAAGCAAGGCACATCCTCCTCAGCCACCAGTTTAGGGATGCCATCACAGATTAAAAAAATGGCAGGAGACACCATTTGTTAATTATTATTCACAGATCAAAACTAAACCTTAGAAATAATGCTTAGTCATAAATTAATAAAGGGCATCGGTCTTTCTGGGACCTACTTAGTAGATAAGGCTAGATTTCAAAAAGATGCATAAATTGGTTGGCTAATTCCACAGACACATGAATTAATGAATCACTAAGAGCCTAACATGCTTTAAAAGTCAAACAACTTAGCCTAAGTGTGGCCTAAAGCTGCAGAAACGCCGTGGTAGTAATTAATATTTTGATAGTTTTAGCTTTCATAAACATCCACTGGAAATTGGTAGGGGTATCTCACCATGCAAGGATCCTTTTTGGACCCCAGGAGGCAAGTGGAGTGGCACAGAAGCTCATCCTCTGTCTCATTCTTACCTTCTTTTGTGCTTGACTCAGTTCTAGGGCTGCAGACTGACAACATTCAGTCAGCTCTTCCCTGATCTTATTGAGTATTTTAAATACTGAACATCCTCACTGCAGTGAGAGCCCCCTTCTAACACGCTCTCCTGCAGCTCTGAATGGCTAGTTTTGAGTTACATTTTATTAAAACTAGCAATTGTCCTCTTCATGTTTACCTCAAGCAGGGATGAGCTGAGCTGATTTAAAAACATCTGAACCTCTTTGAGCATTAAAAGTTGACAAATTTAGAATCTTTCAAAGCAAATGACCTGGAAGTGAACCATGAAAAACATGGAAGCACCCCCAGCTTTGAACTTTGGCTTCTTGAGCACAGCCTCTGGACAAGCTGCTCATGTGATCCTTGGCACAGCACAACACAACTAGCACCACACAGTTTTCTCGCTGCTACTCTCTTGTACTTGATGAGTCCTTTTCACTTGCCAGGCATCTACCCCATACTTGGAGTCTCACCTCTGCTACACTTGTTCTCTCGTTTGCTTTACCTCACCTCCCTTCCTTTCCCTGTTTGCTTTCTCCAGGATACTTATCTGCCTCCTGACAAAAGGCCTTCCCTCAGCAGTTGGACACGTTTCTAGATACTTCATTGTTTCTCTAATGCAATAAAACTGTCAGTCCTAATGGGGAGGACAATATAAGGAATGATCAATCCCTAAAGCATCACTTGATGGCTGAAGGACCGTCCAGATTGTTTTCACTGCAAACATGTACTTTCCCCCTTTAGTTTCTAGATGCAAGCAGGAAGGAGGAGTTCTTGGTAATTTTGCTACCTAAAGGATAACTAGTCAGATAAAAGTTCCGTTCAATTTAATTTTGTCGAGAATTTTACTGCTCGAAGTAGAAGCAATGTGCAGAATTCAAAGGAAAATATACACTTATGCACTGAGACACACTCACAGCATCCTGGTCACTCAACTTACTGGCTTCCAGGGACCTTGGATGTCAGGGCTCCCGACCGCAGCAGGCTGTTCTGCCCCAGCCGCCTCACAGCAGCGCTGGGTCACCACACGGGTCCCTGCTGAAGGGTTCCAGAGCGCACATCCGGCTCTCCTTGGACGTGTGTGCCCCAGCCCTGCCTCACTGTGCCCGCTTGGACTGTGGCTGTATTCTCTGGTTGCATTGAAATCCCATCCCTTCCATTTGCAGCAGTTCTCACTGAATGTGGCTGCATCTCCCTCATCTTTCTTCAGTTGCACTGGAAGATGCAAAGCCTGTTTCAGCCTACCTGGCAATTGTTTTTAGTATCCAGTGTTACCTAAAGGATGGAGATACTTCTTAATACATTCAGTATTAGAGAAAGAGGTCGTGCATTTCCCAACATTACACTTCTATTCTTTTTACCAGAATAATTTTATTGAAGATAACTAGTGTGGTTTCACAGGTGCCACTTCTCACCTTTCTCTGAAACAATGATCACTTTTTCTACAGTCCTGAACTTGTGACTAGCGCTGCACGCAGTATCCTGGAGAATCCAGTCCCTGAGTTGAAGTCTATTCCTCATTGCCGGTATGCTCGTTAATTTCCTGTCACCACTAACCAAATGACTAGGCTTTAGCAGCAACACCTTGCCTGATGCTGTGCTTTAACTCCTGGAAAGGCAGTAGCATGTAACGGGAGCACTTTACCAGCTTGTGAGATACTTCCCCAGTGAGCATAGCACAGAAACGCAAAGAGAAGATGAAGCTTGAAAAATCAGGTGCCTTTTGCTTTGCATACTTCACCGACAACGCTGCTTTTGCTCTTTCAGGCAACCTACATTCCCATACCTTCCTTTAGTCAGTCAGTCCCGCTCACCATATGACCATTACCATCAGTCCTGTAGCTTTTTCAGCTGCTCACTGTGCCTGTGGTGTCTCAGGACATGGTACAGGGCATGTGGGCCTGACTCCCCAGAAACTTCTGTCCTGGGCAACCTATACAGAAGAGGGGTTGGAAAGGACAGGAGTAAAAACCTGCCCACCTTTCCCTAGGGTTCTTTCCAGACTTGCTGTATTTTCAGAGTCTCCTGTGATACCTTTCAGGTATTTTCTTTAGAAACTGCAGTCCCTCACTGTCACTCCTTGGGCCTTTTCCCTTCACGTGAACTTCATAAACAGGCTTTACTTCCTTTGGAGAGATGTTTTCAGACTTTATTGTACAGAGCAGCAGGAAGAAGGTTGAGGAAAGGCAGGGAAGTTTCACTCACCTGCCTCTGCTGTGTTACTTGCTTTCCCTGGGGACATTACCAACGGCAGCAGTGGCAGGCAAGTGGCTTTTCCATGTGAGGTGCTGTGCCGCCGTACCGGGGATACAAAGGGACAGCTGACAAATCCCCTCTCAGGTCAGAGATGACAGATTTGTTGTCCACTGGTGGTAGGAGCCACTGGCTCAGGTTCACCTGTGAGCTGGCATGAAGGTACACCGATGAACCAGTAACAGCAGAAACAAAAGGTGCAACGCTAATTACAGGTGTGATACCTCCTTTGCTGTGTGACATCTGCTCCGTGCACTTTGCAACAACTAAACTGTTTACCACTTCTGCAGGAAAAGATAAGGCTTCCAGACCCAAACCTACCAACAAGGGGAGGTGGTTTAAGACACCTTCATCTCCCTCATTAGGTGTAGTAGTGCTGCATGTGCCCCCAAGCTGCAGCTGATGACACAACAGCCAGAACAATAACGCCACCATCCAGCAGGGCTGGGAACACTGGGAGCTGGGTAGAAACCTCGGCTCTATTGCCTCTTTGTTCCCTAGGACCAGGATCACCTTCACCTTCATAAACTGAAGGTCATTCCTATTTAATTGGGTGCACGTGCGCATTAGGAAGGGAGGGGGCCTGGGAAGCACCTTGCTAACAGCAGCTAGGCAAAAAGTAAACTGGAGGAGCAAATGGAAAGAGGGTAAGACATGTTTAAGAATTACATCTTGGCATGCACAGCATGTGATTTTACAACCTATGTCATAGTGGTTTGGGGTAAACCAGAAACTATTAATCCCATGGGAAATGCAGGAAACCCAAGGGACTACCTCCTGCAAGCATTCTGTGAGAACACAGCATGTAGCAATGGTGAGAGCGTAGATCTCTGCAGCCACAATCATACCTGCTGTGGAAAACACATGAAGATTTTTAAGTGCATAAATTAGGGGCAGGGGGAAGAAAATATATGTGGTCAATTAGCCTTAAAGGGAACCAAAGTGGTTTTTTTTGGTTCTGCATCTTTTGGGGCTTTTGAGAGCAAAAAGAACTCCGCTGAGCTGACGGTGGTGGATGGCTCTAGGAACACGTTTAGATTAATTAATTGTAACTTTGTCCACTAGAAAGTTTCTTTCTACCATCCATCAAGAAATCCCTTGTTTTCATGACAAAAGAAAAGCAAGTGCCAATGCATAAGATTGAACAGAATCCTGTTTAGAATGTGAATAGGGGGACAAATTACCAGGCATAAACACCTCCCCATGTAACTGGCTGTTTGCAAACTAATTGCTTTGTCCAACTGCTGAGGGAAGAAAAAAAAAAAAGGGGGATAAAAGTGATGAAAGAGGGAGTCTTGACTGTTAATTTCTCCTCAGCATGAATAGACCATCTGAGTTGTCTTAACAAAGATGCATCATCTTCTTGTATGTTTTATAGTTTTATCTGCTTCATCCTTTTTTTTTTCTTTTTTTTTTTTCCCAGTATGAAACTGTTCAGCCAAGAAGTTTTGAATGATTTAGAGAACTAGCTGGTGGTACTGAGCTTGTGACAGAGGGGACGAACTTGTTATCATCGGCCAACTTCTCTCTGGAGCCCATGCATATAACGTACATGTGAAAAATGCAACCTTGCACCTACTGAAAGATCATGCCACATGTCTGTGTAGACTATATATAAACAGATTCAGAAATGGCAGATTGTTTTCAGCAGTGATGTTTGCAGTGTCCCGTTCAAATAACTTGAAGGATTATTTTTGCCTGTTGCCAGGCAACATCAGCAATAGACCAGCTGCTTTTTGTACATTCTCGCTAGGACTCGGGATACTTTCAGTAGCAGGGAATTCCAGAATTGGTGTAGAAATGCAGGAGGCAATATCAGCCCACCTACAAACAGGTGTAAGATGCAGACTACTCAGCGTCACTCAAAGCCTTTTTTTAGGAAATGTGTATGGATATGGCAAAACTGGGATCTAGGAGCTCCAGATGCAGTTGTAGTTAACCATGCAGCCTCTTGCAAGAGGTTTAACACTATGTACTCAAATCAAAATACTTTGCATAACACTGGCCAAAAAAAAAAAAAAAAAGTAAAAAAAATAAAAACATGCAAAGCATTTTGAAAAAAAAAAAAAAAAAAGTATTTATCTTTTACTTTTCTTCATGGGGTTCAAAATATTTAGGGTATTTCCATGTATGAGTTGTTACTGAAAATGGCATCCAAGTTATTAATTGCATACCCTATTTTAAGTAGCAAAAGATCAAAGTTTAAGTTTGCAAAACGCCAAAAGCCGAAGCAAGGAGAACGGCAGCACGCTCACCCCGAAGAAAGGACACCTCTCCTTCTAAAGGGGCGCTTGCAGTTGAACGTGACGCAGCTGCTCGTGCCTCGCTTTACGAGGACAGCGAATTACTTTGAACCAGCAGCCTCCTGTGGTTTCGGGGCCCAGCCCACAGGGGCAGCGCTGACATGGGGTGCTGCCACCTCGGCCTGCACCGCGTCGGGCCCAGACGCCGTGCCCAGCGATGCCTTTCCCTTGGCGGCGGCCACGACAGCGGCTCGCACGTGGCGGGCAAAGCGGCGTGGGACAAAGGCACCCGCCTCGCCTGCGTTTTTCTGCGTGAGGCGTAAGCCGCCCCACCGCAGCCTCTGTCGGCAGGTAAGAACCATCTCTGCGCAGTCCCCGCTGAACGAGGCCTCTGCGGCATGGGGCCCGCGCCCGTCCACGCAGCTCGGCCCGGCCCCGCTGGGCACCCGTCACCCGCCGCAGCCCGGCCGTGCGGTGCGGTGCGCGGGCACCGGCACCCCGCGGCGCGGCGAGGGGGTGAGCCCGCGGCCAGCCGCCGGCGTGCCCGGGCAGGGCGCAGCAGGGCCGGGGTGAGTGGTGCGCGGCTGCGTGCCTGGCACTGCTCCTTCCTCAAAAGGCTCAGGCCAGCGCGGAGCTGTACCCGAAGTCAGTCATGTCCCCTCGGGTTTTGGTTGTGGCAGGGGGAAGGCGTGCCTGTGTATGCGTTCGTGTGCTCCTACGAGGCAGAGGGGTTGCTTGGGGTTGGGGTTTGGGGTGCTAAGCCCTCATTAACTCCACTCACGCTGTCTTACTCTGTTTGCCACTGCTTAAGCACTGCTTTTTAGAAAAGCAACCAATTAGCACCTCATCAGCTCCAATTAGAGGAGACAAAAGCAGTGTAAAGATAACTCAATGAGAGGGGGTGGCACAACATCATGTAATCTCTTAAGACAGCAGTGAGTATTCACAGGGCGAGCTGTGCTGGGCCTATTCACCTTTTTTTTTCTCTCCTCTGGATGCATTTAAGACTTTTTTTTTTCCTTTTTTTTTTTTTTTTTTCTGGGAAGCCGGGCCTCCCAGGAGTCCCAGAGTCTCTCATTCAGGGCTACCTGTTTACAGCTCACGGAACAGAAGGACCTAAACAATCCTATATTGTACGCCTGGTGCTTCCTTAAATTTAGGCCTCCACAATGACATGTTTTCAGAAGCTGGACAGAATAAGTTAAAGGCTGGCTTTATACTCATTAAGTGTTCTACTTGTACTGTCTTCTAATTACATGGCAGGGCAACAATGTATTTTTTTTTCAATAGAGTTCTTTGGAGCAGTTAATTTGGTGCCTGTACTAAATGCCCCAAAACATTAATTAGTGTGGAAGGAACCCTAATTTCCTCCGTGGCTTTCCTCTCCATTTACTTCCCTTGTTTTCACATAGGCTTGGATGAGCCTCTATAATGAAATTACCTCATTAATGCCTTTATTCTTGCAGAGTAACTCATTCAAGATCTACCATTTAGTTTTAATTTAATGCTGTCAAAAGCAAAAGGTGCATTCATGTCTTTGATTAGTGCTTTTTTTTTTTTTCCTCTCTAAAGAGTGGACAGATTTAAATTATTAAGATGGCAAGTAGTGAGTTATAATTGGATACAAGCAGCACTTCAGTGAATATTAAATGCTTTCAAAGCCTGGCCTATGTGGTCTGCTGACTATTAACTGTGTCCAATGAGTTATTCTGTGGGTTTTGAATTAACGGCACCTTAGCTACTGTGAAGCAAATTAAATTTAATTTTATTTATAAAAAACAGTGAAGTTGCATTTATCAACATGACATTTAGTTGTAGCAGAGTTTGGTTTTTCCCATTATCCCGTACTGACCTCATCACTTGGTTCCTCCTGCTAACGCAGGGTCTCATCCTATACGTCACAGTCATGCAAAGCCTAGCTGGAGACCTGTTTATGTATGGGCAGCAGGACAGAACCTTTCGTTTGCAAGACCTCCTCAGTTCTTAATATTGTCAAGAAGAAATCACCCCAGCCACACATGACCACACTTTTTCTTTCCTCCACACTTGTGTAATACTTTCCAGGCACCAGTCTCATAGTATTTTTCAGAGATGGGGACAATTTCACCTAAAACAGAACTGAATAATAATAATAATAATAAAAAAGGATATTGAACACTTCTCTTCTGTGGCAGCGTGGAAAAAAATGAATGTATTTTCACAGCAATGATTTTCTGTACTGACATTTGAGGCTGTGGGTTTGTATGGAAACTCTCTGTGAAGGTGGTGGCCAGGCGGGGGCTGTCCTGGATCTGCATGGGCATCTGTACCCAACGTTGTTGCAAAGAAGCTTGCCTTCCCCATACCTTTCCACCTTGTGCTGAAGGGGTTTTTTCTACAGGCAAAAGTGTGATAACGCTAATAGAAAACTCTGCTGTTCTGGGTTACTAGAAGCTGGATCCCAGGGTACTGAGGACTACCATCAACTTCAGTAGATTTCAAATTAAGCCTTTTGGCGTTCACTTTTTATTAATCATTTAATGTTTATATACAGATAAAGAGATGTGAACTGCTATGTTTCTGTAACAATGAGGATTACTGGTTTGTTTTGCCTCAGGGAGAAATGTAGTGGAATCCTTAAGCAAACAGAAGTCTTCCAGTTTTTGGTCTTCAGGAATACTGATGTTGCCACAATACTGGGCTTGCCCTTTGAAGCCATAGGAGGAAGCATGCAAGAGAAGCATCTTTAGGGTGAGATATTTTTGAGTTATGGTTTTGTATAAAATTTCAATCTGGCTTTAACTACTGCTCAGCTTTAAGGCCTAAATTATGACAGTAATTTCATTCATATTTTTATAGATACGAGTACTTCCCACTGCAGTTTTCTGATTCACTTACAGGCACCATTAGAATCTGTTAAAAGACTGCTTGCAGAGTACAGTGATACAAAGTATGTCTGCTGTTAATTGTGAATGCAGACTTACAGACTGTTTTCATACCATCAAGTGAATGAGCAGGATTTAACATCTGATCCTTGATCTTTAATTCTCTCTCTTCTTTCTCCTTTCATTTTTACAACTCATGTCACAAAATAACAGAGTTGCACTCAAAAAATGGGCATGTCAGAAGACTTGAGCAACCTCTAGTTTGCCTGGCATGTGTGTGTTGTAATTTATTGTGTGGCTGCAGTGCTCCCATCAGAGTCACATCCATGGGGACAGAGCCTCTGGAGGGCTCAGAGCAGGTGCAGGTGCATCAGCTTGCTCACAGCCTTGTCCACTTGTCCAAGGCCTTTAAGTTTTGAATACTGCGAAAGGTAGGGGAGCTCTCCCTTGGCCCCTGTTCCACCTGCACCCACCTGCATAGTGAAAAGTTTTCCATATGAAATAATTTCCTTAACAAGGAAAATTACTGTATTTTCAATTTGAGCATTAAATATTATATGGAGATTTGTTAATGATAAGGTTTTATAGTGCCATCAATTATAAACCTATCATAGTTTGTGTTCTACATATTATAAATATTTGATATATTTGATATTATACATTTTATTTGTACAAAATACTGTACAATTATTGTTGGTTTTGTATTATTTAAATAATTCAATATAATTACGTAAAATTATTTTAGGAGTAATCAGATTACCTTTCCCCATAGAGTGCTTATGTTCAGTTACCACCTTGTGTGGATTGAAAATGTGGCCGAGAAGGCTGTTGAGGTGGCTGAGGAAAGAGAAGGGGACTGACAGGTGTGACCCTTGCAGTGCCATGCAAAAGATCCCTTCTGCTGTCTCCCACCCTTTGCAGCACTTTGTGACTGGCTTGTTTGGCCTTCTGGTTTAGAAGTTGTGTTGGCTACATCTGTGCTCCAGATGAAACAGCACCAGGAACTGCTTTCTGACACAAGGCCATTTAGCACAGGTTGGATAATAAGTGTTTTCTCTAAGCCATGTGAAGGCTTCAGTCCAAGGATTTTTCTCAGTGTAACGTACGTTGCCAAATTTAGGCTTCTCCTACCGTCCAACAGCATTCTCCCCCAGGTCCATGTTAGTCTACTGACTGAAGTACGTGCTCAAGAAGCAAGATAACCAGTCCAATTATCTCCTCATCTACAGGAAGTACACACATTTCAAATTATCACACCATGTCTTTTTAGGAGAAAGGGTAAGGAATGGTTCTTGCCATCCACTTCTTTCCTTTTGAAGCAGGGCATTATGCAGAAAAAAGAGCCACAGAAGGCAGACAGGACCCGTGAGCTGGGAGGTGGAGTTGCATTTGGTCTCTGCTGTCTTTGTATTTCATGCTTGTATGAAAAAAAAATAATAAAGTACTAGGAACAGAGACCAGGAGCCAGGAGTCTTCTCTCCAGAGCAGGTGTCCTTGCTGCAGGACCGCGATTGTAGGAGTCACCTAAAGAGCTCAGCTTCTGCTCCATCTGGTCCAGGGACTATCAGACATGGAGAGCAGCTAAGGAGCCCTTTCACTGAATGAGCTAGTCGTATGTGGTGAACCCAGTAAATCTGCATGTCTGCATAGTGGCTCAGTGAAAAACTGGGCTTAGTCTGAGTGCTGATCCCAAGCCACAGCCTGAAGACACTGTAAGACGCACAGATGGAATCTGACACGTGCCTGTGCTCAGGCACAAGGCTTAAGTGGATGTATGAGCAGCAAGAATCACAACCAAAAAACACTATGAGGATCGACTGAAGTGGCAGTTGACATACATTTTCATTCCTCAGCAAGTATGGAACAAAAAGCAACAACAGAATCTGGGTATACAGGGCAGGCACAAGGAGATTGGCGAGGGAAAGGTGTACATAGAGTAAAAGGCCAGCAGAGCTCTGAGGCAATGGGCCAGGCACATAGGTCTCCAGGGAAGCTTGTGCTACACAAAGAGCTGGGCTGGCCTGGCTCTGATCTTGCTGGTCCACAGCAGGCACCTTGAGGCTGTGTTTCATGGCACAGATATGCTGTGTTGGGCAGCAGCCATGTACTCCCTGACAGCTGCTGTGCGCTGTTAAAGACCTTAACACCTTTGTGCTGTTAAACTGCTTGTGAGGCCACATAATAAGTTAAGTGAAGGAACTGAGGTTAAAAATAGCTGCTTCCCCCTTCGAGAGGTTAATTTCAAGTTCCCTGATGCGATTCATTGCACTGTGCCACCTGTCCGTGTACTAGCACTGTTGTGCAGGAGGAGACAGGGAAGGATGAGATGAGATCACATGACCACTGAATCATACAACGGTTTGGGTTGGAAGGGACTTTAAAGATCTAATTCCAACCCCTCTGCCATGGGCAGGGACACCTCCCGCTAAATCAGGTTGCTCAAAGCCCCATCCAGCCTATCCTTGAACACTTCCAGGGATGGGACATCCACAGCTTTTCTGGGCAACCTGTTCCAGTGCCTCAATTTCCTCCTTATATCTAATCTAAGCCTATCCTCTTTTAATTTAAATCCATTGAGTGGCTTAGACAAAAGGATCTTTGCCACTGATGGAAATGCTAGCGTCTCCTTGAGTAGGAGACAGTGCAAGAGCAACTTTAAGTAAGCCCATGCACCTGAAGAGCATGTCTTTACCATCCATTTATGAAGAAGGATTCTTAACAGAGGCAGTCAGTTTCAAACTGGAGAATTAACTACACAGTGACAAATGATTGCTGGTCAGAGCTCTTACACTCCAGGCAGCGAGAGTGTTAAACCAACGTGGCCCACGCAGATGAGACTGCAGAGTGTGAGTGCCCCCTTTTGTTGTAATGAGACTTTGAGAGCTGTAAGGGAATCACAAGAAAGGTGTCACAGCACTGAAAGGTGACTTTTACAGCTAGCTGGAAATGTGGCCTGTAACAGGAGGCTGACAAAGCCCTGGTACTGGAAGAACAGTACAAGGAAAATCAAGAGACATCTGCAACCACAAGGCAGAAATGTGAGCAAGCAGAACCTCTTTCTGCATTATGCTGGAGGAAAAAAAAAAAAAAAAAAAAAAAA
>JAACYO010026755.1:0-16102 GCA_011074415.1 Stictonetta naevosa | reverse complement strand
TTTTCCCGGAGGCTGGTGCATGATAGGGGATGTGATACACCCACTCATGACCATGTTCTTTGGCCCAAGTGTCTATAAGGTTCTTTCGGAAATGTGTCCTATTGTCTGGCTCGATTCTTTCTGGGGTGCCATGTCGCCATAGGACTTGCTTTTCAAGGCCCAGCACAGTGTTCCGGGTGGTGGCATGGGGCACAGGATATGTTTCCAATCACCCAGTGGTTGCTTCCACCATTGTTAGTATGTAGCGCTTGCTGTTGAGGGTTTGAGGGAGTGTGATGTAATCAATCTGCCAGGCCTCCCCATATTTATATTTCAGCCATCATCCTCCATACCAAAGAGGCTTTAACTGCTTGGCTTTCTTGATTGCAGCATGTTTCACAGTCATGTATTCATGAGCAATAGTGTCCATGGTCAGGTCCACCCTTTGATCACGAGCCCATCTGTATGTTGCATCTCTACCTTGATGGCCTGAGGTGTCATGGGCCCATCGAGCTATAAATAATTCACCCTTATGTTGCCAGTCCAGGTCTACCTGAGCCACCTCAATCTTAGCAGCCTGATCCACCTGCTGGTTGTTTTGATGTTCTTCAGTAGCCTGATTTTTGGGCACATGAGCATCTACATGGCGTACCTTTACAACCAGGTTCTCTACCTGGACAGCAATATCTTGCCACAGTGCAGCAGCCCAGATGGGTTTGCCTCTGCGCTGCCAGTTATTCTGCTTCCATTGTTGTAACCAACCCCTATAGGGCATTTGCTACCATCTATGAACTAGTATAGAGATAGAGAACTGGTCACTTTTCTCATTCAGCAATACCTAAAGCCAGCTGGATGGCTTTAACTTCTGAAAACTGACTCGATTCACCTTCTCCCTCAGCAGCTTCTGCAGCTTGATGTTGCAGAACAGAGCGAGAAACTGAGAAGTCCTTGGCTTAGTGTAAGCACTGCTCTGCAGCAAGTAAAACATCAGTGTGGTATCAACATTAGTCTCATCCTAAATCCAGAACACAGCACCATACCAGGTACTAGGAGGAAAATGAACTCTATCCTAGCTGAAACCAGGACAGCATCACAGCTAGCGTTCCTCTAAAAAGACAAAGCTTGCTCCTGGGAGAGTTGAAGATGGCAAAAAGGTTTACCTGAAGTATTGCAGTCCTGACTGATTAGGGAGCAGAGGGGTGGCAGGACCATAAGTGCCATCTGTTTCACCCAGAGAAGCAGAGAGTAAAATTCCTCAAAAGTGTTGGATTCTACTATCAAAGTGATGCTTTACAGAGTACTTAAGACCTAACGTATTGTGTGGAATGGATTTCTCCTTTCTGGCTTATTAAACTGTCATCTATCAAACTGTAAGACTGTCCTACAAAACTATTGCAAAGGACTTTTTAAGGCATGCTTCTCTCATGTGCATGCAAAGTCATTGAGAGGAAAAATAAAAATAATAAATGAAAATTGCTGTGGCAGTAAGGTTCCCTTAACTTTAAGTGTGTGTTTAGTTTTAAGGTAAAACAAAACAAAACAAAAACTGTACTGACATCTCCCAAAATACTTGGTAGGAATAAGGAGTTTCTCTCCTCTTCCAAACCTCTACTCTCATGCTACCTCAGTGGATGGTCTCAGTGGTGATACTTTAATGAATATTCATATCTGGTTTCATTCTCCTTCCCACACTTCTGTGGTGAGATGAATGAGAAGTTGCTTTGGGGATTCAAAGAGCACTAAATTAACTTAATTTTACATGCAGGTACATACAAGCAATTAGTAATCCTGTGTAACCAGACCTACTCTCTGTGCTGGAACTGACATATAAAGAGAAGTTTTAAAGCTGAAACAATGCAGATGGGATATGAAAATTTTACTTTTGGTTTCTGTGGTATTAGTAAAAGGAAAATTATAAAGTAAAGTGGGTCTTGAAAAGATGCTAAAATTAACAATTTCATTTGAACACATTTACTGCTTTAAACTCGTTACCATCTAGATACAGGATTAGAGTATGATATTTAAAGTATAAGAATCCTTGTTAAGTGATCAACTTGGAATGATGTGGTTTGTGATTTGTTTAAATTTTTTTTTTTTTCTTTTTTCTCACTTTGTTGTTTCAGATTTGTCCAATATGTGCAGCGTTACCTGGAGGGGATCCTAATCATGTCACAGATGACTTTGCAGCTCATCTTACACTGGAACACAGAGCTCCTAGAGATTTAATATCCTTTCTTAAGTTGAGGGAAAAGGATTAGATTGTTCCATATGATAGCTGTAACTACTTGTTTTGCCTTTTGTAGTCAAGTGGCTACATCTGTTTTGCTTATTTTTTAGAACTGGTGTTTGGTTGTTGGGGATCTGTATGTCTGAAAATACATATATATATATACAATCAGATTGTGAATGGGCTTTAGGTGTAGCTAGACAATGTCGGTGTGTGTTTGTTTTTGTTTTTGTTTTACTCCTGATAACCAAGCCTTTTAAAGATGTTTCTGACACTAAGCTGCTTCTTTCTGCACTGCAGCTTTTACCCTCATTGGTCTTTCGTTCTGATGCCATTTTTGTGTATGTAAAAGTAATCCAAATGCAGTAGTATATTATAGATAATTATGTGACTGAAAACAGTAAAACACAAAAGTGAAAGGTAATGCAATAATTAATGTGTGTTCTTGATAAGAACAACAATAAAAATTTGTAGATTGAGTATTTAAATAACTTTATTTCCTAATTTTGATGTTAAAATCATAGAATCATAGAATATCCCGAGTTGGAAGGGACCCATAAGGATCTTTGAGTCCAACTCCTGGCACCACACAGGTCTACCCAAAATTTTAGACCATATGACTAAGTGCACAGTCCAAATGCTTCTTAAACTCCGACAGGCTTGGTGCTGTGACTACGTCCCTGGGGAGTCTGTTCCAGTGCGCGACAACCCTCTTGGTGAAGAACCTTTTCCTGATATCCAGCCTGAACCTCCCCTGTCGCAGCTTGACACTATTCCCTCCAGCCCTATCACTTGCCACTACAGAGAATAGATCTGCGCCTGCCCCTCCGCTCCCCCTAGTGAGGAAGCTGTAGACCGCGATGAAGTCTCCCCTCAGCCTCCTCTTTTCCAGGCTGAACAGGCCAAGTGACCTCAGCCGCTCCTCATATGTCTTCCCCTCTAGGCCCTTCACCATCTTTGTAGCCCTTCTCTGGACACTCTCCAACAGTTTCACATCTTTTTTGTACTGTAGTGCCTAGAACTGCACACAGTACTCGAGGTGAAGCCGCACCAGCGCAGAGTAGAGGGGGACAATCACTTCTCTTGATCAACTAGCAATGCCGTGCTTGATGCACCCCAGGATACGGTTGGCCCTCCTGGCTGCCAGGGCACACTGCTGGCTCATATTCAGCTTGCTATCAACCACAACCCCTAGATCCCTTTCTGTGTGGCTGCTCTCCAGCGTCTCGTTGCCCAGTCTATACATATAGCTAGGGTTGCCCCGTCCCAGGTGCAGGACCCGGCACTTGCTCTTGTTAAACTTCATGTGGTAGGTGATTGCCCAGCTCTCCAATCTATCCAGATCTCTCTGCAAGGCCTTTCCACCCTCAACAGTAGTCCACAACTCCTCCAAGTTTAGTGTCATCAGCAAATTTGCTCAAAACACCTTCTAGTCCTACATCCAAATCGTTTATAAAGGCATTAAAGAGAACTGGCCCTAAAATGGAGCCTTGGGGGACCCCACTAGTGACCATCCGCCAGCCTGATGTGGCCCCATTTGCCACAACCCTTTGAGCCCTGCCCGTCAACCAATTGCTCACCCATTGTATGATGTTTTTGTCTAGCTCTATGCTGGACATTTTGTCCAGTAGGATCCTATGGGAAACTGTGTCAAAAGCTTTACTGAAGTCCAAAACGTCCCCCCGCTTCAATAACTCCCAGGATAATCTTCTCCATAATTTTACCAGGCACTGACGTGAGACTGACAGGCCTGTAGTTACCATCGTCTTCTTTCTTGCCCTTCTTGAAAATTGACACAACATTTGCCCGCTTCCAGTCAACTGGGACCTCTCCAGATTCCCAAGACTGTTGAAAAATAATTGAGAGAGGTCCCGTGATAACGTCAGCCAGCTCTCTGAGCACCCTGGGATGAATCCCATCCAGACCCATGGACTTGTATGGATCTAGGTAGAGCAGCAAATCCCACAGATATTCAGGGTTGGTTGGGTTTATCATTCCCGCCGTCATGGTCCTCCAGCTCAGGGCATCCGGTGTCCCAAAGTCCATCATTGGCATTGAAGACAGAGGCAAAGAAGGCGTTAAACATCTCTGCTTTGCCTATGTCCTTGTCTGTGAGGTGACCTTCCCCTTCAAGTAGCGGACCTATGTTTTCTTTGTTTCTTTTTTTTCTATTCACATATTTAAAAAATAAATAAATATTGTCTCCCACAGACCTGGCCAGCTTCAACTCTAATTGGGCTTTGGCCACATGAATTTTCTCCCTACAAACGTGAACAGTGTCCCTGTATTCCTTCCACGTTGCCTGACCCTGTTTCCAGCAGCCGTACACTTTCTTTTTCTGCCTAAGCTCCAGAAGAAGATCCCTAGTCAGCCAAGCCGGCCTTCTGCTCTGCCTGCTTGACTTCCAGTATTTTGGAATTGCCTGATCCTGTGCTTTTAGGAGGCAGTGCTTAAAGACTGACCAGACCTGATGGACGCCAATGCCTTTAAAAGTAGTTTCCCAGGGGACCTTGCTAACTAGTTCCCTGAGCAGCAAATCTTTATGTCTATTGAGAAATGTGCTCTGCTTAACATGCATCATCAGTTTAAATTACCTAGTATAAAACTTTGATCCAGAAGGCAGAAAATCCATCCTGACATTTTTAAACATGATAAAAAGCCTGAAAAAGATTAATTTGCTGCAAGCAGCCCTGGGTGCCTTGGGTTCAGATCTATAGTTCTGACTGGCACTGTAGCTGTGGTTGCATTACAATTAAAAAGTTGAATCATTATTCACCTAGTAAATGTTTTTGCTGTTTAATACTTGATAGCAAATGACTTTCCTTAACTGCTTGTTTATGATGAATCTAGCGGTGTTCGACATGTACGTAGAATGTTTCACCCAGGCCGGGGTTTGGGAGGCCCTCGTGCACGTAGATCAAACATGCACTTTACTAGCAGTTCCACTGGTGGGCTTTCATCTTCTCAAAGTTCATATTCTACAAGCAATAGAGAAGCCATGGATCCTATAGCTGGTAAGAGCTGTAACCACTGATTTTAGCCCAGTGTCCTTCTTAAATAGACTTTTAAATAAAATCCAAGATGATAATAGTTGCTTTGTTTTTCTGTGTTTTGAAGTTGAAAGTGTATATATGTTTCCCACTGTCATTGTACTTGATGGGTGTTTACTGATGAACAGTATCCTTGATTGGATTGTCTACCTGGAACTTCTGAAGCAAAAACCACTGCCCCTTTAGCTTGTGCTTTTAAATTCAGAGACTTCTAGGCTCATTCCCATGACTGACCTGTTCAGAGGTGGTATAAAAGAATGGTTGAGGTTGGAAAGGACATCTCAACATAATCTAGTCCAACCCCCTGCTCAAATACGGTCAGCTAGATCAGGTTGCCAAGGACTGTGTCCAGTTTGGTACTGAATATCTTCGTGGATGGAGACACCACAACCTCTCTGGGCAACCTGTTATGGCATTTGACCACCCTCACAGTAGAAAATTGTTTTATTGTTTTCAGATGGATTTAATTTGTTTTAATTTTGACTCTTGTTCTGTCACTGGACACTACTGAAAAGAGTCTGTCTCCCTCTTCTTCATTCCCTCCCATCAGATATTTATAGAATCATAAAATGGTTTGGTTTGGAAGGGACCTGAAAGATCATTTAGTCCAACCCCTCTGCCATGGGCAGGGGCACCTTCCACTAGATCAGGTTGCCTAAAGTCCCATCCAACCTGACCTTGAACATTTCTGGGAAGGGGCATCCACAACCTCTCTGGGCAACCTGTTCCAGTGCTTCACCACCCTCAGAGTAAAGAATTTCTTCCTTATATCTAATCTAAACCTACCCTCTTTTAGTTTAAAGCCATTACTCCTTGTCCTATCACTACACTCCCTGGTAAAAAGTCTTTCTTCATCTTTCTTATAAAGCCCCCTTTAAGTATTGGAAGGCTGCAATAAGGTCTCCCTATAGCCTTCTCTTCTCCAAGCTAAACAACCCCAGCTATCTCAGCCTTTCTTCATAGGAGAGGTGTTCCAGCCCTCTGATCATCATTGTGTCCCTCCTCTGGACCCACTCAAACAGGCCTATGTCCTTCTTATATTGGGTGCCCCAGAGCTGGTTGAGTGTACTCCAGGTAGGGTCTCACAAGAGCGGAGTAGAGGGGGGGAGAATAACCTCCCTTGACCTACTGACCATGCTTCTTTTGATGTAGCCCAGGATACAGTTGGAGTTCCGGGCTGCAAGCGCACATTGCTGGCTCATGTTGAGCTTCTCATCAACCAACACCCCCAGGTCTTTCTCCTCAGAGCTGCTCTCAATCCGTTCTCCACCCAGCCGGTATTTGTGCTTGGGATTGCCCTGACCCAGGTGCAGGACCTTGCACTTGGTCTTGTTGAACTTCATGAGGTTCTCACGGGCCCACTTCTCAAGCCTGTCAAGGTCCCTCTATGATGGCATTCCTTCCTATTTAGGTGTCATCTGCACCACACAGCTTGGTGTCTGCAAACCTGCTGAGGGTACACTTGATCCAACTGTCCGTGTCATTAATAAAGATGTTAGCCAGTACCAGTCCCAATACAGACCCCTGAGGGACACCACTCATCACAGGTCTCCATCTGGACATTGAGCTGTTGACTGCAACTCTTAGAATGCAACTATCCAGCCAGTTCCTTATCCACCAAGTGGCCCATCCGTCAAATGTATGTCTCTTCATTTTAGAGACAAGGATGGTATCAAATGCTTTGCACAACTCCAGGTAGATTACATCAATTGCTCTTTCCTTGTCCACTGATATAGTCACTCCATCATAGAATGCTGCTAGATTGGTCAGGCACAAATAGCCCTTGGTGAAGCCATGTTGGATGTCTTGAATCACCTCCCTGTCTTCCATATATCTTAACATAGCTTCCATGATCTTTCCAGGCACAGAGATGAGGCTGATTGATTGGTCAGTAGTTCCCAGGGTCCTCATTTTTACCCATTTTAAAAATGTTTGTGATGTTTCCCTTTTTCCAGTCACTGAGGACTTTGCCTGACTGCCATGACTTTTCAAATATGATGGAGAGTGATTTGGCAACTACATCAGCCAGTTCCCTCTGGACCCTGGGATGCATCTCATCAGGCCTCATAGACTTATTTATGTTCAGGTTCTTCAGGTGGTCTCAAACCCAATCTTCACTCATACTGGGAGAGACTTCATTACCCCAGTCCCTGCCTTGAGGTTCAGGGACTTCAGAGATGTGGGAAGAGTGATTGCCAGTGAAGACTGAGGTAAAAAAAAATTGAGTACCTCAGCCTTCTCCATGTCTATTGTCACCAGTTCTGACATCTAATTTATCAGGGGGGTACATTCTCTTTAGTCTTCCTTTTCTGGCTAATTTACCTGTAGAATCCCTTCTTATTATTCTTTGCATCCCTTGTCAACAAGGTTAGCTCCAGCTGTGCCTTGGCTTTCCTGATCCCATCCCTACACATTCGGGCAGCATCCCTATACTCTCCCCAGGCCACATGTCCCTGCTTCCACCAGCAGGTCCTTACTCAGCCATGCTGGTCTCCTGCTTTCCCTGCCTGATTTCTTACATGTGGGAATGAAGGGCTCTTGTGCTCTATGAAAAGTGTCCTTAAAGAGCTGCCAGCTCTGAACAGTTATACACATCTATAAGATTTCCCACTTAAGCCTTCTCTTTTCCAGGCTGAAGAGTCCTAGGTCTCTTCACCTCTCTTCATATATATGTATGTATATATTTCTAAATGTAGTTGTTTCTAACCACTGTTACCTACTTCAATGCATCTAACTTTAATTTGCTGTATGCATAGAGGTGTTTATGGAGGAAATTAATAATCTTTTTTTTTAGCACAAACTAAGTGCTGTACTTGGGTTCATCAAGATGAAATTAGCTCAACTGGAATATTATTGATAGACATTTTAAAATGTAAACTGAGCACATCAGATTAAAGTTTGAATGTTAGGCTTGCTGATTTTTAGGAGGTCTTTTAAGTCTTTTTAAATTCTTAAGTAATTGTATTTTTGTAAGCATGTGTCATATTTTGGATAATTTTAGGAGAATTTTGAAGGGCAAGATGTCTCATTTTTAACTTCCAACAATCATGCAGGCATATTTTTAAAATTTACAGATATAATCTGTAAGTATGTGTTGAGTTCTGTAATTTTCAAGAATAATTTCTCTATAAATATTTTTTTTAATGACCAAGAAGTTCATTTATAAAAGTTCTATAATTTCTTCTAATGCCAAATCTTAATGGCATCAGTATTACACTGTTATGGGGAAAGATGATAAGTGTCAGGAAAACTTTAGAACTTCCTGCTGTTATCTGCCTTTGTTTCAGTTGCTGGAAGGGCATGAATGTTTAAACTGGAGCTTCTCATTGTTGTTGGGCTGTGATTCCTTGAAAGGCAGTGAGCCAATTTAATAACACATCACTATTGAAAGAGGAAGCTGCAGCTCTACCCTCCCTCTTTCTATAAGCATAGTCTCCTTGCCTCCGTTGTGCTGGCTTGAGTATTCTTCAGGCCCTCTGTGAGCTGATTTAACTCATTGAAATGGCAGAAAAAAATAATAGAATAATTTAGATTAGAATGGACCTCTGCAGGTTGTCTAGTCCCAACCCCTGCTCAAAGTAGATCTGTTTTGATCAGGTTGCTCAAGGCCTCATTCAATTGAGTTTTGAATGCCTCCAAGGACAAAGATCCCACGACCTCTCTGGGCAACATGTTCTAGTATTTAACAACCTTCATGTTTAAACAACCCTTTAGATGTAATAGGAATTTCCCATGTTTCCTTCTCTGACTCTTGTCCTATTGCTGTATACCTCTGAGAAGAGTTTGGTTTGGTCTTCTCTGTATCTTCAATTGGTAGTTTCAGTAATTTCAGACAGAAATAAGATTTCTTCAAAAGTAGTCTCTTCCAATCTGAACAAACCCAGTTCTCCACACTCTTTCCTCATGTCCTGTGTGTTCCAGCCTCCTGATCATCTTGGTGGCCCTTCACTGGACTTGCTCCATTATGTCCATGTGTCTCTTGTCCTGGGGAACCTAAACTGAACACAGCACTCTGGATGTGGCCTCGATAGTGCCAGAGGGGAAGAATCGCTTCCTGGGACTTGCTGGCTGCACTCCTACTAAAAACATTGCAGCAAAAGAGGAAAAAAAGTTTTCTTTTGTCTTAGTGAGTTAAGTTAGGTCATGTGTCTGAAAAGCACTAGAGTTCATGCAAGAAGGGAGGATGTTTGTGTGTCCTGGAGTGCAATACTTATTACTGTTACAGTGGATGTTAGTGCAGCTCAGTTAAATGTGAAGTGACTGCCTTGGTTTCAGCCTCACAAAGCCTTCCCATTTAGGAGCATAAAAGGTGTAATAAAATGGCATTCCTTGGAGTCTTGTCTTCTTTTTTTTAGTGGAACGTACTTACTTATTTATTTATTTACTTATTTATTTGCATTTTGAGAATGTAGTGCCGTCTGATTGAGTGTCTATCTCATACCAAGCCTGTGTCTCAAGCTCAGATCTGCTACCGGGGTACAGTTAGGCTATACTCAAAGTGATTTTTTTCAAAGTGAGGATAAGTACAGCTGTCTTGCTTGACAGCATTATTAGTCTTCCCTTTTTATTGGGGTAATAATTAGTACATACTACCAGAAGTTAGAACTTGTGCTTGTAACAGATCTCTAAACATTATTTATTTTTCTCTTTGTTGTAGTTGTCAGTAATTAATGAAATAAAATATTATTGGTAGCTAATCTTGATATGATTAGCTGTGCTGATTAAAAGTGACTTGAGCATTTACTGTTTGCATTCCAAGAGTTCCTGATGAAAGAGCTACTGCATTGGGCTTTATTCCCCTATGAAATGCCTAGTTTCAAAGGTTTATATCTTGAAAGTAAGATGGAAGGAATTTTTTTATGACCTATAATAACGACTTGTAGCTTTAATGAGGGTTGGGTAGATGAGGAACAAATTAATCTTCTGTCCTCCTTGCATCAAACACATCAAAGTAGTACTCACAAATTTGTTTGGAATATAATCTGTAGTAAGTGCAAATAAACTGTACTGAGTTTACTGTAGTAAACTGAGCAATAACTTATTATTAACATTTATTTTAGGAAATGCTTAGCATGGACAGAATTTGTCGATCTTGAACTTTGGAAGAAAGCAATTCATGCCATATTTTATTTATAATTGAAATAATTTATTAATTTCCAGCAGAGGTCAAAAGTCACACACAAAAACCCCCCCGCTGTGGTCAAATACTTTTTAATGTCATACAGCTTTTGAAAAAGCTTTCTGAACTATATATTTTCTAGAAATGTCTGAAAAGTGTCTCTGATTTTTCTGTCTTTCTGCAACAGAGCTACCCTCTGGAATATGTATTAAAGGTGGATTTGGGGGAGAGACTGAAACCACCAACTGAAGTGAAAATTGAAATGGTTTCTTAGTAACTATTTTGACTCGAAGATAACATTTTAGAAAATTGTTGCACAGGATATTGCTAATAGGACATTTCTTATAGGTTGACTCTTATTGGTTTAAAAAGCTTTAAGCTTTGAATCTTTTATGCACACTTCTTTACTCTAGATGAGTCTTAATCTTCCTTGCTCTATGGGTTTTGAGATATGGGATGCTTGTAATGGATAGCCTATGAAGCTTTCCAAATCAATATGATTTGTTCATTAATTTCATTGATGAAAGGTTTTAGAAAGCAAAAGAATTGATATACTGGTATTCAGGACATATTTATGTTGTTGCATGGTATGTATTTAAGCAGATTTCACCATAGAAACTTTTCTCTCTTCTGGCAGAGCTTTTATCTCAGTTATCAGGCGTGAGACGTTCTGCAGGGCAGCTCAATTCTTCTGGCCCTTCTGCTTCTCAGTTACAGCAGCTGCAGATGCAACTGCAGTTGGAGCGACAGCATGCTCAAGCAGCAAGACAACAACTGGAGACTGCACGCAATGCAACTAGACGCACTAACACAAGCAGCATCCCCAACACTCTTACACAATCTGTAGCAGCAACCAATACATCTAACACAGAAAACATTCAACAGACTATCCAGAATTCCCAGTTTCTTCTTACAAGGTAATTTATTCTAGGGGGTTTAACTCTTCTGCCGTTTCTGTTTTCCTTGTCCCTGTTACAGACAGAGTTCGGTGAAACTACTATGTGTTTAGTTTGGCATGTGCTTTAGTATAGCAAAGTAGGGTCTTTAACTGCAGATAAATATATCCCAGGATTAACAGGCCAATCAGTGAATTTTACAGAATATGCTGATGTTAGAGGTTAATAGCTATTGCAGAATATCTGTAATTCATAACTCAATGTAAAAGAAAAATATTTCACACTTTAGTGCAGCACCATTAAAACCAGTAAACTTCATCCACTGAATTGTTCTTAAACTTGATTACTCTGTACTTAAAGATGTGGTAGTAGCCTGTGCTTTGTCAAAATATCAGAATAACATTAAATAGCACATGCTGTGTACTGTAATCATAAGAAATGTGATGTGTTGACATTTTTCAGTTTATGTGCAGTTAGGTATTTATGCACAAACTTATAATAGTCACAAAAATTAGATAGAACCACACCTTTAGGAGTAAAGCAAAACCAAGGAAATATTATCTGAGTAGTAGTTTGTAGCTGGCCTGAAGGGAATTCTTCTATTTTCAGAAAACCAACTCCCAGGAGTTGGCTGCAGAAATAACCCATGGAGTCTTAGTGTTCGTGAAAGTGAGAGGCAGTCTCACAGGCATGCTGTATTTCATCTATGTGTCTAGGAATGTATTTAAAGCTTTAGACTGGAATATGGATTAATTGTTTTCTGCAGGCCTTGGAAAGGAGGTTAGTCTTATAACTTGATATAGCTGTAAGAGTTGCTTACAGTTTCAGCCATGGAACTTCTGACAGATCCCTAATGAAGTTTGTAGCTGAGATACTATGTTTTTGTTTCCATTTGCAACATCTCCTTTTCAATCCTGCTGTGTGTCTGCTCCTAGGCAGTGAATAAATATTACTTGCTGTTTTTCAATTTCAAGAGAAACATAAGGAATATTGCTTTACTAAACTGTGCTTGTTTACCCTACTACTTCTGATAAAACAAGAGCATTTAGAATAATATGTTTCAAACTTTTATACCGATAATGTTAGGGGAGAGATCTTAAAAGGTAGTGTTATTTAATAGGAAATCTTTAATTAAGGCTGAAGGTCAAATACAGGTTTATATATATAATATTTTGGATCAAAAAAGCAAATAAGGAACTTACTATTAATAAGCAGAATACATAGGTGTTTCAGAAAGTATAGTTAGATCCTAGATTTCCTCTATAGAAGAGTTGGGAGGTTTAGAATATTGATTTTCAAGATTCAAATGGGGGTTTGGGGTGTTTTTCAATTGTATGTTGGGAAAGAGTACAGATAATTAAACAGTTGCTGTGTCTAGATACCTGGGTTGCAACAAGTTATTGCTGTCATGCTTATTTTTATCTAAACTCATAATAATATCTCAATCCAAAACTTTTTGAAAATAATAACTTTAATGAAAGTATCTGCAAATGTCAGTCATTGATCTTGTGAGCTAGGATAGAACTGGAGTAAGTTCCTCAAATCCCTCTGAAGGGTAAGAAACTTTGGAAATAGCTATTTTTTCCTTCAGCCTTAGAATCCACTTCTGTGAAGATTTTTATAGTAACTAGGAGCAAGTTTGTTAAACGTCTGTATTCTTGTTGCATCAGGCGTGCCAGGCATTGTCAGATATGCATGTATCAAAAGTGCAGTAGTACCTAGTCTGTTTTCAAATGGAATGATTTTCAGATGTTATTCAGCATGCGTCAGTCCAACTGTTAGGCTTAGTAATATCATCAACAAAATGGGCTGTCACTAACTGCAGGTCTTTTCTCTTTCTGTGCTGCTATGCAGGTTGAATGATCCTAAGATGTCAGAAGCAGAGCGTCAGTCAAAGGAAAGTGAACGGGCAGACCGTAGCTTATTTGTTCAAGAGCTTCTACTATCTACTTTGATGCAGGAAGACAGTTCCTCCTCAGATGAGGATGAGCGGGGAGAAATTGCTGATTTTGGTGCTATGGGCTGTGTAGATATTATGCCTCTAGATGTTGCTTTAGAAAACCTAAATTTAAAAGAGAATAATAAAGGAAATGAGCCTCTTCCGCCTCCTCTTTGATGGCATCCCATTTTGCAGACAATGTCCTCTGTGCTGTATTTGCCAATGAAATTGGACAACAACTATCTTGGGTTTGTTTTGGTGATTGTAATTTCAGGTCTGTTGCTCTTGTTACATTGTGTACATTCAAAGGAAGAGAGAAAAGATATATATGATAATCATTTCCACTTAACCAATTTTTACTTTTAGCAGGTAAATATAGGTTGCAGTGCAGAGAAAAAAATTCTGTGTCCCGTAGCTTGACATGCAAAAAGCTCTCCTAATACTCCACATTCAAACTGAAGGGGAAAAAATGAAAAATCTCTAATGAAGCTGCTGTGTGTATTTATGACTATAAATGAATAAAAATTGCTTGGATGATTTACCTTAACTACTGCATGATGTTTTTTTGCAGCGTGCATGAGTTTTAGTGACCTTGTCATTTAAAAAAAATAAAAAGTACAAGTAGTAAAAGTATAAAATCCCAAAGCTTTCCCATTATTCAAAGGGAATGTGACAAAAAAGATTAATACTAACTAGCAGTTTGTAGCGATGAAGTAGCCTTTGAGTAACATATGACCAATGACCTTTTCTATGTACTCTCCCTGTGTATTAATGCAAACTCTGCAGTGGGCTATATTGTTATTTCCAGGGTGTGGTGTTTTGCTATACTGTAACCACTATGATGCCCTGTTAGCCATCATATTCATACGGAATTCAACTTTTTATACATCGGTAGGAGACAAAAAAAAAAAAAACAACAAGGGCCACTACTGGGAATCTACCACAAAGCACTTCTGAGTGCCCTAAAAACAAATTTCATTCATTATTCTTTAAAGCTTTCCTTTTTGTGTTTAATTTCTTTTAACTGTTAAATATACTTTATTTAGGTGTGATGATGCATATATTCACTGCTGGGGGAGGGGGAGAATTAACCTGGATTATGTTATCTTAGTTCTAAGTCTTCACAGTCTTTATCATTTTGAGTTATTTATGTGTTTGCTTCATAGCTTGCAGAGACTTCTCAGTATCAGGAAAGCTTGAGGATTTGATTCCCAGATATCTCCATATGTTATAACTGAATTCTTAATGCTAATTTCCTATTAATCTTTATTTATTGGGTTTTGGGGTTATATTTCTGACATAAAAAATAAAGTGTTTTTAATTGAGTCATGCCACCTACTTGCCTATACTGTTAATACTATATGCTTTTAAATTAGTTTTTGTGTTGTGGGGTAGACCTCCTTTGAACATTCTTTAATAGTTTTATATCTGTATTATATCGTGGCACCCAAAACTGCATGCAGTACTCAAGGTGAGGCCACACCAGCACAGAGTAATGTGAGACAATCACTTGCATCGACCAGCTAGAAATTCTGTGCATAATACATTCCAGAATATGGTTGGCCCTTTTGGCTGCCGAGGCACACTGTTGAGTCATAAACACCTTGCCATCAACCAAAACCCCCAGATCCCTTTCTGTTGGGCTGCTCTCCAGCCTGTCGTTCCCCAAACTGTATGTACATCCAGGGTTGCCCCTTCCCAGGTGCATCATCATTGGACTAGGGAAGTGATTGCCCCCCTGTACTCAGCTCTGGTGAGGCCGCACCTTGAGTACTATGTTCAATTTTGGGCCCCTCACTACAAGAAGGACATCAAGGTGCTCGAGCATGTCCAGAGAAGGACAACGAAGCTGGTGAGGGGTCTGGAGAACAAGTCTTATGAGGATCAGCTGAGGGAGCTGGGGTTGTTTAGCCTGGAGAAGAGGAGGCTCAGGGGCAACCTTATCACTCTCTACAGGTACCTGAAAGGAGGCTGTAGCGAGATGGGGATTGGTCTATTCTCCCACGTGCCTCGTGATAGGATGACGGGGAATGGGCTAAAGTTGCGCCAGGGGAGGTTTAGGTTGGATATTAGGAAAAACTTATTTACCGAAAGGGTTGTTGGGCATTGGAATGGGCTGCCCAGGGAAGTGGTTGAGTCACTCGGGTTACACCCTTTACAATACATACCAATTAATCACCACTTTTCATATATGTATATAAAATGTCCACTAAGTTTGTGTAGTCCGTGACTGACTTTGGGCGCCATCTGTCACAGCAGTCTTTTAGGGCAGAAGAGATGGTGTGTGATGTTGGATTGTGTCATGTTAAAGCCTGTTCTCGTTCCATCACACCGCCATGCTTATCCAATTCTGTCAAAATTCATTCATCATTACCTACGTGGCTGTTACTGTGATACCATTAATAGGACATTGACATATAGCAATCATGGTAGTGATGACATACAGTATTTGATAATAATTTAACAAAATACAGTTCAACTCATGGGCTATTCTCACCCAACCTCACATCCCCTTGAGGTACACCTCAGACCTCCCCATTCTTTTGCATTACCCACCAAGTGCAACCAGGTCCTTGAGCAAAAGCAATCCCACAAATGGGTTTGACTTTGCCTGAGGCAGGAGTAGCCCAGATTGTCTTCCCCAGCATGGTTTTTACATGCACTACAGGGACTTTATCCCCTTCTACTGTACGTAACAGGTTTGATTGGGCAGGTCTGGCTCAGCTGGCAGAACCCCTGTTGTTGACTAACCAGGTGGCCTTTGCCAAATGTGTATCCCAATGCTTGAATGTCCTAGCACCCATTGCCTTCAGTGTAGTCTTTAACAATCCATTATATCACTTGATTTTCCCGGAGGCTGGTGCATGATAGGGGATGTGATACACCCACTCA
>MU012358.1:181049-193834 GCA_011074415.1 Stictonetta naevosa | reverse complement strand
AGGTGGCTGATTTTTATGCTCCTAGACTAATACATATTCATCACTACTCCTAGAAAGGGCAGGGTTATCATAATTAGTTCCCGGAATCCGAACCCTCTCCAGACGCATGCGTATCAGTCTCTGATGGTCTTTCTGGGGGTCTCTTGTGCTGAAGGCTCGTAGTCTTCCTCCCAGGCTTTGTCCTTTGGTCGTCCTTCAACTCCCCCTATCTCCTTATTTGGTGGATCTCTTTGCTGGATATCAGAGGCTTGGGCAGCGTCCCAGGCAAAAGTCAGCAGTTTCCTCAAAAAACTCCTTGGTCCTCTTATCTCCCAGACTCAAGTCTCAATATTCTCCCTTCAAACCCTCTATTTACACAAGTTGCTGGACCCTTCCTTTGCATGAAGCAAGAACTATGTACACTAATCAAACTGTTTTTCTTAAATAGAACGTTATATTTCATCATGCGGCCCTAGCATTGTTCCATACTGACACAAATCAAATGAACACATTTCACATAATCATGTGTACAAACAAGTGATGCACAATGCAATTACTCACCACCCGCTGACCGATGCCCAGCCCAACCCCGAGCAGCCGGCCCCCCCCACCCCGGCTAGCCACCCCTATATATTGTTGAGCATGACGTCAGATGGTATGGAATACCCCTTTGGCCAGTTTGGGTCAGCTGTCCTGGGTCTGTCCCCTCCCAGCTCTTGCTGCACCCCCAGCCTGCCTGCTGGCAGGACAGAGCGAGAAGCTGAAAAGTCCTTGGCTTGGTGTAAGCACTGCTCTGCAGCAATTAAAACATCAGCATGTTATCAGCACTCTTCTCATCCTAATCCAAAACATAGCACCCTACCAGCTACTAGGAGGAAAATTAACTCTATCCTAACTGAAACCAGGACATATATCCACCCCTTATTCCATACCATTTATGTCATGTTCAGGTTACACCCTTTCCAATAGATTCCAATTGACTACCATTTTCATTTATAATATATATATAATGTCCACTGAGTTTGCATAGTCTATGACTGACTTCAGGCTCCATCTGTCATTGCAGTCTTTCAGCACAGAAGAGATGGTGTGTGATGTTGGACGCTCACATGTTGAAGCCCGTTCTTGCTCTATCCCATCGCTGTGCTTCTCCATTTCTATCAAAATTAATTCATTATTATCTGTGTGGCTGTTACTGTGATACTATTAATAGGACATTGACATATAGCAATCATCATAGTGATGACATACAGCATTATATAATAATTAACATAATACAATCCAACTCACGGGCTATTTTCACCCAGTATTAAATCCCCTTGAGGTACACATCGGACCTCCCCATTCTTTTGCATTACCCACCAAGTGCATCCAGGTCCCTGAGCAAAAGCAATCCCACAAATGGGTTTGCCTTTTCCTGAGGCAGGAGTAGCCCAGACTGTCTTTCCCAGCATGTTTCTTACGTGCGCTACAGGAACTTTATCCCCTTCTACTGTACGTAGCAGGTTTGAATGGGCAGGTCCAGCTCAGTTAGCAGATCCCCTAGTATTGACTAACCAGGTGGCCTTTGCCAAATGCGTATCCCAATTTCTGAATGTCCCAGCACCCATTGCTTTCAGTGTAGTCTTTAACAGTCCACTGTATCGCTCAACTTTCCTGGAGGCTGGTGCATGATAGGGAATGTGATACACCCACTCAATACCATGTTCTTTGGCCCAAGTGTCTATAAGGTTGTTTCAGAAATGAGTCCCATTGTCTGACTCAATTCTTTCTGGGGTGCCATGTCACCATAGGACTTGCTTTTCAAGGCCCAGGATAGTGTTTCGGGCACGGGATATGTTTCCAGCCATCCGGTGGTTGCTTCCACCACTGTAAGTACATGGCGCTTGCCGTTGCGGGTTTGAGGGAGTGTGATGTAATCAATCTGCCAGGCCTCTCCATATTTATATTTCAGCCATCGTCCTCCATACCAAAGAGGCTTTGACCGTTTGGCTTGCTTGATTGCAGCACATGTTTCACAATCATGAATAACCTGTGCTATAGTGTCCATGGTCAGGTCCACCCCTCGATCATGAGCCCATCTGTATGTTGCATCTCCACCTTGATGGCCTGAGGTGTCATGGGCCCATCGGGCTATGAATAATTCACCCTTATGTTGCCAGTCCAGGTCCACCTGAGCCACTTCAATCTGAGCAGCCTGATCCACCTGCTGGTTGTTTTGATGTTCTTCAGTAGCCTGATTCTTGGGGACGTGAGCATCTACGTGGCGTACCTTTACAACCAGGTTCTCTACCCGGGCAGCAATATCTTGCCACAATGCAGCAGCCCAGATGGGTTTCCCCTTGTAATGCCAGTTGTTCTGTTTCCATTGCTGTAACCACCCCCACAGGGCATTTTCTACCATCTATGAGTCAGTATAGAGATAGAGAACTGGCCACTTTTCTCGTTCAGCAATATCTAAAGCCAGCTGAATGGCTTTCACTTCTGCAAACTGACTCGATTCACCTTCTCCCTCAGTAGCTTCTGCAACTCATCGGGTAAGCCTTCTATCTCCGATACTTTCCCACAATACGACAGGACCCATCAGTGAACAGGGCATATTGCTTCTCATTTTCTGGTAGCTTGTTGTACTTCTTCAGCAGGGGCCACCTACTCCTCCGGTGATATCCCAAAGTATTTGCCTTCTGGCCAGTCCACAATCACTTCGAGGATCCCTTGGTGACTGGGATTTCCTATTCGAGCCCGCTGAGTAATCAGTGCAACCCACTTGCTCTATGTAGCATCAGTTGCATGATGTGTAGAGGGGACCCTTCCTTTGAACATCCAGCCCAGTACTGGCAGTCGGGGTGCCAGGAGGAGCTGCACTTCAGCACTTCCAAAGCAGATTGAACTCCCTCATACACTGTCAATATCTCCTTTTCAGTTCAAGGGTAGCAGGCCTCAGATCCTCTGTATCCCTGACTCCAAAACCCAAGGGGTCGACCTCAAGTTTCCCCAGGCTCTTTCTGCCAGAGGCTCTAGGTAGGGCCATTCTCCCCGGCTGTGGTGTAGAGCACATTCTTTACATCTGGTCCTGTTCGGACTGGCCCAAGGGCTACTGCATGAACTATCTCCCGTTTAGTCTGTTCAAAGGCTTGTTTTTGCTCAGGGCCTCATTTGAAATCATTCTTCTTACGGGTTACTTGATGGAGGGGGCTTACAATCAGACTATTTGGAATGTGCATTCTCCAAAACCCCACGACACCTAGGAAAGTTTGTGTTTCCTTTTTGCTAGTTGGTGGAGACATAGCTGTTATTTTGTTGATCACATCCATTGGGATTTGACGACGTCCATCTTGCCATTTTATTCCTAGAAATTGAGTATATTGTGCAGGTCCTTTGATTTTATTTTGTTTTATGGCAAAACCGACCTTCAGAAGGATTTGGACTATTTTCTTCCCTTTCTCGAATACTTCCTCTGCTGTGTCACCCCACATGATGATGTCATCAGTGTACTGCAGGTGTTCAGGAGCTTCCCCCTGCTCCAGCACAGACTGAATCAGTCCATGGCAGATGATAGGGCTGTGTTTCCACCCCTGGGGCAACCGATTCCAGGTTTATTGGACACCCCTCCAAGTAAAGGCAAACTGTGGCCTGCACTCTACTGCTGAAGGGATGGAGAAAAATGCATTAGCGATATCAATTGTGGCATACCACTTGGCTGCCTTTGATTCCAATTCTTATTGGAGTTCTTTCATACCCAGCTCTGCAGCACTCAGCGGTGGCGTGACTTCATTCAGGTCGCAATAGTCCACTGTTAGCCTCCACTCATTGTTAGACTTTTGCACTGGCCATATTAAAGGGTGAGTGAGTCTTGCTGATCACCCCTTGGTTCTCCAGTTGACGAATTAGCTCATGGATGGGAATCAGGGAGTCTTTTTTGGTGCGATATTGCCGCCGGTGCACAGTTGTGGTAGCAATTCACACCTGCTGTTCTTCAACCCACAGCAACCCCACAATGGAATGGTCCTCCAACAGACCAGATAAGATAGACAACTGTTTAATGTCCTCTGTCTGTAAGGGCAGCTATGCCAAAAGCCCACCGGTACCCTTTGGGGTCCTTGAAATATCCTCTCCTGAGATTTTCTATGCCAAGGATGCACGGAGCATCCGGGCCAGTCACAATGGGGTGCTTTTGCCACTGATTCCCAGTTAGACTCACTTCAGCCTCCAATACAGTTAACTGCTGGGATCCCCCCATCACTCCATAAATACTGATGGGTTCTGGCCCTTTATAACTTGATGGCATTAGAGTACATTGTGCACCGGTGTCTACTAAAGCCTTATACTTCTGTGCGTCTGACATGCCAGGCCATCGAATCCACAAAGTCCAATAAACCCGACTGTCCCTTTCCTCCCCCTGGCTGGAGGCAGGGCCCTCTAATCCTGGTCAGAATTTTCATTTCTGTGTCTGGGGGCCTGCCCGCTGGAAGTTGTAGCAGCAAGTTTCTCAGAGAACCCCTTTTTCCTGACTGTTTTCTTTTGCAACTCATGTACCCGTGCCTCTAGGGTTGAGGTGGATTTTCCATCCCATTTTCTCATGTCCTCTCCATGGTCACGTAGGTAAAACCACAGGGTGGCACGAGGTGTGTACCCACCATATCATCTTCCTTGCACAGATGGACACTTACCCCTGATAGCTGAAACTGGTTTGTACAGGAGGGGAGGAAAATAATCTCTCTTCAAGGTGGTGGACCTTTTCAGAAAGTTTCTCCACAGCCGAGACGCAGGCCTGTAAGGAAGAAGAGAGACTTTCTTCGTACTGCCGGAGTTGTTTAGCCACTTCATCCACTGTGGGTTCCTCATCCTCTTTCCAGGCCATTATTGCCAATGAGCTGGCATATGATGATGATGCACTCCATACAAACTTCCAACACATGGGTCGTGTACACTTGACGTCATCTGGATCTGTGGATGTTTGTCCGTTGTCTGGGTCCTCATAAATCACCTCCCGTATGGCTAATTCCCTCAGGTACTGGATTCCCTTCTCCGTAGTGGTCCACTTGCCTGGTAGACATGCAAGTTCATCCTTGAAGGAATACCATTCCTTCACAGCATACAGGAGACGCCTCCAGAGGCTGTAAGGTCGTACTCCATCTCCAATTGCTTTGTCAATGCCTGCATCTCTAGCAAGGGATCCCAGCCACCTGGCTTCCCTGCCCTCTAATTCCAGACTATTGGCTCCGGTGTCCCAGCACTGGAGTAACCAGGTGACAAGGTGGTCATCTGGACAACGACCAGAATCTTTTCGCACATCTCGTAGCTCACGCTGGTATACTTTTCAGGTAGTTACTGTTGTTTTTGTGACATCTTCATCTTCATCCTCTTGTTCCTCTAATGGCCCGGCCTGTTCTTCACCATACCTAGTCTTAGCAGGAGTTTCTCTGCGTTGTAAACGATCTGACTTTCTAAATCATTTTTTCATCTTGGTTACAGGGGCAACTTGCAGTGCTACAGTTTGTTTCCCTGACCTAGCCACAGGGCCTGCCACAGTGGTTGGAACAATTGCAGGGCCCGCCAGAGGGGCTGGAACAACTTCTGGGCCCGTCACAGGGTTTGTAACTACCACAGGGCCCATCACAGGAGTTGGAATGACCGCTGGCCCCGTCACAGGTGCTGGAACGACCACTGGGCCCATTACAGGGGTTGGAGTGGCCACAGAGGCTGGAGTGGCTGCAGGGGTTGGAGCAGCCGCAGGGGTTGGAGCAGCCACAGGGGTTGGAGTGGCCACAGAGGCTGGAGAGGCTGCAGAGACTGTAGTGGCTGCAGGGGCTGTAGTGGCTGAAGGGACTGCAGTGGCCGCAGGGTCCATCATAGGGACTGGAGTGTCTGCAGGGGTTGGAGTTGCTGTTGGGCCTGTCGCAGGACTTGGAGTGGCTGCAGGGTCTGTCACTAGGGTTAAAGTGGCATCAGTTGCAGCTCGATAGGCATAGGCCAGACCCCAGCACGTTGCAGTGATTTGTGCCTCTTTGGAATTGCCAGGGTGATGACACAACTTTTTCAAGCATTCTACCAGCTTTTTAGGATTTTGCAGTTGTTCAGGGGTGAATTTCCAAAACACTGGAGGTGCCCACTGCTCTAGATGCCTGCCCATATCCTCCCACACTCCCTGCCACTCACAACTATCCCGCCTCAGGACAGATCTCTGGATGGCATTCCTAAGTAGTTGTTTAACCTTAAACAAAACCTGAAGCACATTCAGGAGACATTACAATAACAACATGCTGGTCTGAACATCCCAAGGATATTCAAAATCTTGAAGAGCTATCGTAACTAGCCCGGAGGAGAAGAGGGTGCTGAAGGAGAAAGGGAGAGTGAACAAGTAGGAAAAAATTATCTTCCCCTGTCCTCTCCATAGATTCTCTCCCTGAACGAAAAAGTTAATAGGTGTAATTGTTAATAGTTTCTGAGATATGGTTTGCAAAGTATGGACTTGATGGCAGTGCTGAGTACAAATACCAGGTTAGTCTCATGACCAGCAATTTTATCATATCATAAGCCAGTGTTACACCGTATAGTAAAATAATGATCTTAAACCAGCCCCCAGAAAGGATAAACAGCATGACAGAGAACACATACAGTAAGTAATGTGCTATATATGTCAATTTGGAAAACAGGCACAGCAGACCTGAGATCAAAGCAATCAGCACTGTGACTAACAACTATTAACGAGATCTACTACTTATACCAATTTTGTTTTAACACACTCTGGTCAAGTCTGTCATTATCTCAACCCTTCGTGCCCCATGTTGGGCTCCAAAAGGACTGTTGTGGTTTAACCTGGCCAGCAGCTAAGCACCACACAGCCATTCGCTCACACACTCCCCTCCCTCTCTGGGATGGGGGAGAGAATCAGGAAAATGAAGCCTTTGGGTTGAGACAGATACAGTTTATTAGGACAGGAAATAAAAGAAAATAGTAATAATAATGATAATAGTACTACTATAATAAAGCGTACAAAACAAGTGATGCACAATGCAATTGCTCACCACCCGCTGACCGATGCCCAGCCTGTCCCCAGGTGGCCGGCCCCCCCCACCCCGGTTAGCCACCTCTATACATTGTTCAGCATGACGTCAGATGGTATGGAATACCCCTTTGGCCAGTTTGGGTCAGCTGTCCTGGATCTGTCCCCTCCCAGCCTCCTGCTGCACCCCCAGCCTGCCCGCTTGCAGGAAAGAGTGAGAAGCTGAAAAGTCCTTGGCTTAGTGTAAGCACTATTCTGCAACAACTAAAACATCAGCAAGTTATGAGCACTCTTCTCATCCTAATCCAAAACATAGCACCCTACCAGCTATTAGGAGGAAAATTAACTCTATCCTAACTGAAACCAGGACACCAATTAATCCAGAACATCTCTCAAGTTCTATCTCAGAATAATTATTGGATTTGCACCCAGATGCCTAGAAGGACTGAAAAGGCCTTGTCCCTGGTTGCTATTTCCAGCAGCAACTGTGTCTGGATTCTCTAGAATCTAGAACCCAGAATCTAGAATCTAGAACTCTGCCCCTTCCATATTGTCCCCACATGTGGAGGGAAAGTAGGCAAGAGAAAGTATCCATCAGGGAACAAGGTGAGTCCGTTTCCAATACTCTTTCTGTCAGGTGCATAAGGGCAACTGGCCCCACGCCGGGCAATGGCGTGACATGGAAGATCACCGGAGTGTCGACCTCACAGGGGAGAGTGGAGTGATTCTTAGCCCTGATAAAAAAGAGCTCTGAAGGCTGGCTCGGTTCAGTTACATGTCCGACTGTAATGGCGGCTTGAAAGGAATGGGCAACTGCCTGTGTAGAAAACAGGCAGTAAGAGGGTTCTTGGGATGAAAAGAGCAACAGAATCAACTCTGAGGAAAGAGGTGTCTGCTGAGAGATAAACGTTAGCCTGGCAGGGATTTAATTGAAACCTCAGATCAGCAACTCGCGCAGAAAAGTGATAAAGAGGAGTCTGCTATTGGCAGTGATTTCAGCTGTAGAGCACAATGGTGCCTCCACGCATGTGCCCTGGTGATTCCTCCGTGCAGCCCGGGTGGGATGGTAGAGTGGTATAGCTGAAGTGTTTGTGTAGAGATGCTGGGACTCCATTTTGCATCTCAGGTGCTAGTGCCGTGGGGTAGGGGTGGGATGTTTTGGGCACTTGTTTGTGCTGCTGAGGGTGGTGATAGTTTCTTCCTGGGGGGACAGTTGGCGGCAGTTGTGTGTCCCTGTCACAGGGACTCTTTCAGGAGACCCGCAGCGGTATGTGGATCGGCAGCAGGGCAGATGCATCTGCCGTCACTGTTCCCTCACCCAGGCCAACCTCGGCCACATTGCCCCAATGGCCCTGTTAACATTTTTTCCTGCCTGAGGGAACTCTTCCACTGTACCTGCAGTGGCACGTTTTCTATCTGGAAGCTTTAATCGTGAGCGATCGGTTTGCACCCTTGAGCTACCTGTTGCTCTTTGAAGTTACACCCTTCACCTGTAGCCCTGGGGTGGCTTGGGTTTGAACTCTTAAGTGGTCCCTTGCGTGGCTCCTGTAGTGGGTTTACATGGCAAGGTTTTGGTAGCAGGGGGCCATAGGGGTGGCTTCTGTGAGAAGGATCTAGAAGCTGCCCCATGTTTGGAAAGGGCCCCACTGCTGACCAGAGCTGAGCCAATAAGTGATGTTGTTTTGCGCCTCTGTGAGACCATATTTAAGACAGGGGAAAAAAGCGCTGCGCCACACAGCAGCTGGGAGAGTGCGAGGAGTAAGAAACAGCCTTGCAGGCGCCAAGGTCAGTGAAGAAGGAGGGGGAGAGGTGCTCCAGGCACCGGAGCAGAAGTCCCCTGCGGCCTGTGGTGAGGACCATGGTGAAGCAGGCTGTCCCCCTGCAGCCCAATGGAGTACCACGGTGGAGCAGGGTTCCACGCTGCAGCCCGTGGAGGAGACCATGGTGGAGCAGGTGGACCTGCACCGACAGAGACTGTGGCCTGTGGTGATTTGAAGAACAAAGTCAGAAATTTTCTTAGTGACGAAGTATTCTTTATTGGCAGCGCTGGATGCACGGGGGATCTCTCCACCTAACGTGCATACCTGAAGTGACAAACTATCTCATATTTATACAGCAAAACAATGAATATTCAATTAACGTCTATACATATTCATTATCTAATCCCGCCTACTCTCGCTTCGTATGCTAATTAGCTTATCAGTCCTTTGCGCTTGCGCAGATTCTTCCAAGAATTGTGGGCAGGGGTCTTCGGGAGGAAGACCATAGGTCTTCCTCGCAATGCACTTTTCACCTTTTGCTAAAAAATGCTGAGTCAGCAGGGTTGGCTGTTTTCCAAGCTGCAGCTGACAACCTGTTATCTGTCTTTCCCCATTTGGTGTGTTTTTATCTCAAGTTTCAGCCTCAGCCCTAATTCCAATTTCGGCCAGCATCCCGTTATCTGTCTTTTCCCCCTTTGATGTGTTTCAGCTCAAGTTTCAACAAGATGCTAGCAGACACAATGTACATGAGGATGTCTTATTCTCATTATATTTTAACTACAAGATTTATTCTAACCTAAAGTGAGTTCATACAATATCAGTGGAAGACCCCTGCCGGAGCAGATTCCCGGACGGACCTGTAGGCCATGGAGAGGAGACCACGCAGGAGCAGGTGACCTGACAGGAGCTGCTGCCTGTGGGGGAACCAGGTTGGAGCAGTTTGCTCCCGAGGGATGGTAGACCCATATCTGGAGCAGTTCTTGAAGATCTGCTGCCTGTGGGCAGCCCATGCTGGATCAGTTCGGCAAGGACTGCATCCCGTGGGAGGGACCCCACAGCACAGGGGATGAGAGTGACCGAGAAGGAGCGGCGGCGAAGAAGCGTTATAGATTGACCATAACCCCCATAACCCCCCGTTCCCCTGCGCTGCTCGGGGGAGGAGGTGGAAGAGGGTGGATGGGGGGGGAAGGTGCTTTTAGTTTATTTCCTTTGTTTCTTGCTTCTCTAGCTTGTTAGTAATAGGCAATAAATCTTACTATCTCCCTATGCTGAGTCTGTTTTGCCCGTCACAATAATTACTACGCGATCTCCTTGTCCTTATCTCAACCCTTGAACCCCTTTCATCATATTTTCTCCCCGCTCCTCTTTGAAGAGGGGGATTGAGAGAGCGGTTGTGGTGGAGCTCGGCCGCCCACCCGAGTAAAACCACCACAGTCTCAGTGGTAATCCTGGGCTAGTGACTGCAGGTGGCACTATGGCTGAAGCATTGCTCTGGGAGCTCTCTTCTAGTGAGTAATGAATAATGTGGTAATTCAAGATAATCATATTTTCCTCTAAACCACGTAAGGGCATTGTGAAGCCTTCTGAAAAGCATAATGTTAAAGTAAAGCAATAGAGCTGCTGAAATAAAAATAAAAAGAGGATATATATTATTATGATTTATTATATTATATATTATTTATTCTTCTTCAAGATCTACTCCAACATGGGTCTGTATCATGGCATGTATTCCTTCAGGAATGTGCTGCTCCAGTGTGGGTCTTCCATGGGCTGTAGTTCCTGCCAGAAAACCTGCTCCAGCGTGGGCTCCTCTCCATGGGCTTCAGAACTGTGACCAGTGTTGATAACACGCCAATGTTTTAGCTACTGCTGAACAGTGTTTTCACAGTGTCAAATCCTTCTCTGTTTCTCACTTGCCTCCCAGTGAGTAGGCTAGGGGTGGGCAAGGGGTTGGGAGTGAACTCATCTGTGACAGCTGACCTGAATTGACTAAAGAGGTATTTCATAACGTATGATGTCATGTTCAGCAATAAACTAACGCTGGGGAGAGTTTTTCCAAGGTGGCTGTTACTTTAGGATTGTCTGGGCATTGATCTGCTAGTGGTGTAATATACAATCAATGTTTGTTCATTGTCTTTTGTATTATAAGAGCAAGGAGTTCTGTTCGAGGAGTGGGGGTAGTGAAGGTCTCTTGCTGAGATAAGAAACTGTGAAGCACCTGGCTAGGCACTGTACTTAATGTAACAAAAGAGTCCGGCAAGGAGGAGGATCCCCCTCCTCTCCCCTTCTTTCCCTCGTGTAACCACTCCCTGATAAGTTGTTAACCAAATAAGGAAAAAGAAGTTGTCACAATGCAGAGGAAGACTACGGCCTTCATCTTCACGACCACCAGAGGGACCGAGACGACCCCCTATCAGCAGTACGTGCAGCCGCAGAACATAGCCGGAACCAAGCTATAAAAAGGGACTCTGGTGGGGGTAAAGTGTGTGCTGTTGGTAGAGCAGAGACTCCCTGGCTGCCCAGCGCTGTTTTGCTTGCTGTGCTTGCTTAATTCAATAAATTTACTTATTGACCTAAAAGCTCTCTGGAAAACTATTTAAAAGAGTAAACTTATAACAATTTGGTGCCGTGACTCGGATGAAGGCAATTTGATTGAAAAGCCCTTCGAAGGGGGAGCCCCGCTGATTTCAGCGGCCTTCGTTAGGACTACTTTCATTCGAATCCTTCACCAATGAACCCTAAACTTAGCAGCAAGCAAATAAACCCAGGCAACCCCTAGGTAATTTGTGCCTTTGTGCACGAAGGCCGAACAAAGACTCAAGGAGGAGTGAGTAAGTATAGGCCGGTGATCCGTTCGGTTGGGGTTGGGTATCCCGGAGCACGGCGCTGTGAGACGTCCTGTAGGATAAAGCGAGTGCGGACCTCTCGATAGTGCGGTTCCTACATCCCGCGAGGGACTGGGCCATGAAAAGTGGGAAGCGGTTGTGCGTGTGTGAGAAGGCGCTCTGGAAGATGGGACAGAAGAAGAGTTAGCCTTCCGGTCCCATGGGTGGGGTAACGGTTACCCCTATTCCTCCAGATAGTCTCTTGGGAAGGGACTGATGATTAAAGATTGGGACGATTCCCCTTTTAGGCGGGGAAAATAATAAAGTAAAAATGATAAATTATTGTATTGAAGTTTGGGGTGGTAAACAGATTCGAGGAGACCACCTTTACTGGCCCGTATTTGGGTCTTTTGAAGAATGGGTTTGTCAGGCCCTAAATATTTATGTGAATTCAAAGAAACCCTTTAGTTTAGAAGAAAGTGAATATGCACATTTGTGAATCAGCTCGGAAACTCGAGCCAATTTATATCCTCTAAAAGAAAAAGGAGGGGGTGGGAGGTGTAAGAAAAACCGAGAATTAGAGATCCCAGCCCCACCGCCTCCCTATATTCCACCACCCCCACCTACAGCCCCTCCAACTCCCAGGTCTCCTAACCTGCAACCCCAGGGAGACTCTGATAGCGACTCTGACTCAAGTGACTAGAAGTCAGGCCAGAAGACAGCAGCCCAGAAACGAAGGGGGGTTGTATCCACTAAGGGAAATAGAAATGGGAGGACCACAACCAGGCATGGGATATGTGGCCGTCCCCATTAATTCTGGGGATGTCCGAGATTTTAAGAAAGAAATGGGAAACTTACTAGAGGACCCCTTAGGTGTGCCGGAACGGGTGGATCAGTTCTTAGGCCCCAATATCTATACCTGGGAAGAAATGCAATCTATTTTAGGGATATTATTTACATCAGAAGAGAGAGGAATTATTAGAAGAGCTGGAATGCGAATTTGGGATCAGCAACACCAGCAAGGTCTGGCAGCAGACGTTAAATGGCCATTACAGAGGCCCAATTGGGATAATCAGGACCCTATACACCGTGGCCACATGCAGGATCTTAGGATTAAAAAAAAAAAAGGGGGTCGAGGATGGTTCGCCGAAAACTAGAAGGAGAAGGGCAAGTGATAGGGGCAAAAGGGGAACCCTTCGGGGTCCCTGTTATTAA
>MU012358.1:143838-181039 GCA_011074415.1 Stictonetta naevosa | reverse complement strand
AAAAGGGGAACCCTTCGGGGTCCCTGTTATTAAAGAGGTGTTAATTGTATTAGATTCTAAATTAGGGGTAGGATCCTTACTCTTAGTACCTGAGGCAGAATATAACTTATTAGGTAGAGACTTAATAATAGAATTAGGTATAAAGAGTTAAAAATTAGGTTGTGCCCCCTGAGGGCGGAGGATGAACAAAGCATAAATCCTGAAGTTTGGTACACTCCAGAAAGTGTAGGAAGATTAAATATTAAACCCTTTAAGGTAACTTTAACCGACCCGAGTGTACCAACGAGAGTTAAACAATACCCCCTGTCTGAGGAAGGCAGACGGGGGTTAAAGCCCGAAATTCAAAGGTTATAACAGGAAGGGTTTCTAGAACCCTGTATGTCCCCCTTTAATACTCCAATATTACCGGTCAAAAAGAAAGATGGCGAATATAGATTGGTACATGATCTAAGAGAAATTAACAAGAGAACCGTGACTAGATTTCCTGTTGTGGCAAATCCCCATACCCTGTTAGGCCAATTGCACCCAGACGATCAGTGGTATAGCATAGTGGATTTAAAGCATGCATTTTGGGCATGCCCTCTGGAGGAAGGTAGCAGGGACTATTTCGCCTTTGAATGGGAGGACCCGGATACCCACCGAAAGCAACAATTATGGTGGACTGTCCTTCCTCAAGGATTCACTGAATCACCTAATTTGTTTGGACAAGCCCTGGAGCAAATTTTACAAAATTATGACAGGACACCAGGAGTAACATTAGTACAGTATGTGGATGATTTGTTATTAGCAGGGAGGGATGAAGATACTGTTAGGCAGGCCAGCATACAGCTGTTGAATTTTCTTAGTTTGCAGGGATTGAAAGTCTCTAAATCAAAGTTACAGTTTGTAGAGCAAGAGGTAAAATACTTGGGTCACCGGCTAAGTAAGGGAACTAAGAAATTGGACCCAGACAGAGTCAGTGGGATATTGGCTTTAACGACCCCAGAACTAAGAGACAGGTACGACAATTATTAGGGTTGACTGGCTATTGCAGACAATGGATTGAAGATTACAGCGGGAAAGTTAAATTTCTCTATAATAAATTGACTAAGGATGGGTTGCTAAAATGGACCAAAGAAGATGGAAAAAAAATTAGAAAAACTGAAAGAAGATTTTAGCACAATCTCCAGTGTTGAGTCTTCCGGATTTGAGGAGACCGTTTTTCTTATTTGTAAACAGCACTGAGGGCACTGCATATGGAGTATTAGCCCAAGAATGGGCAGGGAGTAAAAAGCCTGTGGCTTATCTGTCTAAATTGTTGGACCCGGTTAGTCGGGGCTGGCCAAGTTGTTTACAGGTAGCAGAGAGGCAGCTGCTTTATTAGTAGAAGCACAGAAAATTACCTTTGGAGGAGAGATCAAATTGATATCCCCGCACAATATCCGGGGAGTACTACAGCAAAAAGCAGAAAAATGGATAAAGTATGCATTAGAAACAACTTCCCTGCAAAACCCTGCTCAGTTTCTCTATGGGGACGGATAGTGGAAGGGAAACGGAAATCAGGGTACGCATTAGTGAATGGGAAAACTCTTGAAATAATTGAATCCGGACCCCTGACTCCAAGTTGGTCCGCTCAGGTGTGCGAACTGTATGCTGTACTACGGGCCTTAAGACTGTTAAAGGACAAAAGTGGTACAATATATACAGATTCAAAATACACTTTTGGAGTAGTACACACCTTTGGTAAAATATGGGAAGAGCGAGGGCTAATCAACTCACAGGGAAAGGGATTGGTACACCAAGAACTGATTACCCAAGTCTTACAGGCCATCAGAGAACCTAAAGAAATTGCTGTAGTACACGTTAAAGGACATCAGCGAGGCCTCACCCCTCAGATCAGAGGGAACAATTTGGCAGACCAGGAGTCTAAAAGAGCAGCACTAATGAACATATGAATCATAAAAACAAGGGAAGACTGTCCAGACTGCAGGAATGATTTAAAGGAGTTTCCATGCTATCCTTGTTGGAAGGACTTCGGCATGGATGCAGTCCTGTGCCGATGTCCAATCTATGGACGGGAGGATGGGAGAAAATACACGCATTGTTACCATCACGGGCCAATCTATACCCTGTTTAGTTTCACATTATGAGAAAAGAGCAAAATGATACAAATGGGTATAAAAGAAACAGATAAGGGCAAATGGGTGCTACCTGATGGGCAGGAAAAGCTTCTGAAACCTGCAGCTCTGAGGGTATTACAAAGATTTCATGAAAACACCCACTGGGGAACCCAAGCATTAGTGGATCAATTTGCAACAAAGTATATAAACATACGGACACAGCCCAGAACTGATGTAGGAGTTTCTCCTTTTGAAATGCTATATGTTATGCCCTATGATTTGGAATTGCCACTTGACCACCCTAACCGACAGAAGGAGCACAACGCCCTCCGTTAGACATAGCAATTCATAAGATACAACCTGGGGACAAGGTTCTAATGAAGACTTGGAAAGAGACGTCTTTAACGCCACGATGGGAAGGCCCCTATGTTGTTTTGCTTACCACAGAAACGGCTGTCCGGACAGCAGAGAAGGGGTGGAAGATAAATGGGAAGTAGCCCCAGGTTCCGAGGATTTGAAGCTGACATTGAAACGGACTCGATAAGTATTGTGTGTTGGCTGTGTATTGTGGGAGGTGGTTGAGGCCCTACTTATTACGGGTGCAAATCAGATTCCCCTGAAGAATACTGCTGCTGCCAAGAAGAATTAGTACCTCGTAGTTCGCTGCAACCGAACTGACGAGCGAGGCAGAGGAGTAAAATGGTGGGGAAGCACTAAGAGGCTGAACAAGGCCTGTTTAAAAGCACCCTGGGGGATGGATTTCGATCACCTCCTACAACACATGGCAGTTATTACAACCTTGGTGAGCCATGGATCTGTGCACCTTGACCAACCCTACAAGTGGAGTTTAATTCGGTGGGATGACTCTGAGACTCTCAAGACTAATATTACAGCAGGCTCACCTTCCTTTAATGTAACTAATTGTGAATTATTCGGAACGGTAATGGGATACAGAGGAAGCACACTATACCACGGGTGTAGTCCCCAGAGACAATATTCCTGGGGGGCTACAAACGTGAAGGCTCGGTTCCTGGTGGGAAACACCACCTATGTAATATCACAGAGAATGGGAACCAATCAGCCGAATGGTTAATCCCAGCCAACAACACTAGGTGGGTTTGTTCGTCAGTGGGTGTAACTCATTGTCTATCGCTAAAACTCTTTAATGCGTCTCACGATTTTTGTATACAGGTAATAATTATACCAAGGATTCTATACCATCCTGAGGATTATATGTATACTCAACACACGGTAGAAAAAAAAGGGAACTGTTTATGGCTTTAACTCTGGCCACTTTAATAATCTTGGGAGGAGCAGGGGTCAGTACTGGAGTTGCTTCATTAGTCAAGCAAAATCAGGAGTTCACCTCTTTACGCATTGCTGTAGACGAGGACCTGACCCGAATTGAGCAATCTATCTCAGCCCTGGAAAAATCTGTTAGGTCACTTTCAGAGGTAGTGTTACAAAATTGTAGAGGATTAGATTTGGTATTTCTACAACAGGGGTAAGAGATACCATGGCTAAGCTCAGGGAAGGATCGGAGAAGAGAAAATGGGAACATGAAGACTGACAGAATTGGTATGAATCTTGGTTTAATTATTCACCTTGGCTTTATTAATAATAGTGCTCGATTGTAAAAGGTCGTTTGGAAGCAGCACATTCAATGCTCATCCGTGACCAACGAAGAAATTGCAGAAACATAAGCCCTCAGTAGCCAGGCATTGCAGAGATTCAATGAACAAAATGAGTAACCAAAAGAAAAAGGAGGGATTGTAATATACAATCAATGTTTGTTCATTGTCTTTTGTATTATAAGAGCAAGGAGTTCTGTTTGAGGAGTGGGGGTAGTGAAGGTCTCTTGCTGAGATAAGAAACTGTGAAGCACCTGGCTAGGCACTGTACTTAATGTAACAAGAGTCCGGCAAGGAGGAGGATCCCCCTCCTCCCCCCTTCTTTCCCTCGTGTAACCACTCCCTGATAAGTTGTTAACCAAATAAGGAAAAAGAAGTTGAGTCACAATGCAGAGGAAGACTACGGCCTTCATCTTCACGACCACCAGAGGGACCGAGACGACCCCCTAGCAGCAGTACGCGCAGCCGCAGAACATAGCCGGAACCAAGCTATAAAAAGGGACTCTGGTGGGGGTAAAGTGTGTGCTGTTGGTAGAGCAGAGACTCCCTGGCTGCCCAGCGCTGTTTTGCTGTGCTTACTTAATTCAATAAATTTACTTCATTGACCTAAAAGCTCTCTGGAAAATTATTTAAGAGAGTAAACTTATAACACTGGTGAATGATTTTTCTTTTCTCTGCTCTCCTCCCCTCTCCCCTTCCCTTGCCCCGCCCCTCCCCTCCTCTAACCCTCCCCTCTCCTCTTCTCTTCTCCTCTTTTCTCTTCTCAAACTGCCTTTATCTTGACCCATGGGTTTTCTCACATTTTCCCTTCTGATTCTCAACCTCATCCTGCTGTGGGGGACTGAGCCAGTGACATTTGCGAGCTTACCTACCAGCCAGGGTTAACCCACCACAAAGAACTACAGGGCTGTAGTTCCTGCCAGAAAACCTGCTCCAGCATGGGCTCCTCTCCATGGGCTTCATTCAGTTCTGGCCTGGAGTCTCCTCCTGCGTGGACTCTCCACACGATGCAGCTTTCTCCAGGCGCTATCCACCTGCTCCGGTGTGGGGTCCTCCACGGGCTACAGTGTGGATGTCTTGAGCCACTTCCTGGAAAGCAGGCCTTCCTCACATGTAACGTTTACTTGGGAAGACACATGCTGTAGTTCTAAATGCACCCTTCCTTCTTTCCTCCAGCTTTTATTGCTGAGCATGGCATCATATGGTATAGAATATCCCTTTGGCCAGTTTGGGTCAGTTGTCCTGGTTGTGTCCCCTCCCAGCATCTTGTGCACCCCTAGCCTACTTTCTCATGGGGCAGCATGAGAAAGAGAAGGCCTTGACACTGTTTAAGCACTGTTCAGAAATAGATAAAGCATTGGTGTGTTATCAACACAGTTTTTGGCATAAACCAAAAAAATAAAAAAAATACCAGCTTCAATGAAGAAAATGAACTCTGTCCCAGCCAAAACCACGACAATATCCACCCCTTATTCCATACCATTTACATCATGCTTGGGTTTCACATTTTCCAATACATCTGCATTAATCACCACCCTTCGATTAATACACAGATATCATTCCCTTAGTTTATGGACCACCCCTGTGAAATGTCCATAAAATATCCACTGAATTATTTTAGTCCATGACTTAGCTCCTATCTGTTATGGTGGTTGCTCAGGACAGGAGAGGCGGTGTGTTGTGCGGAGTTATTGGGTGACAAAGCCAGCTCTGGTTGGATCACTGCTGCACTTGCACTGTGTCTTGTGAGGCTCATCCTCCATTGCTTTGGGTGGTTCCTGCTATGGGACTTCCTGTAACATGCAACTCAGATCATGGGTTACAACAAATTAATGTATATTCATTATAATCTCCACCCCTGGTCCCTTCAGACCAGGCTATAGGATTTAACATTGCAAAGAACTCCTCCCCTCACCATTGCTCTGGCATGGATTTATCCACAGGGCACAGTCCCTTCAGGGGATATTTTCTCAATTATGCTTTATGCACTATTGAATTTAGACCATTTTAAAAGTCTCCTTTTAAAGTGCCCTTTTAAAAAGTAACTAAGCACAAGGAAAACAAATAGAGCAAAGAGTCAACAGTAATGCTGAGTTAGCAGAGATTAACTCACTATTTAAGTCTACATTTCACTGATTTTTCTGCATGTGGTACCTATATTAGGAACCTATATGGTACTCTGAAGGAGGAATGTAGGTAGAAAAGAAATGAGTTTTGAAAGAGAGACAAATTCAGTCCTTGCACTTACCTTGATTACTAGCTTCAGGCAAAATGAAAATAAGTTTTTAAAGTTTTATTTTAGAAATGTTGCTTCCTGATTTTATTTTGCCATCCCTGCAGTACAAGGAATGTATAGACCCTCAGAACTGTTTTTTGTTTTTGTTTTTGTTTTGTTTATTTTTTTATTGAATAACAAATACTTGGTCAAGAGCAATATTCAAACAACTGGGTTATTAATACATTAGACTGTGATTTGGTCTACCTTCTTCAGATAATCTGTGAAAAACAAGCCACCAATGAATACGCTAAGCCTAGAAAAGCAGAACCTAATTTAAAATGCATAATGCATGTCCTGCCATAAACATCTTTTTAAAATAGTATCGAGGTCTACATTAAATAGTTGAAGACTCCAACTCAGGAAAAGAATCCTGTTTCAGGAAGGGTATTTGAGTATATGCTTAACTTTTTAAAAAGTGCTTAAGCACCTGGGGAATCAGTGGGACTAAGCAAATGCTTCAAGTAAGCATGTGGGCAAGACATAGGTCTTGTCTTGGCTGTACTTTGCTCAGGTACTGCCTCTGAGACATTCAGAGCTGAGGGCTCTCAGTGAATTTGGTGGGAGCTGGAGGGAGATGGGCCTGAGCTGCTAGGCAGATACCCAGAGGCTTGGCCATCACCACAACAAGATTTATCATCTCAACTCCAATGCCTTTGTCACTGGTCACAACCAACATGGGTTCACAAGGGGAAAGTCCTGTTTAACAAACTTAATTTCTTTTTATGACAAGGTTGCCCATCCAGTTGATCAAGGGAACCCAGCTGATGTGATCTTTTTGGATTTCAGCAAAGCTTTCGATACTCACTCTCACAGTATACTTCTGGATAAAATGCCCAGCATACAGATAGACAAATGCATAATACAATGGGTGAACAATTTGCTGATGGGTCGGGCTCAAAGGGTTATAGTAAATGGAGTCACATCAGGCTGGCGGCCAGTCACTAGTGGGGTTCTGCAGGGCTTCATTTTGGGGTCAGCTCTCCTCAATGCTTTTAATAAATGATCTGGATGCAGGACTCGAATGTATACTAAATAAGCTTGCAGATAACACTCAATTAGGAGGATCTGTTGACGCCATTGAGGATAGAGAGGCCTCACAGAGAGATCTTGACAAATTAGAGGGCTAAATAGACATCATAGAGATGTTTAATGCACTTTTCGCCTGTCTTCAACACCAGCAATGGGCTCTGGGAACCCAACTGCCCTGAGTCGGAGGACCGTGACTGTGTGAACAATAAACTCCCAGTCAACCCTGAACTTGTGCGGGATTTGCTGCTCCACCTGGATGCATATAAATCCATGGGGCCTGATGGGATTCATCCCAGAGTACTCAGAGAGCTGGCTGATGTCATTGCAAAACCTCTCTCAACTATTTTTCAATGGTCTTGGGAATTCAGAGAGGTACCAGTTGACTGGAAGCTGGCAAATGTGGTTCCAGTTTTCAAGAAGGGCAAGAAAGAAGATCCTGGCAATCACAGGCCTGTCAGTCTCCCTTCAGTGCCTGGTAAAATTATGGAGAAGATTATTCTGGGAGTTATTGAAAAACACCTGAAGAACAGTGCAGTCATTAGTAACAGCCAACATGGGTTCACAAGGCGAAGGTCATGTTTAACAAACTTAGTTTCCTTTTACGACAAGATCACCCATCTAGTTGACCAAAGGAAGCCAGTTGATATAATCTTTCTGGATTTCTGGTTGTGATAGACAGCAAGCTGAACATGAGCTAGACCCTTCACCAGTTTCACAGCCCTTCTCTGGACACGCTCCAGGGCCTTGATGTCTTTCTTGTAGTGAGGGGCTCAAAACTGAACAAAGCACAAAAGTGTACTCGGTGTGGCCTCACCAGATCTGAGTACAGAGGGACGGTCACCTCCCTGGTCCTTTTGGCTACACTGTAGCTTGGAAGGTCGCTATAAGGTCTCTCCAGAGCCTTCTCTTCTCCAGGCTCAACAACCCCAACTCCCTCAGCCTGTCCTCGTAGGAGAGGTGCTCCAGCCCCTTGATCATCTTTGTGGCCCTCCTCTGGACTCGTAATACTTCCATGTCCTTCTTGTGCTGGGGGCCCCAGAGCTGAAGGCAGTACTCCAGGTGGGGTCTTGCGAGAGTAGAGTAGAGGGGGAGAATCATTTCCATCGACCTACTGGCCACACTTCTTTTGACACAGCCCAGGATACAGTTGACTTTCTGAGCTGCAAGCGCACATTTCAGGCTCATGTCAAGCTTCTTGTCAAGCAGCACCTCCAGGTCCTTCTCATCAGGGCTGCTTTCAATCCATTCTCTGCCCAGTCTGTATTTGGGCTTGGGATTGTCCTGGCCCAGATGCAGGACCTTGCACTTGGCCTTGTTGAACCTCATGAAGTTCGCACAGGCCCACCTCTCAAGCCTGTCAAGGTCCCTCTGGATGGCATCCTTTCCCTCCAGCGTGTTGAACACATAAAACATATTAAAAAACATATTCATGCAACTCTGCTTTTGAAAACACTAGGTAGGCAAAATTTGATGAACAAAACTGTTCTATATAGGGCTTTTATCTTTTCAGTCTACTAAATAAAATTAAAACACATGGGTACTCATAGCACACAACTACAATGTAGTTTCCTGATGATTAAAACTTAAAGAATCACAGAATTATTTAGGTTGGAACAGACCTCTTGAAATCATCTAGTCCAAAACCCTTGCTCAAGCAGGGTCAGCTAGAACAGGTTGCCTTGGATCATATCCAGTCAAGTTTTAAGTATCTCCACTGATGGAGACTTCACAACTTCTCTGGGCAACCTGTTCCAGTGTTTGACCACTCTCACTGGGAAAAAAAAAAAAAAAAAAAAGGTTTTTTCTTGTGTTCAGATGGAATTTCCTGTTTTAATTTGTGCTCATTGCCTCTTGTCCTGTCACCTAGCACTGCTGAGAAGAGCCTGGCCCCCTCTTCTTCACAGAATCACAGAATTGTAGGGGTTGGAAGGGACCTCCAGAGATCATCGGGTCCAACCCCCTGCCAAAGCAGGTTCCCTAGAGCAGGTTGCACAGGTAGGCATCCAGACTGTTCTTGAATATCTCCAGAGAAGGAGACTCAACAACCTGTCTGGGCAGCCTGTTCCAGTGCTCCGTCACCTCGTCTTCATTCCCTCCCATCAGGTATTCATACACATTGATAAGATTCACCCTGAGCTTTCTCTTCTCAACAATATAGTGATTTGTTTGGTTTTAGGTAATTGTTTAAGATTACAAATTAAGCTGTTTACGTGTTGAAATATTCATCTTTTAAGAAGTATTTTAAAAATAAGCTGTATAAAGCTTATTTTTAAAATAAGCTTATGAAAATCTGTTTTTTTTCAATATTTCAAACTTCAGTGGAATTTTTGAACAAAAGTTGTGAGATTTGGGGTTTATTTCATTACTGGGAGATCTGATGTCACTGTTTTTTTCTTTCTTGTGAGATATGTCTTTCACAGCCTACCATGCAGTGGTAGCATTCATGTCAACAGAAAGAAATAGGTATTATCAGTCTGTGATTCATTCCATCCTAAAGCAGACATCTAAATCTGATGAATCACACGAAGCACTGACAGGGTCCCAAGGCAACTGGCTCATGTAAAAGTTAGGATCCTACTCTAATAGCTTACTAGTATTATCATGAAGCCATGTGGATGGACACAGTTAGCATTTACTAATTTATAAGTCCTTTTTTGCTTTTTTTTATTGAAAAATATGTATAAGATGATTTAAAGAATTGATAGAAATAACAGAAAATCTAATTCTACAAATATCTTGTGTTACTCTGTTTTTTAACAGGTAATTATTCTTGGGGCATCTACCCAGGATCTAATTCTGACACTCCAGTAGAAAACAGTCCACTTCCCTGTTCAGTTTGTTCTGAGTCTTCATCTGCTGATGGAAAGATGAAAGTAACTGTAGTACAAATAACAATGGCTTTGGGAAGCCTAAAGAATATTTCCACTCCTCTCCTATTCCGGGGACTCTTGTCTTTCCTAACCTGGTGTATTGCTGCTTGCCTCTTTCCACAAACCTTTTTGGGGTTTTCTATCACCAGTACCTGACTGTGGCATGAACAGGTCAACTAACAAAGCAAGTATGAGGTCAAAATCTAGATAGAAACCCAGGTACCCAAGAGGAAATGAAGAAAAAAGAAGAATACTATATATGAAGAAAAAACATATCAGCATTTTTCCTTAAACACTTCCTCTGTGTTCTCAGGGTGAATAGTCTTATAATGTTTAAAATCACAAATGGGTTTGATACATTTTGTTACCAAAATGGTAGATAATTAATTGAATTATAGTACTGGGATTGACTGACATTACTGTGTGTCAGGTATCGGTAGACATGCTGAAAAGGTAACATCTTTGAGCGTCTGTTTCCATAAACAGCAAACCACCCTCAAAATTTTGTATTTCAAGCGTCGAGAGTCAGTGACTGAACTATGTTAGTAGGGTACTGCTTATGCTAATTGTGGCTGGCTAGTAAGCAAAATCTTGAAACTGAGCCATATAATGAAAGAGTAGAGGGATATATATATATATATATATATACAGTTGGCATACTTCAAACTTAATATGATTTTATACCAATAAAGTGGTTAAGGTTCATGGAAACAATCCTTGATCTTTTCTTCTTTTAATAAATTAAAAAAGATTTTATAATGCATTATAACTACAGTAGTTCCCTTCAACTAGTGCTATCCATCACAGCCTGGATGGAAATGTTAGTTTTTGTCCACATTATAGCAGCCAAATTCTTGAGCAAGACTGGTGGCAGAAGGCACAGCATAATAAAGGTATACACCTTCAACTGTCACTGGTTCAAGAGCCCTTCCCTGAATTTTTCTACTACTTCCTTTGTGTGTGGGAGGGTTGTTTTTGTTTTTGTTTTTATCCATGCAGTGGATAGAGAATGATTGATCCCACAATTCATCTTCACGTTCATGAACTGAAGGAAAAACATATTTATCCAGACGTATGAGAAAGAAACTTGTCTAATGGAAGAATGAGAAGTGCAGAAAATGCTCAAACTGGATATAAAAGGAGAGTCAGATGTATGTAGTATGTTCATGACTCTCTTAGGACCTGTCTAGACTTAGGCAGATGTGTGTTGCAATAGCATTAGAGTTGCAGCCCCCAGATCGTGCCACATTTCTCTTCAGTGTAGGTTCCTACCAGGACAGTGAGGACACTGGGGAAAAAAGAAGCAATATATAACAGCTCTCACTAACATGATCTACGATGTAGTTAACATATGAATCTAGACCTGAAAAGGGCTTTTTGGGTACATGGCTTTACATTCAGTCATGCCTGGCAGAATCTGTAACACTCAGCTATGCAAATAGACTTCCAATAACGTATGGAGTCAAAGAAAGCCAGGCCCTTGCTCTACCCTCTATTTTTTCCCTCCTCTCACTATGTTTAGATATTTTATATTGAGGAATCACAGAACCTGAGGCTTGACCTCTCATCCAACATATATATTGCCTGAGCCACTGTTCCTCATCAACTGCCCTACCCACTGCCTGCCTTTTCCTCCCTGTCCCAGTGAATCTGAATTATTTTACACAATACAATAGCTCAGCCACAATGGACTGAGAGGATCTCCCACCCTGGAATACTCTGACAGGCCATCTCTTGAGAGGTTGCATGTATGGATTAAATTCAATGAAGTGAAATTGGGATGTAAACAAGCATTTCCTATACTCTTTATGAGTTAACAAAGCAAGCATAAATAATAAAAAAAATAAAATTATAAATAATAAAAGAATTAAAATAATAAGAGGTGGGAGGTATAACTGTCTCTACCACTGTTTGCTTTTTTTTTTTTTTTGGCATGTCCAGTCCGACAGATGTTTTCTTGAAAATGTGGGCAAAGTCCAACAGGCTCTAGATGTGAAGGAAACACTTGGCTGTTTCACACTGGATTTTATGTTGAGGACAGGCATGGTAAGTACCTGTACGGTAACTACATCTGCCAGTTCCCTCAGAACCCGCGGCTGTATCTCATCAGGTCCCATGGACTTGCGCACCTTCAGGTTCCACACAGGGTGGTTCATCATTTTTCCTGTCCCTGCCTTTGCCTTCTGGGCAAAGTCATTCAGAAGTCTAAAATAGGTGCTGTGAATAGTCTGTTCACTACTCACCCACTGGAATTTTGGCCACCTGAAATTGTTCCATATTTTCCTTGGTACTGTCAGGGCTCTGTGTGCAATAGCAGGCCTTAATCATCCTGACTGGTACAATAGCACTGGGACATCTCATGTATTTGGCATCAAAGTATACCCACTAGGTAAATAAGCTTGTTATTGTGGATGGGAATCTGAGATAAAGTCAGGACTGACCTTTATGTGAAGTTCATTTAAAATTCTTGGGCTTCTCTATAGGTGAATAGATCCCTGTAAACGTGGAACAATTTGCAAGATTAGTGCCTATATCAGTAAGAGAATAGAACATATTTTCTGTGTGAAGGGAACAATGGGAACAATGACATAATTTACCTATACTACTCACATCATCTACCTGGACTTGTGCAAAGCATTTGACACTGTCAAATGTCAAATGAGATGTACGCACACCTGCAGGGCTATGACCTCATTGGCATTACAGAGACGTGGTGGGATGGCTCCCATGACTGGAGTGTTGGAGTGGAAGGATAGTGAGGTGCGGAAAACAAATTTCACAGCTCCTGAAGAATTATAGAGCAGGTATGTTTATTGCAGTGCTGGGTGCAAGGGGGATCGCTCCTCCTAGCTTGCACACCAAGGGTTACTACCAGGGTGCTTATATTGATGGGATATATACGTATTCATTTCACTTTCCCATAAGTCTCTTGCATATTCACATTAGGTATCCGAAGAATCATTAACATAGGTTCCCGCACCTATCTGCATGCACACTAGAGTACTTGGGTGGTCATCCAGTGTACTCTGGTGGTCTTTTGATGAAGGCCAAAAGTCTTCCTCGCTGCTAAACTTTTGACTCTTCCTCTCATTTACAGACTTCATCAGTCCAAGCCACTTCTTGCTGGTTCTATTATCTGTGCATATGAAGTCTTTTCTTTCCTTATCTTTTAGGGTCATCCCATCCTCTTACTCCCTGCCTCAGTCCTGTCCTTGTGGTTGATATACAGCATACTCCCTACCTCAGTCCTGTCCTTGTGGTTGATGTACAGCATACTTCCTGTGTCAGCTAAAACCTGCAAAATCGACATGCTTTCATTTGCTCCCTGTCTCAAGTCCCCCCTTTTCTTTTTCCTAAGCATTTTTTTTTTGCTATATAACACCATTCCCTTTGAGGGTCTTGGTGAAATACTTGACACTTTCAATGTTCTGCCTCAACTTGTGCTTTTTCCATTCCTCATACGAGTTTCCAGTTTGCTTACATATCCACATGAAACACTGCAACGTACAACATATTAATAATCCCAATACAATAATTATAATGACTGCAATAAAGAGTTGCTTTAGCCGTGTAAAATTAGGTAGCCAGAAAGTAAGTTTTTCTCAAAGTTGTGAAAAACCCCAAGAAGTATCATCCCTCATTATTTGGTGTACAATTCTGGTTTGTTTCCATATTTCATAGAATCACAGAATTATAGGGGTTGGAAGGGACCTCCAGAGATCATCGGGTCCAACCCCCACCAAAGAAGGTTCCCTAGAGCAGGTTGCACAGGTAGGCATCCAGACTGTTCTTGAATATCTCCAGAGAAGGAGACTCCACAACCTCTCTGGGCAGCCTGTTCCAGTGCTCCATCACTCTCACCGTGAAAAAGTTCTTTCGCATAAAATTTCACAGAATGTCTTGGGTTGGAAGGGACCTTAAAGATCATCTAGTTCCAACCCCCCTGCCATAGGCAGGGATGCTACCCACTGGATCAGGGTGCCCAGGGCCTCATCCAACTTGGTGTTGAACGCCTCTAGGGATGGGGCATCCACTACTTCTCTGGGCAACCTGTTCCAGTGCCTCACCACCCTCTGAATGAAGAATTTCCTCCTAATCTCTAATCTAAATTTAAATCTCTCAGCCTCTCAGCCTTTCTTCATAGGAGAGGTGCTCCAGCCCTCTGATCATTTTCGTGGCCCTCCTCTGGACCTGCTTTAACAGGTCCATATTCTTCTTGTTCTGGGGGCCCCAAACCTGGATGCAGTACTCCAAGTGGGGCCTCACAAAGGCAGAGTAGAGGGAAGGACAGTCACCTCCCTCGACCTCCTGGCCACTCCTCTTTTGATGCAGCCCAGCAGTTAGCCTTCTGGGCTGCAAGTGCACAGCACCGCTGGTTCATGTGAAGCTTGCCATCCACCAGAAACCCCAAGTCCTTCTCTGCAGGGTTGCTCTCAACGAGTTCTTCTTCCAGTCTGTGCTGATGTCCAGGACTAACCTGACCCAGTTGCAGCACCTTGCACTTAAACTTGATGAACCTGATTCGGTTCACATAGGCCCAGTTTTCAAGCTTATCCAAGTCCCTTGGAATGACATCCCTTCCTTCTGTTGTACTGACTGCACCACTCTGCTTGGTGTTGTCTGCAAACTTGATGAGGGTGCATTCAATCACATTGTTAAATTGATAAACACGGTGTTGTGGTTTAACCTGGCCGGCAGCTAAACACCACACAGCCGTTCGCTCACCCTTCCCCCTCCCTCTCTGGGATGGGGAAGAGAAACGAGAAAAACTGAAGCCTGTGAGTTGAGATAGAGACAGTTTATTAGGGACAGAAAATATAATAATAATAATAATAATATGTAAATAACAAGTGATGCACAAATGCAATTGCTCACCACCCGCTGACCAATGCCCAGCCCATCCCCGAGTAGCCGGCCCCCCACCCCGGCTAGCCACCCCTATATATTGTTGAGCATGACGTCAGATGGGATGGAAAACCCCTTTGGCTAATTGGGGTCAGCTGTCCTGGGTCTGTCCCCTCCCAGCTCCTGCTGCACCCCCAGCCTGCCCGCTGGCAGGACAGAGCGAGAAGCTGAAAAGTCCTTGGCTTGGTGTAAGCACTGCTCTGCAGCAATTAAAACATCAGCATGTTATCAGCACTCTTCTCATCCTAATCAAAAAAATAGCACCCTGCTAGCTACTAGGAGGAAAATTAACTCTGTCCTAACCGAAACCAGGACACACACCAAAAATAATTGAGTCAGAAAATGGGACTCATTTCTACAAGAATGTCATAGACACCTGGGCCAAAGAGCATGGCATTGAATGGGTATATCACATCCCCTATCATGCACCAGCCTCTGGGAAAATTGAACAATACAATGGACAGTTAAAAACTACACTGAGAGCAATTGGTGCTGGGACAGTCAAGCATCGCAATGCAAATTTAGCAGAAGCCACTTAGCAGGTTAACACCAGAGGATGTGCTAACTAACCTGCCCAAACAAAACCCCTAAGTACTGTAGAATGAGATAAGATCCCTGTGGTGTACATAAGGAACTATCTGGGAAAGACAGTCTGGGTTACTTCTTCCTCAGAAAAAGGCAAACCCATTCATGGGATTGCTTTTGCTCAGGGACATAGGTGCACTTGCTGGGTAATGTGGAAGGATGGGGAAGTCCGATGTGTACCTCAAGGGGATTTAACGTTGGCTGAGAATAGCTTATGATTTGAATTGTATGATACCACTGCTCTATGTCAAAAATATTACAGTGTGAGTCACCAGAACCAATTGAATGGAGGATGTATCTCATAAGGAAATGGGCAAGTGCAGCAGTGATCCAATCTGAGATTGGGTTCATGAGGTGAACAGTCAACATGGGTTCACGAGGGGTAGGTCCTGCCTGACAAATTTGATTTCCTTTTATGATAAGATCACCCATCTAGTTGATCAAGGGAAGCCAGTTCATGTAATCTTTCTGGATTTCAGTAAAGCTTTTGATACAGTTTCTCATATGATCCTACTGGACAAAATGTCCAGCATACAGCTAGATAATAACATCATACGATGGGTGAACAATTGGCTGAAGGTTAGGGCTCAAAGGATTATGGTAAATGGGGTTATATCAGGCTGGAGGCCAGTCACCAGTGGGGTTACCCAGGGCTCCATTTTAGGGCCAATTCTTTGAAGTTTAACAAAAGCAAGTGCCGGGTCCTGCACCTGGGAAGGGGCAACCCTGGCTATACATACAGACAGGGTGACGAGATGCTGGAGAGCAGCCCCGCAGAGAGGGATCTTGCTAGTCAGTTGAGGGAAGGGATTGTCCCGCTCTACTCTGCGCTGGTGTGGCCTCACCTCCAGTACTGTGTGCAGTTCTAGGCACCACAGTACAAAAAGGACATTAAATTGTTGGAGAGTGTCCAGAGAAGGGCTACAAAGATGGTGAAGGGCCTAGAGGGGAAGACATATGAGAAGCGGCTGAGGTCACTTGGCCTGTTCAGCCTGGAAAAGAGGAGGCTGAGGGGAGGCCACATCACGGTCTACAGCTTCCTCATGAGGGGGGAGTGGAGGGGCAGGTGCCGATCTATTCTCTTTAGTTACCAGTGATAGGACCCATGGGAATGGAGTCAAGCTGCGACAGGGGAGGTTCAGGCTGGATATCAGGAAAAGGTTCTTCACCGAGAGGGTGGTCACATACTGGAACAGGCTTCCCAGGGACATAGTCGCAGCACCAAGTCTGTCGGAGTTTAAGAAGCATTTGGACTATGCTTTTAGTAATATAGTCTGAATTTTTGAGTGGACCTGTGTGGTGCCAGGAATTGGACTCAATGATCCTTTTGGGTCCCTTCCAACTCAGGATATTCTGTGATTCTATTATAACTTCAGTGCGCAACAATCCAACAGAACACACCATCATTCTTGTCCTTAATAAGCATTGCAGCAGATGGAGACCAAGTCATGAAATAAATGAACTGAATGGATGTTTGAATGGGGATGGTCTACAGACTCAGGGAGTGATAAATGTGTATATGTCAAAGGATGGGGAAGGTGAAAGTGGTGGTTGATGAAAAATTATTGAGTACTGCAAGACCATGAGTTGTGGTTTAGCCAGACAGCCACTTACTCACTCTCCCCAGGTGGGATTGAGGAGAGAATCGGAAAGGTAAAACTGCAAGAACTCATGCATTAAAATGAAGACAGTTAACTAGGTTAAGCAAAAGCCATGCCCACAAGAAAAACAAAACAAGGAATTTGGGCCCTTCACTGCAAGAAGTACATGGAGGTGCTGGAGTGTGTCCAGAGAAGGGCAACGAAGCTGGTGAGGGGTCTAAAGAACAGGTCTTTGTAGTGAGTTTACGTGGCAAGGTTTCGGTAGCAGGGGGCCATAGGGGTGGCTTCTGTGAGAAGAATCTAGAAGCTGCCTCATGTTAGGTAAGGGCCCCGATGCTGACCAGAGCCGGGCCAATAAGCAATGTTGTTTGCGCCTCTGTGAGAGCATATTTAAGAAAGGAAAAAAAAAAAAAAGCTGCTATGCAGCATCTGGGACAGTGAATGGAGTGAGAAAAAGCCTTTCAGGCGCCAAGGTCCATGAAGAAGGAGGGCTATAAGTGCTATAGACTGACCACAACCCCCAATTCCCCCGTTCCCCTGCACCTCTCGGGGGGAGGAGGTGGAAGAGGGCAGATGGGGAAGGTGTTTTTGGTTTCTTTCATTTGTTTCTCAGTTCTCTAGCTTGTTAGTAATAGGCAATAAATCTTACTATCCCTACTCTGAGTCTGTTTTGCCCATCATGATAATTGTTGAGTGATCTCCATCCTTATCTCAACCCTTGAGCCCTTTGCATCAGATTTTCTCCCCCTTTCCCTTTGAGGAGGGGGAGTGAGAGAGCGGCCATGGTGGAACTTGGCCACCCACCCGAGTAAAACCACCACAGTCTTATGAGGAGTGGCTGCGGGAGCTGGGGTTTAGCCATGAGAGAAGGAGGCTCAGGGGATACCTTATTGTACTTTCCAATTACCTTAAAGGAGGTTGTAGTGAGGCGGGGATCGGGCTCTTCTCCCATGCACCAAGTGGTAAGATGAGGGGAAATGGCCTCAAGTTGTGCCAGAGGAGGTTTAGGTTGGACATTAGGAGAAATTTCTTTAGTGAAAGGATTGTATGGCAATGGTATAGGCTGCCCAGGGAAGTGGTTGAGTCACCATCCCTGGGGGTCTTCAAGAAAGGTGTAGATGTAGAACTTAGTAGCATGGTTTAGTGGTGGGCTTGTCAATACTATGTTAAAAGTAGGACTAGATGATCTTAGAGGTCTTTTCCAACCTGAATGATTCTATGATTCTTTGATTCTATCAATTCATTCACTACTTGCCATCAGTAGGCAGGTATTCAGCCACTTCCAAGAAAACAGGGCTTATCATGCATAATGTTTTCTTGGGAAGACAAACACCATCACTCTGAACATCCCCCCCTTCCTCGTTCTGTACCCCAGCTTTTATTGCTGAGCATGATGTCATACGGCATGGAATATCTATTTTGTCAGCCAGGTAACCTGTCCTGGTTGCGTCCCCTCCCAGCTTATTGTTTACTGGGTTTCTGTAGCAAGGTTTTGGTAGCAGGGGTGGCTGCAGGGGTGGCCTCTGTGAGAAGAGTCCAGAAGCTGCCCCATGTTAGATAAGAGCTAGTTTCAGCCAGCTCCAAAAGGAACCCATTGCTGGCCAGAGCCAAGCCATGAGCAACACAGTTTGTGCCTCTGTGAGAGTATATTTATGAAAGGAAAAAAAATCACAACTGCAGAAAAAACCCTGCAGACACCAAGGTCAGTGAAGAAGTAGGGAGAGGAGGTGCTCCAGGCACTGGAGCTGACATTCCCTTGAGGCCTGTGGAGAGGACCATGGTGGAGCAGGTTGTCCCCCTGCAGCACATGGAGTACCACGGTGGAACAGATTTCCACACTGAAGCCCATGGAGGAGCCAACAGTGGAGCAGGTGGATCTGACCTGAAGTAGGCTGTGGCCTGTGGAGGACCCCTGCTGGAGCAGATTCTGGGCCGGACCTGTAGCCCGTGGAGAGGAGCCCACGCAGGAGCAGGTAACCTGGCAGGAGCTGCTGCCCGTGGGGGATCCAGGTTGAAGCAGTTTGCTCCTGAGGGATGGACCCTGTGGTACGGACCCATATCTGGAGCAGTTCTTGAAGAGCTGCTGCCTGTGGGAAGCCCATGCAGGATCACTTCGGAAGGACTGCATCCCGTGGGAGGGACCCCATGTTGGATCAGGGGAAGAGAGTGACCATGAAGGAGTGGTGGAGATGAATTGCTACAGATTGACTGCAACTCTCAGTCCCTATTCCCCTACGCCGCTTGGGGAGAGGATGTAGAAGAGTCTGGATGAGGGGGGAAGGTTTATTTAGTTTGCTTTTATTTTCTCACTGCTCTAATCTGCTAGTGAGAGGTAATAAATTTTATTAATCTCTCTACTCTGAGTCTGACCATAACGGTTGAGTGATCTCCCTGTTCATATCTCAGCACTTGAACCCTTTTCATTGTATTTTGTCCCCCTTTCCCTTTGAGGAGGGAAAGTGCCGTGTGTCCTGGTTTCAGTTAGGATAGAGTTAATTTTCCTCCTAGTAGCTAGCAGGGTGCTATGTTTTGGATTAGGATGAGAAGAGTGCTGATAACATGCTGATGTTTTAATTGCTGCAGAGCAGTGCTTACACTAAGCCAAGGACTTTTCAGCTTCTCGCTCTGTCCTGCCAGCAGGCAGGCTAGGGGTGCAGCAAGAGCTGGGAGGGGACATACCCAGGACAGCTGACCCAAAGTGGCCAAAGGGGTATTCCATACCATCTGACGTCATGCTACCCCCCAGGGGCCCCCCCCCGGGGGGGGGGACAGCTGCTCAGGGATAGGCTGGGAGTCGGCCAGCGGGTGGTGAGCAATTGTATTGTGCATCACTTGTTTCGTACACATTATTATTATTAGTACTGTTATTATTATTAGTGTTATTATTATTTTCCTGTGTTAATAAACTGTCTGTATCTCAACCCACAGGCTTCACTTTCCCGTTTCTGTCCCCCATCCCAGAGAGGGAGGGGGGAGGGTGAGAGAACGGCTGTGTGGTGCTTAGCTGCCAGCCGGGTTAAACCACAACAGTGTGCCATGTTGCCATGTGTTTACCTCTGCACTGTCAGTTGCTCTGTTTCTACTTCTGAAGCCACCCACACAGGGCATTTGCCACCATCAATTAATCAGTATATATAGAGAGTGCTGGCCTCAGGTTCTCTATATCACCAGCTCCAAAACCATAGCGGTCAACCTTGAGTCTATCTAGGTGTTATATGCAAGAGGCTCCAGGTTGGGCCATGCTCCCTGGCTCTGTTGTAAAGCACATTTCTCACATCTGGTGCTGACTGGACTGGCCCAAAGGACACACATGGCAAATGGTAGGACTGTGCTTCCACCCATGGAGCAGTCGATTCCAGGTGTATCAGTCACTTGGCCAATTAAAAAATAGCCAGTTCATTAAAAATGTCTTCAGATGAAATTAGATTTGGCATAAAACACCAGGACTTGTATATTCAAAGTTATGACTGAAAAATAATTCTTACTTGTTGTGGTTTAACCCGGTCGGCAGCTAAATACCACACAGCCGTTCGCTCACCCTCCCCCCTCCCTCTATGGGATGGGGGAGAGAAACGGGAAAGTGAAGCCTGTGAGTTAAGATAAAGACAGTTTATTAAGACAGGAAAATAATAATAACACTAATAATAATAATAGTACTACTAATAATAATGTGTACAAAACAAGTGATGCACAATGCAATTGCTCACCACCCGCTGACCGATGCCCAGCCTATCCCTGAGCAGCTGCCCCCCCCAACCCAGCTAGCCACCCCTATATATTGTTTAGCATGACGTCAGATGGCATGGAATACCCCTTTGGCCACTTTGGGTCAGTTGTCCTGGGTCTGTCCCCTCCCAGCTCTTGCTGCACCCCTAGCCTACCTGCTGGCAGGACAGAGCGAGGAGCTGAAAAGTCCTTGGCTTGGTGTAAGCACTGCTCTGCAGCAATTAAAACATCAGCATGTTATCAGCACTCTTCTCATCCTAATCCAAAACATAGCACCCTGCTAGCTACTAGGAGGAAAATTAACTCTGTCCTAACTGAAACCAGGACATATCTCCACCCCTTATTCCGTACCTTTTATGTCATGCTCAGGTTACACTCTTTCCAATACATTATAATTAATCACCATTTTCATCTATGGTATATAGCAATCATGGTAGTGATGACATACAGTATTATATAATAATTAACATAATACAACTCAACTCATGGGCTATTCTCACCCAGTATTAAATCCCCTTGAGGTACACACCAGACTTCCCAATACTGTTGCATTACCCACCAAGTGCATCCAGGTCCCATGGGTTTGTCTTTTCCTGAGGCAGGAGTAGCTGTCCCCATTTCCCTGTGCTGCTCGGAGGTGGAAGAGGGTTGATGGGGGAAGGTGTTTTTGTTTTTTTTCCTTTGTTTCTCACTTCTCTAGCTTGTTAGTAATAGGCAATAGGCAATAAATCTTACTGTCTCCCTATGCTGAGTCTGTTTTGCCTGTCACGATAATTACTGTGCAATCTCCCCATCCTTATCTCAACCCTTGAGCCCTTTGCATCAGATTTTCCCCCCTTTCCCTTTGAGGAGGGGGAGTGAGAGAGCGGCTGTGGTGGAGCTTGGCTGCCCACCTGAGTAAAACCACCACACTAATGAGCAACAGAGAGTTACTTTAGTGCTGCTGTCAGAAATAACTACTTCAATTACTCTTGCCTTGATGGCAGTAAGTGAAAAAACAAAGGTGAACCAGAAGTTTTGGATTCAACCCTGAACAGCAGCCCAGGTTAGGGTGTACAGAAATAAGGCTCATCCAGACTACTGCCAGGATCCGAGCGATAATTCAGGGCTTTCCATCTGGCTGTTTGTCACTTTTTGCTCAGTCCTTTCATTGTAATGGTTCTATCATGCCTGTCCATAAGGCAGCTGCTGGCTCCTGGAAGGTTTCTACCCTCAGCTTGCAACCAGCCTCATGGCCTGGTTTCTGGGTCCCACCTGGGCTTGTTCTAGTCTAATCTGGGATGGCATTTCCCTTTCCTTTGTTCTGGAGGCAATACAGGATGTGACTGTGACCAGAAGGTAGCTGTGGAAGTTCATTCCTTGGCATAGCAATGAGCTAGCCATTTTCCTACAGAACTGCCAGCATCTGGAGTCAGGATGATGGGGTATCTCTTCAGCTAAATTATTTAGAAACATTTTTTCCCCAATAGAATTCTGCGTATCATTGGTATTTCTCATTAGAAAAAAGTATTAAATTAATTAATTAATAGTTCTCCATTATGTTAGATATGCAACTGTTTACATAAAAAAACTGAGCTCAACTCAGTGCAAGAAGTAAACACAGAGGGCCAAATTCAGATCTGGCTTACTGAGCATGATCAGCTTGCATTGCAACCATTTAACTCAGAATGTCTAATGTAAATGTACACATGTATTTTATTTTACTTGCACCATTTTTAGCCAGATAGAATACTATTGACTTCAATAGAAATAAACCAACTTTATATTAGTGTGATGATGAACATACTCTGTCCCCAGATAATCAGTATTGGAAGTAGTTTTAGATAAAAATCTCCTGAATTTCTTTCACCACAGTAGAACAAAAAAGCAAAAGTGATTTTGGCATATGCTCTCCAAACACAAATTCAGTCCTAGTTCCAAACAAGCAAGTTGACAAACTACATTACTCTCAAATAAATCTAGTCAAAAGTGAACATTTTACCTTAAGGAAAATGAAAAAGATGGAGAGAATAAGTTATTTCCTTTAGGAGATCAAAACATGTTGTGGAAAACAAGAAAATAAACTTAAATGACTTAAAAGAAAAAAAATTTCAATAATATTGTGCCCACAAAAGATAGTTCACAAACATGTAAATCATTTTATCTATAAATAACTCAGGTCATGAAAACACAGCAGTGATTCCACAGTATGATCTATTGTGTGTATTAGCAATTATTAGATTTTTCAAACTACAGACCAGAAGAGCATATGATTCTTGATTATAAATTGTAATAGCTGACGTCACGTGCTACTTTATAAACAGCAGTGTCAAGTACAGGATGTTTCCATATAGCATATTTCCAAGGACTGGTATGCTTAAGAAGAGGGTAGTCTAGAAAGTGCAGACAGACCATGGCAAAGGGATCCTTGACAGGAAGCAAGTACATTTTGAAATTAAGCATATAAGCAAAAATGTCCATTATTACCAATGCCCCTGTCTAATCTTGAAGAGAATAAACAAAATATAAAAGATAACTCTTTCCCCAAAAGAGTTTCCAATTTAAAAAAAAAAGAAAAAAAAAGATAGGGATGGGTAAAATGAGTGAAAAATGAGCCATTATTGCTCAGTATGATAAGTAGCGCATATCTTGCCAAGGCCAAACAAAATCATCTCAGGGACTACATACCTATAGAGTGCTCCTTTCAGATAAAGAAGGTACAGGCCTATAAGGTCTGCTGCACATATCTGCTTTACACAGATTTTTCCCACACTGCATGAAGCGGCCCAATTCCAATTCAGTATTAGGTTCAGTAAGTGAAAAGCTGAGCAGTGTGTGATGTTAATTATGGTGCAAACATTTGACAAACATTCTTTCTTTTTATCCTTTGCCCTTTTCAAAAATGAAAGGTTGTAATTTCACAGAAACACCGAATCACAGAATGTTAGGGATTGGAAGGGACCTTAAAAGATAATCTAGTCCAACTCCCCTGCCGGAGCAAGAACACCTAGATCACGTCACACAGGAACACATCCAGGCGGGTTTTGAATGTCTCCAGAGAAGGAGACTCCACAACCCCCCTGAGCAGCCTGTTTCAGTGTTCTGTCACCCTCACGGTGAAAAAGCTTTGACTCATATTTAAGCGGAACCTCCTATGTTCCAGGTTGCACCCATTGCCCCTTGTCCTATCATTAGATGTCACCAAGAAGAGCCTAGCTCTGTCCTCCTGACATTCACCCTTTACATATTTATAAACATTAATAAGGTCACCCCTCAGTCTCCTCTTCTCCAAACTAAAGAGACCCATCTCCCTCAGTCTTTCCTTGTAAGGGAGATGCTCCACTCCCTTAATCATCCTCGTGGCTCTGCACTGGACTCTCTCGAGCAGTTCCCCGTCCTTCTTGAACTGAGGGGCTCAGAACTGGATGCAATATTCCAGATGCAGTCTCACCAGGGCAAAGTAGAGGGGGAGGAGAACCTCTCTCTACCTACTAACTACACCCCTTCTAATACACCCCAGGATGCCATTGGCCTTCTTGGCCACAAGGGCACAGTGCTGGCTCATGGTCATCCTGCCTGCTGTCCATCAGGACCCCCAGGTCCCTTTCCCCTATGCTGCTCTCCAACAGGGCAGTCCCCAACTTATACTGGTGTCTGGGGTTGTTCTTGCCCGGATGCAGGACTCTACATTTGCCCTCGTTATTTTTTCATTAAATTTCTCCCTGCCCAATTCTCCAGTCTGTCTAGGTCCCGCTGGATGACAGCACAGCCTTCCGGCATGTCAGCCACTCCTCCCAGTTTAGTGTCATCAGCAAACTTGCTGACGGTACACTCCATTCCCTCATCCAAGTCATTGATGAATATGTTGAATTGTACTGGTCCCAGCACCAACCCTTGAGGGACTCCACTAGATACAGGCCTCCAACTCGACTCCGTCCCATTAACCACAACCCTCTGGCTTCTTCCCTTCAGCCAGTTTAATGTCCACCTCACTACCCGATCATCCAGACCACGCTTCCTCAGTTTAGCTGCGAGGATGCTGTGGGAGACGGTGTCAAAGGCTTTACTGAAATCAAGATAGATCACGTTCACTACCTTTCCATCACCTATCCACCTGGTTATATCCTCATAAAAGGCTATTAGGTTGGTCAAGCACCGCTTCCCCTTGGTGAAGACATGTTGACTGCCCCTAATGACCCTTTTATCCTTGATGTGACTAGAGACAATGCCAAAGATAAGTTGTTACATCACCTTTCCAGGGATGGAGGTGAGGCTGACTGGTCTGTAGTTACTTGGGTCCTCCTTCTTGCCCTTTTTGAAGACCGGAGTGACATTTGCTTTCCTCCAGTCCTCGGGCACCTCTCCCATTCCCCATGACTTACCAAAGTTGATGGAGAGTGACCTAGCTATGATTTCTGCCATCTCCCTCAGCACCCATGGGTGCATCCCATCAGGACCCATGGACTTATGGATGTCCAGATTGCTTAATTGGTCCTTAACCCAGTCCTCATCAACCAAGGCAAGCTCCTCCTTTATTCTGACTTCCTCTGGGGCCTCAGGGGTACAGGGCTCCTCAGAAAAGCCTCTGGCATTATAGACAGAGGCAAAGAAGGCATTCAGTAACTCCACCTTCTCTTTATCTTCTGTCACCAGGGCACCCACCTCATTCATTAGTGGGCCTACATTGCCTCTAGTGTTCATTTTATCCACAGTGTATTTGAATAAGCCCTTTCTGTTGTCCTTGACCCCTCTCTCAAGGTTTAATTCTAAGGAGGCTTGAGCTTTCCTAGTTGCCTCCCTACATCCTTTGACAACAGTCTTATATTCCTCCCAAGTGGCTAGCCCCTCCTTCCATGATCTGTAGACTCTCCTCTTCCACTTGAGTTTGCCCAGCAGTTCCCTGTTTAACCATGCAGGTCTCCTGGCTCTCTTTCTTGACTTCCTACCTGTTGAGATGTTCTGATCTTGAGCTGTACTGGGTCTGACTGGGATGTTAACTTTCCCTGCAGCAGCCCATACAGTGCTGCACTCTGCACTTGTAGCTAGAACAGCAGTGGTATCACACCAGTGTTGTGTCTGCTGCTGAGCAGTGCTGGCACAGCATCAGGACTTTCTCTAACCCTCCTAGGGGGAGGGCAAAAAAATGAGAATGAAACATCACCAGGGCAGCTGACCTAAACCAACCAAAGGGATATTCCATACCATATGATGTCACACTCTGCAATAAAAGGTGGAAAAAAGAAGAAGAGGGGAGGGGTGAGCTCTCGTTGAGAAAACGTCTGTCCTCCTCCCGAACACCGGCTACGTGCGTTGAGGCCCTGCTTCAAGGACGTGGTCAAGCATCGCTCATTTGTGGGAAGTAGAGAGCAATTTCTTTCCTCTGCACTTCCACATAGCCTTTACTTGTTTTGTTTTGTTATTCCCTTTCCCCCTCCCTCTTCCCCTTTCCCTTTTTTCCCTTTAGTTGAATTGTTGAATTAATAATAATATTTCCATAATCATATTTTTTCTCTTTAATTAAATTATCCTTATCTCAACCTGTGAGTTGTTCTTTCCTTTACTTCTTCCCCTCCTCATCTGAGGAGGGGGAGTGAGAGAGCGGTTGTGGTGTTCAGCTGCCTAGCACGGTAAAACCACCACATGAGCTCAGAAGAAGCAGTCCTCGAATGCTAACCAGCTATCTTGGACCCCTTTTCCTTCAAGTACCTTGGGATTTCTCCTAGTAATTGCTTGAAAAGGCCAAAGTTGGCCCTACTGAGTGCAGAGCTGTGATTCTGCTTGGTATTCTGTTCCTGCCACGAGATCCTGAACTCCACCATCTCATGGTCACTGCAACCAAGGCTGCCCTCAGCCTTCACCGCTTCAACCAGCCCTTCCTTGTTAGTGAGGACAAGATCCAGCAGTGCTCCTCTCCTAGTTGGCACATCCACCATTTGCATCAGGAAGTTATCATCAATACACTGAAGGAACTTGCTTGACTGTGGATAGCTGGCTGAGTAGGCCTTCCAGCAAATGTCAGGGTAGTTGGAATCCCCCACAATAACCAGGGCCTGTGATCGCAAGGCTGCTATCAGCTGCCTGTAGAAGGCCTCTTCAACTTCCTCATCCTGATCTGGCGGCCTGTAATAGACACCCACAACAGTATCCCCCATGCTGGTCTGCCCCTTAATGTTCACCCACAGACTCTCAACTCGCTCCTCGTCCACCCCTGGAAAGTACTCAATACATTGTAGTTGCTCTCTCACATAAAGAGCAACTCCACCACCTCGCCTTGCTGGCCTGTCTTTCCTGAAAAGGACATGCCCATCCATGACCACATTCCAGTCATGTGAGCTGTCCCACCATGTCTCTGTAATTGCCACCAGATCATAATCTCCTGACCAAACACAGATTTCTAATTCCTTATGCTTATTCCCCATGCTACATGCATTGGTGTACAGGTACTTCAGGGAGTGAGCTGAGCACACGGATTTCACCCTAAAGGAGTGGGAGACTTCCAGGTCTTAATCGCTGCTTCATCACTTCATCACAGATGTATATGTTCCTAATTGCCTCTTCACAAAACCTGCTTGTTTTATATATTTTTAGTTTTCCTCTGGGAAAAGGTAGGGCACATGAAAAGAGAACAATTTCTACCCTCATCTACATGTCTTGTGTAAAACACTCCCTTCAGAATCACCCCCCCCCAACTACCTCTCCAAAAATATAGAGCCACAGACAAGATTATGCATCCACCAGTGACTGCAAGCGATAATTCTAGTGAACTACATTAATTATAGAATGGTTATTGTGGTGGTTTTACTCCACTGGGCAGCCAAGCTCCACTACAGCCGCCCTCTCACTCTCCCTCCTAAAAGGGAAAGGGGGAGAAAATACAATGAAAAGGGCTCAAGGGTTGAGATAAGGACGGGGACATCACTCAACAGTTATTGCGATGGTCAAAAAAGACTCAGAGTAGGGAGATTAATAAAATTTATTGCCTATTTCTAACAAGCTAGAGAAGTGAGAAACAGAGAAAACAAACTAAAACCACTTTCCCCCATCCATCCTCTTCCACCTCCTCCCCCTGAGAACCACAGGGGAACGGGGAATGGGGATTGCGGTCAGTCTATAGCACTTTGTCTCCGCTGTTCTTTCACGGTCACTCTCTTCCCCTGCTCCAACATGGGGTCCCTCCCATGGGATGCAGTCCTTCCCGAACTGCTCCAGCATGGTGAGACATGGGGTTAGAAATAGAATCATAGAATCATAGAATATCCCGAGTTGGAAGGGACCCATAAGGATCATCAAGTCCAACTCCTGGCACCACACAGGTCTACCCAAAACTTTAGACCATGTGACTAAGTGCACAGTCCAATCTCTTCTTGAATTCAGACAGGCTCGGTGAAGTGACTACTTCACTGGGGAGCCCGTTCCAGTGCGCAACCACCCTCTCAGTGAAGAACCTCCTCCTGACATCGAGCCTAAACTTCCCCTGCCTCAGCTTAACCCCGTTCCCGTGGTTCCTATCAATTGTGTTTATGGAGAAAAGGTCTCCTGCCTCTCCACTCCCCCTCGTGAGGAAGTTGTAGACCGCGATGAGGTCCCCCCCAGCCTCCTCTTCTCCAGGCTGAACAGGCCCAGTAACCTCAGCCGCTCCTCATAAGTCCTCCTCTGGACACTCTCCAACAGTTTAATGTCCTTTTTGTACTGTGGTGCCCAGAACTGCACACAGTACTGGAGGTGAGGCCGCACCAGCGCAGAGTAGAGTGGGACAATCACTTCCCTCAACTGACTAGCAATGCCATGCTTGATGCATCCCAGGATACGGTTGGCCCTCCTGGCTGCCAGGGCACACTGCTGGCTCATATTCAACTTGCTGTCATCCACGACCCCCAGATCCCTCTCTGCGGGGCTGCTCTCCAGCGTCGTGTCACCCAGTCTGTATGTATAGCCAGGGTTGCTGCGTCCCAGGTGCAGGACCCGGCACTTGCTTTTGTTAAACTTCATGCGGTTGGTGATTGCCCAGCTTTCCAACCTGTCCAGATCTCTCTGCAAGGCCTTTCCACCCTCATCCAAGTCCACAACTCCTCCAAGTTTGGTGTTGTCGGCAAATTTGCTCAAAACACCTTCTAGTCCTACATCCAAATCATTTATAAAAACATTGAAGAGGACTGGCCCTGAAATAGAGCCTTGAGGGACCCCACTAGCGACCATCCACCAGCCTGATGTGGCTCCATTTACCACAACCCTTTGAGCCCTGCCCGTCAGCCAATTGCTCACCCATCGTATGATGTTTTTGTCTAGTTGTATGCTGGACATTTTGTCCAGTAGGATCCTATGGGAAACCATGTCAAAAGCCTTACTGAAATCCAAAAAGATCACATCAGCTGGTTTCCCTTGGTCGACTAGCTGGGTGATCTTATCATGAAAGGAAATCAAATTTGTTAGGCAGGACCTACCCTTCATGAACCCATGTTGGCTGGGACCAATGACTGCATTGTCCCCCAGGTGCATTTCAATAACTTCAAGAATCATATTCTCCATAATTTTACCAGGCACTGACATGAGACTGACAGGCCTGTAATTGCCTGGGTCTTCTTTCTGACCCTTCTTGAAAATTGGCACAACATTTGCCAGCTTCCAGTCTACCAGGACCTCTCCAGATTCCCAAGATCGTTGAAAAATAACTGAGAGAGGTCCTGCGATGACGTCAGCCAGCTCTTTAAGCACCCTGATAGAGGGCAATTAATTAAGAATGGATATGTAGACAACACTCATTGCTTCATATGTGCTATGTTTGCGATGTACTGTGCTTGTGCTGTGCTTGCAGAAGACAGGATGTATGTACTTGCAAGGCCTCGAGGTAACAGGAGACCCTGGGACCCCGAGAATCGTATCAAATCAACCTTATGGTTTAAACTGTGACCAAGGGCTCAGAAAGCATACGCAAGGAGACAAAGTGAAAAGTTCAACTCTGATGAAGAAGTCTTACTTCATCCCGATGACCACCCGGACGACCACCAGAGAGTACTATGCAAACGCAGAAGGCCTGATAAGATAATTAGCATATGAAGCGGGGCTAGGTGGAGCTAGGAAATTAGTATACATAGATGTATTATGAAACTTAATGCATATGTAATATTTTAGGGGATAAAAGAGAACGTGGGTGAGCAAATTGTTGCATATGCCTTTGGGAGTTATTCTGTATGCACCCGGCACCAAGATAAACCACATACCTACTTCATAATTCATTTGGTTTTGAGTTGTAGAGTTCTTCCGCGAATCATTTTGGTGAGCCAGGCAGGAGACTCTCTGCCTGCCCACAGGAGTGGCCATGCCGCAGACGTCCTAGTGTGCACAGGGCACAGTTCCCTGGAGGAACTCCGCTCCTTGGACCGCTCACTCTGGGGGCAGAAAACGACCTGCTGGACTGTGTAGAAATGGTATGTGTTTCATTTAGAGAAGGGGCCCCATATTGGGCAGCTGGTAAATCATGCAGAGATGTCTAGCGTACAGCATAGACCCAGAGAGGAGGAGGGTACCCTGTATGGTTAAAGGAGTATAAGGTAAATTTGAGGTTACCATTGCATATCAGTATTGGGGATCAGGACGGACCTGCTAATGATTGTATACGAAGCAGGAGAAGGGTAAACGGGCCTCTGACAATTGCGATAAGGTGACTTGGACAAAACTTGCAGCTGCTGAAAAGATACCAACTGAAGGGGTAAGAATTAGTGCATGCCTAAGATAAAAGTGTGAATGGAAAGTGCTAGAAGCCTCTTTGTGTGACTGTGTGCTTGTGTTGTGGATCTGCATGAGAACCTAATAACAGAGTAACAAAAATCAATAGAAGAAGCTGTAAAATGGGAAATACTCAAGGAGGTATTTTGAAAAAGAGTCCCTTAGTCTGTGTCCTTGCTCATTTGAAATACATTGTTGGGACTGGAGGTACAGAAAGTAAGAAGACACCAAATATTCTCATCAGTGGTGGCCACTACATAAGTTAGAGGATGGGGTTAAGTGGCCCCTCAACAGGACAATAGACTATAATACCCTTTTGCAATTGATGCTGTTCTTAAGAAGGGAAGGAAAATGGGATGAAGTATCATATGCAGATATGTTTTTCACTCTCCGGAATCATCCGGAATGGCAAAGGGACTGTGGAATGGTACCACCACAGGACCCTATGACCCTATGGTACTTGCGCTTGAACAAGGAAATAATAAGGAATGTAGGGGTAGACTGAGACACTGTTGTTCAGCATGTAGTATTGGGCAGAGGTGTACTAAAGTAGAAAAGGTTCATCAACCCTCAGAACAGGATCCAATAGATCTGTTTAAGCCTCCTCCTCGACCCCAGGAACAGGATGCAGACTCGGATGGAGTGCCCACACCCCCTGACAGTCCTGCGTCCTCCCGTACTAGAAAGAAAACCACCCCCACGGCACTGCAGGCGCCTCTCCGAGAGGCAGTAGGGCCCGATGGTGGGACGGTATTGATCAAAATACCTTTTTCCACCACTGATTTGGGAGAATGGAAGAAGGTTGCAAAGGATTACTGGAATGACCCGGTAAGTGTAGCTAAACATTTCCAATTCATTGGGAAACAGCATAACCTCGACTGGAAGGACATACAACTGTTATTGGAATATATGACTGAAACAGAGAAGCAACTAATTTTGAAAAATGCAGTGGAATTGGCTGAGGACCATTATAAGGTCACCGGGGGGGATGTTAAGGAATATTTTCCTCTCCAGGATCTGAAACTGAACCCAAATAGAACTGCAGAAATGGAAAGATTACAGGCATATCAGGAATGGGTTTCAAAGGGATTGGAGAAAGCCATCCCCAAGGCCATAAATTGGTCTGCATTATATGCAGTTAAACAAGGTCCCTCCAAGTCCCCATCAGAATTCCTGGATTGACTGAGGGATGTGATGCCTCGTAATACCCCACTGGACCCTGGGTCAGAGATAGGAATACAACAGCTAGTCTCCCTGTTTTTAGGCCAATCTACGGGGGACATTAGACGCAAACTTCAGAAATTACACTACACAGAGAGCAGGAATTTGGAAGTGTTACTGGACAAGGCTTGGAGGGTATACAGCAATAGGGAGGAGAGATATAGGCAAGGGCAGGAAAGCCTGATAGCAGTTATTAGGGAAGAAGGAAAAAGGAGGTCTAGACAGGAACAGATTCAGCTAGGCAAGAATCAATGCGCCCTATGTAAGAAATCTGGGCATTGGAAAAACGAATGCCCAGAATGGAAAAGGAAGGGAAAAGCACACAGGGGAAGGGAGTTGGTGGTTGCGAGAGCAAAAAAATGACTGAGGAAGACCGGGGGAATCTACCCCAGCAGATCCGCTGGTTATAAAAATGAAACTGGGGAAGGAAGGGAAAGAGGCGGAACTTATGGTGGATACAGGTGCAACTTATTCTGTTTTAAATAAAGCATTAGTACCATTAGGGAATGATTATGTTGTAGTGAAGGGGGCAAGTGGCCAATCTGAAACAGCTTATTTCTGCAAACCGTTGAAATATAAATATGGAAAACAGTGGGGCATTCACAAATTCCTATATATGCCTAACTCCCCAGAGTCACTCCTAGGGAGAGACTTATTGGAAAAATTGCAAGCAACCATTTCATTTAAAAAAGGGGAAATTACTCTGGAGGTAAATGATCAAAGGTATGTGGAAGTGTTGAGTTTGATGATGATGGCTACTGAAACTAAAAAGGAAATTAGTGAAGAAATCTTAAGTCAAGTATTTCCCCAAGTATGGGCTTCTAATGTACCAGGGAAGACGAAAAATGCACCTCCAATACAAATTAAACTTAAGGAAGGAAAACAGCCAGTCAGAATTAAACAGTACCCCTTGAAAAAGGAAGATAGGGAAGGAATTAGCCCAATAATTGAAAGTCTCTTACAATTAGGATTGCTGAAAGAGTGCCAGTCTGACTTCAACACTCCCATTTTACCCGTTCGGAAACCTGATGGATCATATAGGGTCGTTAAGGACCTACGAGCTGTTAACAAGATAACTGAGGATCTTTATCCTGTAGTGGCAAACCCATATACTTTATTAACATGCTATTTATTAACTTTCTGGGACTCCAGGGGTACAACGTATCGAAAAAAAAAGGCTCAGGTAGTAAGACAGAAGGTGATATACCTGGGTTATGAGGTTAGTGCTGGACAACGAACCTTGGGGCAGGACTGCAAAGAAGCAATATGTCAAACTCCAAAACCTGAGACAATAAGAGAGCTGCGAACCTTTTTGGGAATGACAGGATGGTGCAGATTGTGGATCTACAATTACGGACTGCTTGTAAAACCACTGTATGCACTCATTGCAAATGGGAACAGGGACCTCCAATGGACAAAGGAGGCCATGCAGGCCTTTGACCAACTAAAGAAGGCTCTCATGTCAGCCCCAGCTCTGGGACTTCCAGATGTGAATAAACCATTTTTCCTCTTCTCCCATGAGAAACAGGGGATTGCCCTGGGAATACTAGCACAGGACCTGGGCCCATATCAAAGGGCAGTTGCTTATTTTTGTAAGCAGCTGGATGCTGCCGCCAAGGCATGGCCGGGATGCCTCAGCGCTATTGCAGCAGTGGTGCTAAATATCCAGGAAGCACGCAAGTTCACCTTGGGCCAGAAAATAACTGTGCTAGTGTCTCACACAGTGTCTGCAGTGCTGGAAGTGAAAGGCAGTCACTGACTTTCCCCACAAAGGTCCTTGAAATACCAAGCTATCATGGTAGAGCAAGATGATATAGAAATAGTGGTAACTAACATTGTCAACCCAGCTTCTTTCCTCAGTGGGAACCAAGGGGAGCCAGTACACCATGACTGTCTGGAGACCATCAAAGCTACCTACTCCAGCTGTCCAGATCTGAAGGATACTCCTTTTGATAATGTGGAGATCTGGTTTACTGATGGGAGCAGCTACATCATCAGTGGAAAACGACATGCCGGGTATGCAGTTACCACTGCAAAGAGGTAATAGAATCTGGACCTTTGCCAACAGATACCTCTGCACAAAAGGCCGAGATAATTGCTCTGACCCGTGCCTTGGAAATGGCAAAAGGAATGAAGATAAACATTTATACGGACTCGAGATATGCATTTGGGGTTGTACATGCACACGGAGCCATCTGGAAAGAAAGAGGACTGTTGAACTCACAAGGGAAAAACATCAAACATGCAAAAGAAATAATGCAATTCTTGGAAGCAGTTCAGCTCCCTGAAAAGGTAGCAATCATGCACATTGAGGCATACCAGAAGGTGAGCTCAGAATTGGAGGAAGGAAACGATCTGGCAGACAGAGAGGCAAAAGAAGCAGCAAAAGGTGAGGTAGCAACTGAGGGAGCCCTGATTCCAGACAGGCAGATTCCCCTTGAAGGTAAGCCTGTATATAACAAAAAGGATAGAAAATTAATCAAAAGTCAAAAGGGAAAATATAACCAAGAGGGATGGGCTATTACCGAAGAAGGAAAGGGGAAGCTAGTCATCCCCTCCAATTTATTGTGGTCACTAGTAAGGGAAGAACACTGGAAAACACGTTGGGGAATAGACGCCCTGTATAACTATCTAATTGGAAAAATTACTTCCAGGAACTTATATGCTACCATCACTCAAATAACTCGACAATGTGATCTTTGTCTCCAGACTAACCCCAAAAATGCCCCCCAAACCAAAGCTGGGTCAAATTGGAAAAGGCCATGGGCCCGGGCAACAGTGGCAAATTGACTTTTCTGAACTTCCAAGAAAAGGGGGGTGTCAATATTTACTGGTGTTAACAGATACCTTTTCAGGATGGCCAGAGGCTTTCCCCAGTAGGACTGCTAAAGCCCGAGAGGTAACCAGGGTATTGTTACAAGAAATAATACCACGCTTCGGAGTTCAAGCCTCCATGTCCTCAGACAGGGGGCCACATTTTATCTCAAAGATAGTACAGCAAATTAGTCAGCATTTGGGCATAGAGTGGGAACTCCACACTCCATACCACCCTCAATCAAGTGGTCAAGTGGAGAAAATGAACCATTTGATCAAACAACAAATTGTAAGGTTAGGGCAAGAAGCTAACTTGCCCTGGCCCCAAGCTCTTCCTCTGGCATTGCTGCGGATTCGGACTAAGCCCCGAACTAAAGAAAAATTAAGTCCTTTTGAAATGCTTTATGGGAGACCATATGGGGTTCAGGAGGGAATGACTACCCAGGTTGGGGAAGAGACGTTGACCACCTATATGGTGGCTTTGAGTAAGCAAATTAGAGAAATGGAAAAACATGTGGCTGGAACTCAGAGTAGAGAGCTGGATGGACCGGTGCATGGCATACAGCCTGGAGATTATGTATATGTCAAGTCTCTTACAGAAAAGACCCTGAAACCACAGTGGGAGGGACCATACCAGGTGCTCCTTACTACCTTCACTGCAATTAAGATCAATGAACAGAGTGCCTGGATTCACCATTCTCGAGTGAAGAAAGCTCCAGAAGGCCTCTGGAAAGTAACGCCAGGTGACGGTGAACTGAAACTGAAGCTTAGTCGAACAAAATGAGGACATTACGGTCGGGAGTATTTAGTAATATAATTAGCAGAAATTTAGTTAACAGAATCATTTTATTTTTGTGGCTTATGGTTGCAATTGTGATTCAAGATTTGGAATGTGCCTTTATGACAAGAGAGAATGGTGAGTGGCCTTGGTCCAAAGCCGTTACAACAGAAGATAAGACCATTAATGGAAAGTTAGAAGTTGTGGTTATTTGGCGAACAAATGGTGACCATTTACATACACTATCAGAATGGCAAAAATTAGGGGAAGAGTGGACACACCAAAGAACCATAGGGGATGAAATTAAAATAGGGTGCCAAATGATTAATGGAATGACCCACGAGAAAGTGATGGGAATTTTAGTAAAACCAGTTTCCAAAAATGGCCAACAGGAAGGTTGTATCCACCCAGGTAAATTAGATTGTTGGTATAATTTTATATTAACACAGACTGTAGTAATTAGCTGTTTTTGGACTAACAATGGACAAAAGCTCAAAATCAAGGAGGGTGAGAGCCTCATATAAAATTTTACAATATATGCTGTATTTCCTACAACAGTGGGACCCCCTACTACCTGTGCCCAACCTCCAACCAAGCTGAAACTCAAAATTTATGAAACTGGCCCATATGTAATAAGGAACACAGGCCAACAACAATTGTTATTTAATCCAGAATGGTCTCTCAAGCGTGTTGAATTGCTAATACAAATTAACATCTCGGAAGTTCAACCAGCCTGCTCTCCTTTCCTAAAGACATCATTTGAAGGCTGGACAACATGGTCACAAAAGCAGGCACATTTCAGGGACAGGAAACGAAGAGACTTAACTGGAATGCTAGGAACAGGATTAGGAGTTTTAAATGGAATTGATTCAGAAATATTAATGAATAAGCTGGCCACAGCAACAAGTGATTTGACAAAACTAAAACAGCCCCTACAATCATCCTTATTGGCATTGGGAACTAGCCAATGGCAAGTGCCAAAGGTGTTACCGAGATGGGAAAAGGCTGAAGACCAAGACCACAAACTAATAATAGATGCACTTAGTATGGTTCAAGATAATGTATCTTTAGCTCTTAGTTGTATACAAGCACAGTTTACAGGCAACAGCTGCCTTGATCATTTGGGAAGGAAGTGAAGACATTTTCCCGGCTGAAGTCCAAAAGACTGATGCTCAGGATGTATGTCTTGACACTGAGCAAGGTGTTTGCCACTTTGAAATTCATCCAAATACTAGTCAAAAGACTGTGCTTGTATATATTGGTCAAGGCTGTGTGTGTTTAAGAACTGCTTGTGCTTTTGTAGAAGTAGATAAGGAGAATATGACTCTCCCTAGCAAGAATCATTTTAACTTTTGGATTTGTAACTTTGTTAGAATCATCGGGTGTGATTTTCTATACTTGGCACCAGTGGTATCCCACCAGTTGATCAAGTCTAATAACACAATATATCACAAGTTATTACTTACACCTATTGGGATGAACCTCACATTAGTGAAGCAACTAGTTAAACACCAAGACCTGAACAAAATTTTAAAAAGCATTCAGGAAAATGGAGAGAAGACTCTAATCACTGTCCATCATGATACAAAGGAAATAAAAAGAGTTTTGCAGAGAATAAAACAAGACACAAATCACAATTGGTGGGATGCCCTCTTTGGATGGTCGCCAACTGCAACTGGGATTTTGAACACCTTATCTCACCCAATTATTGTTTTATTGATATTAGTTGGTGTAAGTTTAATATTGTCTTTTTTAATGATTATTTGGAATTGGAAATTGTTACAACGAATGGCGATATAAGCTTCCTTCACGAAAGTACATGGCAAGGCATTGAGGGATACATATAATAGAGATTGGGAAAAAAAAATTATATTAAGTAAAAGAATTTACTAAGATTTTCCAGAAAAGGGGGGAATGAAACATGGGATTAGAAATTAGAGAGTGACTGATTAAGAATAAATA
>MU012358.1:79459-120171 GCA_011074415.1 Stictonetta naevosa | reverse complement strand
GGGGGAGGAATGATGTCAGTCTTGAGTATGCTATTCACTGGAGAAGAGGGGGGAATGAGTAGGTGGGCAGCTATGCAAGAATGGGCAAGAACCAATCCCTTCAGGACCGTGAGGAATTCCGATAGAGCAGAAATATCCGTTTGCTGACCTCAACTGGGATAATAACAACCCACAACACAGAAATCATATGAGAGACTTGGGGTCAGAATGAACAAATACTCAGGGATGAATCCTGAGGACCCAGTAGCCCAAGGGCTCTTGAAAGTTCATTTTCTGAGTAAAGCCTGGCCAGATATACAGAAAAAGCTCCAGACGGTGGGAGGATGGAGTGAACAGTCACTGGAGACCCTCCTGCGGGAGGCCCAGAAGGTGTATGTCAGGAGGGAAGACAAGTAGGAAAAGCAGAGAGCGAAACTAATGGTCTTCACAGTGAATCAGGTAGTGAGGCAGAGGGCTGGAGATAGAGGAAGACAAATTTCAGGGGAAGTAGATCCCAGGATGGAAGGGAGAGGAAGAGAGACGAAGGAATGACAGGTGGGGAAAGCTACCTAAATCCTAGCAGGGAAAGGTTTTGAAAAGATGTTTTAAGCGTGGCCAGGCCAGCCACTTCAATTAGGAATGTCCAGAGTGGAAGAAGGAGGAGAGATTGTTTGCTGTTATAAATTCAGAACAGGGGAGTCAGGGCTTCTCAGAAAGCTAGTCCCACTGAGAGCCCTTGATAAATGAAAAGGGCTCAAGGGTTGAGATAAGTACAGGGAGATTACTCTACAATTATCGTCACGGGCAAAACAGATTTAGCATAGGGAGATTAATAAAATGTATTACCTATTGCTGACATGCTGGAACAGTGAAAAACAAAGAAACAAGCTGGGGGCATCTTCCCCCATCTACTCTCTTCCACCTCCTCCCTGCCCTGAGTGGCGTGGGGGGTGGGGAGTGGGGACTGAGGTCAGTCTGTGGTGCTTTGTTTCTGACACTCCTTCGAGGTAGCTCTCTTCCCTGCTCCAGCATGAGGTCCCTTCAGCGGGGTGCCGACCTTCCTGGGCTGGTCCTGTGTGGGCTTCTCCATGGGCAGCGGCTTTTCAGGAGCTGTTCCAGGTGTGGGTCTCTGCCATGGGGTCCATCCATTGGGAGCAGGTTGCTCCGGCTTGGGACCCCCATGAGCGGCAGTTCCCCCTAGATCACCTGCTTCTGTGTGGGCTCCTATCCATGGGCTGAAGTGTGGATATCTGCTCCACCATGGGACCCATGCGCTGCAGGGGAACAGCCTGCTCCAACTTGGGCCTCTCCACAGGCTGCAGGGGAACTGCAAAGTCAGGGAAGAAGGAGGGGGAGAGGTTGTCCAGGCGCCAGAGCAGAAGTCCCCCGAGGCCTGTGGTGAGGACAACGGTGAAGCAGGCTGTCCCCCTGCAGCCCATGGAGTACCACGGTGGAGCAGGGTTCCACGCTGCAGCCCGTGGAGGAGACCACGGTGGAGCAGGTGGACTTGCACCGACAGAGACTGTGGCCTGTGGAAGACCCCTGCCGGAGCAGATTCCGGGCCGGACCTGTAGCCCGTGGAGAGGAGCCCACGCAGGAGCAGGTGACCTGGCAGGAGCTGCTGCCTGTGGGGGACCCAGGTTGGAGCAGTTTGCTCACGAGGGATGGACCCTGTGGTACGGACCCATATCTGGAGCAGTTCTTGAAGAACTGCTGCCTGTGGGAAGCCCATGCCGGATCAGTTCAACAAGGACTGTATCCTGTGGGAGGGACCCCACAGCACAGGGGACGAGAGTGACCGATAAGGAGCGGCAGAGAAGAAGCGCTATAGACTGACCATAACCCCCATTCCCACGTTCCCCTGAGCTGCTTGGGGGTAGGAGGTGGAAGAGGGTGGATGGGGGGAAGGTGCTTTTGGTTTTTTTCCTTTGTTTCTCACTTCTCTAGCTTGTTAGTAATAAGCAATAAATCTTACTATCTCCCTATGCTGAGTTTTGCCCGTCACGATAATTACTGTGCGATCTCCCTGTCCTTATCTCAGCTCTTGAGCCCTTTTCATCGTATTTTCTCCCCATTCCTCTTTGAGAAGAGGGGGTGAAAGAGCGGTTGTGGTGGAGCTCGGTCGCCCACCCAAGTAGAACCATTACAGTCCTATTATCATCATTATTATTATTTTATTTCCTGTTCTAATAAACTGTCTCTGTCTCAACCCACAGGCTTCATTTTCCTGATTCTCTCCTCTATCCCAGAGAGGGAGGGGGGAGGGTGAGCAAACAGCTGTGTGATGCTTAGCCACCGGCTGGGTTAAACCACAAAAAGAAACCAATACACCTAGTCAACTAAGTCATTGCTGGCCCAGAAAGTATCAAGGCTTAAATTAACTAATGAAACCCTAAAGGTGACAGGGGTAGAAGGGACCGGCATAACACTGCCACTCTGGGGGGACACCAAGCTGAGACTAGGGATAGAATGATCACTGGGCAATTATTGTATGCACCCAAGGCAGGGACTAGCTTGTTGGGAAAGGATTTGATAATGAAATTGGGCATTCAAATAGTAAGTTGTTAGACTGGAATAATGGTGTTATTAACGGGGAGCTCTCAGACCCTGAGAGCAAATATATACTTGCTTTTGAGTGGAAAGACACTGAAATGGGATGGAAGCAACAATACAGATGGACAGTTTTACCTCAGGGGTTTACAGGGCCACTGAATTTATTTGGGCAAGTTCTAGAACCGATTTTGGAGCAATTCCAACCTCCAGAGAGGGTGTTACTGTTACAATATGTAGATGATCTTTTATTGTCAGGACAGGAGAAAACAATTGTGAAGGAAGCCACTAGCAAGCTATTCAACTTTCTGGGAAAACAGGGCTTGAGAGTATTGAAAAATAAATTACAATATGTGGAAAGATAAGTCAAGTATTTAGGGCATCTAGTGTCTGAGGGAAAATGAAGAATAAATCCAGAGAGGATTGAGGGAATTGTTGAGCTACCCCTACCCAAGACTAAGAAAGAACTGAGAAAGCTTTTGGGGTTAATGGGATATTGTTGATTATGGATATAAGCATATGCTCAGAAGACAAAAGACTTGTATCTTAAATTTTTTAGAGGAGTAGCCTAATATACTTGAATGGACAGAAGAGGAAAAGGAGTTAATAGAAAAATTGAAGCAGAGCTTAATCACAGCACCAGTCTTGGATCTTCCCACATTAAATAAGCCATTTTATCTCTTTGTTACTCTGGATCGGGAAGCAGCATTGGGAGTATTGACCCAGCAGTGAGGGGGATAAGCGGCAACCAGTGGCTTACTTGTCTAAACTGCTGGACCCAGTTTCCAGAGGATAACCTGGGTGTGTTCAAGCTAGAGCAGCAACTGCTAATCTGGTGGAAGAAAGCAGACCTTTGGGGGTCGTCTGATAGTTACTACTCCACACCAGGTTAAGACGATCTTGACTCAGAGAGCTGGGCGCTGGCTGACTGATTCTAGGATTTTGGAATATGAGACAATACTGATTGAAAAGGCTGATTTAGGATGATTTACAAAATCATGCTTGAATCCAGCTGCCTTCCTATGGAGAGGAGAAAGGGTTGGAGAGGATATAGAACATGACTGCCTGGATCAAATATCAGACTGAAGTGAGACCTGACTTACAAGATGTTCCCCTTGAGGAAGGTGCTATTCTGTTTATCAATGGATCCTCAAGGGTAGTACAGGGAAAGAGGTGTAATGCATATGCTATAGTTGATGGATTTACTGGAGAAGTAAAAGAGATGTGTCAATTCCCCAATAAGGTCAGCCCAAACATGTAAATTATATGCCTTGAATCAGGCACTCAAACTTATTGAAGGAAAAGAGGGAACCATCTATACCAATTTGAGATATGCATATGGGGTGGTTCATACGTTTGGTAAAATCTGGGAGGAGCGTGGGTTGTGTGAGAAAAATCTCAATAATTTTCTCAGACAGGATCTTCTGTGAAGTTATTTTATTCGTGATTGCAATAATGGGTGTCCTGCAAGCAGGATTGCAGAGTAAAAGTATATCATAACCTTATATTCACTCTTACCCGATGCTTGATTCCTCCTGTTTCATCTTGGCTGAGTACTACAGGTTCACAAGCTACTCGATGCCTTTCTATACCATATATGTACAATTTTATTTGACCAACCATTCATTTCTCCTTTTTTTTTTCCTTCTTCTCTTGTGACTAGAGGGCCAGTGATTTTTACTGATTTCCCACTGCTCATCCTGTTTTACTTAGCTATCCTTGGGAGTCCATACCATCTGATGTCATGCTAAACAATATATAGGGGTGGGTAGCTGGGATGGGGGGGTCGGCTGCTCGGGGATAGGCTGGGCATTGGTCAGTGGGTGGTGAGCAATTGCATTGTACATCACTTGTTTTGTACACATTATTAGCAGTAGTACTATTATTATATTATTATATTATTATTATTATTATTTTATTTTCTATCCTAATAAACTGTCTTTATCTCAACCCACAAACCCACAAGCTTTCTTTTTTTTTTTTTTTCCAATTCTCTCTCCCATCATGCTGAGGAGGGGGGAAGGGGAGGTGAGCAAATGGCTGTGTGGTGCTTAGCTGCTCGCCAGGTTAAACCATGACAGTCTTTTTGGTCGTCAACGTGGGGCATGAAGGCTTGAGATAACGACAAATCTAACCAGAGCATGTTAAAGCAAAATAAATTCACAGGACTTGCACAAGAGATACGGTTTCTAGGAATAAAATAGCAAGATGAATGTAGTGAAATCCCAAGAAATGTGATCAACAAAATAATAGTGTAGTGGGTTTACATGGCAAGCTTTTGGTAGCAGGGAGCCATAGGGGTGGCTTCTGTGAGAAGAATCTAGAAGCTGCCCCATGTTAGATAAGGGCCCCACTGCTGGACAGAGCCAGGACAATAAGCGATGTTGTTTGCACCTCTGTGAGAGCATATTTAAGACAGGGAAAAAAAAACTGCTGCCACACAGCAGCTGGGAGAGAGAGAGGAGTGAGAAACAGCCTTGCAGGTGCCAAGGTCAGTGAAGAAGGAGGGGGAGAGGTGCTCCAGGCACTAGAGCAGAAGTCCCCCGAGGCCTGTGGTGAGGACCATGGTGAAGCAGGATGTCCCCCTGCAGCCCATGGAGTATCATGGTGGAGCAGGGTTCCATGCTGCAGCCCGTGGAGGAGACCACGGTGGAGCAGGTGGACCTGCCCTGAAGGAGGCTGCAGCCTGTGGAGGACCCCCGCAGGAGCAGATTCCGGGACGGACCTGTAGGCCGTGGAGAGGAGCCCACCCAGGAGCAGGTGACCTGGCAGGAGCTTATGCCCGTGGGGGATGCAGGTTGGAGCAGTGTTCTCCTGATGGATAGACCCCGTGGTACAGACCGATATCTGGAGCAGTTCTTGAAGAGCTGCTGCCTGTGGGAAGCCCACACCGGATCAGTTCAGCAAGGACTGCATCCTGTGGGAGGGACCCCATGTTGGAGCAGGTGAAGAGACTGACTGAGAAGGAGTGGCGGAGACGAAGTGCTATAGACTGACTGCAGTCCCCATTCCCCCATTCCCAGGCACTGCTCTAGGGGAGGAGGTGGAAGAGGGTGGATGGGGGGAAGGCGTTTTTGGTTTCTTTCCTTTGTTTCTCACTTCTCTAGCTTGTTAGTAATAGGCAATAAACCTTACTATCTCCCTATGCTGAGTCTGTTTTGCCCGTCACAATAATTGTTGAGTGATCTCCCCGTCCTTATCTCAACCCTTGAACTCTTTGCATCATATTTTCTCCCCTTTCCCCTTTGAGGAGGGGGAGTGAGAGAGTGGCCGTGGTGGAGTTTGGCTGCCCACCTGAGTAAAACCACCACAGTTCTTTTTGGCGCCCAATGTGGGGCTCAAGGAATTTGAGATAAGGATGATAACTGAGAGAAGTAACAGGCAAAACATAGACTGGATGTTTTAATGAATGTAATAATTGTGAAGATTTCAAGAAAGTTGTAATTGTGAGGAATATGTTTCATGTTTGTGTGGTGAAGGGACGAGGGGTTATGTGTGTGTAAATTGTCTACTCCATGGTGTTGTGATGATGTTATGCTTATTTTGGTGTGGGGAATTCATTTTCTTTTTGATGTAAGTGAAGTCTGTGAAGATTGTGATGACTGTAAAGTAAGAATATATTGTGATTATTCTTAAATATGCTTTTCACAGAGGCGAGGAGTGGAATGTAGTGGGTTTACGTGCCAAGGTTTTGGTAGCAGGGGGCCATAGAGGTGGCTTCTGTTAGAAGAATCTAGAAGCTGCCCCATGTAAGATAAGGGCCCCACTGCTGGCCAGAGCCAAGCCAGTAAGTGATGATGTTTTTGCCTCTGTGAGAGCATATTTAAGACAGGGAAAAAAAAAAAAAAAAAAAAAAAAAAAACACCTGCTGCCACACAACAACTGGGAGAGAGAGAAGTGAGAAACAGCCTTGCAAGCACTAAGGTCAGTGAAGAAGGAGGGGGAGAGGTTCTCCAGGCGTCGGAGCAGAAGCCCCCTGTGGCCTGTGGCCTATGTCTCCACCAACTAGCAAAAAAGAAAAACAAACTTTCCTTGGAGTCATGTTTTTTTGGAGAATGCACATAGCAAACTACAGTCTGATTGTAAGCTCGTTCTATCAAGTAACCCGTAAGAGAATGATTTAAAATGGGGCCTTGAGCAATGACAAGCCTTTGAACAAATTATATGGGAGATAGCTCATGCAGTAGCCCTTGGGCCAGTCCAAGCAGGACCAGATGTAAAGAAAGTGCTTTATAATGGACCGGGGAGCATCGCCACACCTGGAGCCTCTGGCAGAAAGAGCCTGGGGAAACTCGCGGTCAACCCCTTGGGTTTTGGAGTCAGGGATACAGAGGATCCGAGGCTTGCTACACTCCAACCGAAAAGGAGATATTGGCAGCATATGAAGGAGCTGCTTCCAATCTGCTTCAGAAGTGGTCGGGACTGAAGCACAGCTCCTGCTGGCACCCCAACTGCCAGTACTAGGCTAGATGTTCAAAGGAAGTGTCCCCTCTACACATCATGCCACTGATGTTACATGGAGCAAGTGGGTTGCACTGATTACTCAGCGGGTTCGAATAGGAAACCTCGGTCACACAGGAATCCTCAAAGTGATTGTGGACTGGCCAGAAGGCAAAGATTTTTGGATATCACCAGAGGAGGAGGTGGCCCATGCTGAAGAAGCCCCACTGTATAACAAGCTACCAGAAAATGAGAAGAGATATGCCCTGTTCACTGATGGGTCCTGTCGCATTGTGGGAAAACATCGGAGATGGAAGACTGCTGTATGGAGTCCTACACGACAAGTTGCAGAAGCTGCTGAGGGAGAAGGTGAACTGAGTCAGTTTGCAGAAGTGAAAGCCATTCAGCTGGCTTTAGATATTGCTGAATGAGAGAAGTGGCCGGTTCTCTATCTGTTTACTGGTTCATGGATGGTAGCAAATGCCCTGTGGGGTTGGTTACAGCAATGGAAACAGAACAACTGGCAGTGCAGGGGCAAACCCATCTGGGCTGCTGCGTTGTGGCAAGATATTGCTGCCCGGGTAGAGAACCTGGTTGTAAAGGTACGCCATGTAGATACTCACGTCCCCAAGAATTGGGCTACTGAAGAACATCAAAACAACCAGCAGGTGGATCAGGCTGCTCAGATTGAAGTGGCTCAGGTGGACTTGGACTGGCAACATAAGGGTGAATTATTTATAGCCCGATGGGCCCATGACACCTCAGGCCATCAAGGTAGAGATGCAACATACAGATGGGCTCGTGATCGAGGGGTGGACCTGACCATGGACACTATAGCACAGGTTATTCATGACTGTGAAACATGTGCTGCAATCAAGCAAGCCAAACGGTCAAAGCCTCTTTGGTATGGAGGACGATGGCTGAAATATAAATATGGAGAGGCCTGGCAGATTGATTACATCACACTCCCTCAAACCCACAATGGCAAGCGCCACATACTTACAATGGTGGAAGCGACCACCGGATGGCTGGAAACATATCCTGTGCCCCATGCCACCGCCCGGAACACTATCCTGGGCCTTGAAAACCAAGTCCTGTGGTGACATGGCACCCCAGAAAGAATTGAGTCAGACAACGGGACTCATTTCCGAAACAACCTTATAGACACTTGGGCCAAAGAACATGGTATTGAGTGGGTGTATCACATTCCCTATCATGCACTAGACTCAGGGAAAATGGAGCGATACAGTGGACTGTTAAAGACTACACTGAAGGCAATGAATGCTGGGACATTCAAAAATTGGGATACGCATTTGGCAAAGGCCCCCTGGTTAGTCAGTACTAGGGGATCTGCCAACCAAGCCAGGCCTGCCCAATCAAACCTGTTACATACTGTAGAAGGGGACAAAGTCCCTGTAGTGCACATAAAAAACATGCTGGGGAAGATATTCTGGTCTATTCCTGTCTCAGGAAAACCCATCCATGAGATTCCTTTTGTTCAGGGACCTGGGGGTGGCGGGAGGGGGAGAACAAACAGCTGTTTGGTGCTTAGCTGCTGGCCGAGTTAAAACAGAACAAACAAGTAGAGTTAAAATAGAATGATAGTTGTGTTCATTGCTCTCTACAACTTCCTGAGGAGGTGTGGTGGTTTTACTCGGGTGGGCAGCTGAGTTCCACCACAACCGCTCTCTCACTCCCCCTCCTCAAAGAGGAACGGGGAGAAAATACGATGAAAGGGGCTCAAGGGTTGAGATAAGGATGGGGAGATTGCACAGTAATTATCGTGACAGGCAAAACTCAGCATAGGGAGATAGTAAGATTTATTGCTTATTACTAACAAGCTAGAGAAGTGAGAAACAAAGGAAAAAAACCAAAAGCACCTTCCCCCCATCCACCCTCTTCCACCTCCTAGCACTAAGCGGCGCAGGGCAACAGGGGTATGGGCGTTATGGTCAGTCTATAGCGCTTCTTCTCTGCCGCTCCTTCTCGGTCACTCTTGTCCCCTGTGCTGTGGGGTCCCTCCTACGGGATGCAGTCCCTGTTGAACTGATCCTGCGTGGGCTTCCCACAGGCAGCAGCTCTTCAAGAACTGCTCCAGATATGGGTCCGTACCACGGGGTCCATCCCTCAGGAGCAAACTGCTCCAACCTGGATCCCCCACAGGCAGCAGGTCCTGCCAGGTCACTTGCTCCTGCGTGGTCTCCTCTCCACAGGCTACAAGTCTGGCCCGGAATCTGCTCCTGTAGGGGTCTTCCAGGCCACAATCTCCATCGGTGCAGGTCCACCTGCTCCACCGTGGTCTCCTCCACGGGCTGCAGCGTGGAACCCTGCTCCACCGTGGTACTCCATGGGCTGCAAGGGGACAGCCTGCTTCACCGTTGACCTCACCACAGGCCTCGGGGGACTTCTGCTCTGGTGCCTGGAGCACCTCTCCCCCTCCTTCTTCACTGACCTTGGCACCTACAAGGCTGTTTCTTACTCCTCTCACTCTCCCAGCTTCTGTGTGGCGCAGCATTTGTTTTTCCATCTTAAATATGCTCTCACAGAGGCGCAAAATAACATCGCTTATTGTCCTGGCTTTGTCCAACAGTGGGGCCCTTATCTAACATGGGGCAGCTTCCTGACACAGCTGGTTAGTGAGCCTACCAGGGGTGGCGCCCCGCTAGACCTTCTCTTCACAAACAGAGAAGGACTGGTGGAGGATGTGATTGTCGGGAGCTGTCTTGGGCAGAGTGACCACGAAATGGTGGAGTTCTCTATTCTTGGCGAGGCCAGGAAGGGGACCAGTAAAACTGCTGTATTGGACTTCCGGAGGGCTGACTTTGTGCTGCTGAGGACACTGGTTGGTAGAGTCCCTTGGGAAGCAGTTCTGAAGGGCAGAGGAGTCCAGGAAGGCTGGGCGCTCTTCAAGAGGGAAATCTTAATGGCGCAGGAACGGTCTGTCCCCACGTGCCCAAAGACGAGCTGGCGGGGAAGAAGACCAGCCTGGCTGAACAGAGAATTGTGGCTTGAGCTTAGGAGAAAAAAGAGGGTTTATAATCTTTGGAAAAGTGGGCAGGCCACTAGGGAGGACTATAAGGATGTTGCGAGGCTGTGCAGGAACAAAATTAGAAAGGCCAAAGCTCATCTGGAGCTCAATCTGGCTACTGCCGTTAAAGATAACAAAAAATGTTTTTATAAATACATCAACACAAAAAGGAGGACTAAGGAGAATCTCCATCCTTTACTGGATGCGGGGGGAAACTTAGTTACAAGAGATGAGGAAAAGGTGGAGGTGCTTAATGCCTTCTTCGCCTCAGTCTTTAGCGGCAATACCGGTTGTTCTCTGGATACCCAGTACCCTGAACTGGTGGAAGGGGATGGGGAGCAGGATGTGGCCCTCACTATCCACGAAGAAATGGTTGGTGACCTGGTACGGCACTTGGATGTGCACAAGTCGATGGGGCCGGATGGGATCCACCCGAGGGTACTGAGAGAACTGGCAGAGCAGCTGGCCAAGCCGCTTTCCATCATTTATCAGCAGTCCTGGCTATCGGGGGAGATCCCAGTTGACTGGTGGCTAGCAAACGTGACGCCAATCTACAAGAAGGGCCGGAGGACTGACCCGGGAAACTACAGGCCTGTCAGTTTGACCTCAGTGCCAGGGAAGCTCATGGAGCAGATTATCTTGAGAGTCATCACGCAGCACTTGCAGGGCAAGCAGGCGATCAGGCCCAGTCAGCATGGGTTTATGAAAGGCAGGTCCTGCTTGACGAACCTGATCTCCTTCTATGACAAAGTGACGCGCTGGGTGGATGAGGGAAAGGCTGTGGATGTGGTCTACCTTGACTTCAGCAAGGCTTTTGACACCATTTCCCACAGCATTCTCCTCAAGAAACTGTCTGCTCTTGGCTTGGACTGGCGCATGCTTTGTTGGTTAGAAACTGGCTGGATAGCCGGGCCCAAAGAGTCATGGTAAATGGAGTCAAATCCAGTTGGAGGCCGGTCACTAGTGGCGTTCCCCAGGGCTCGGTGCTGGGGCTGGTCCTCTTTAATATCTTCATCGATGATCTGGATGAGGGCATTGAGTGCACCCTCAGTAAGTTTGCAGATGACACCAAGTTAGGTGCGTGTGTCGATTTGCTCGAGGGTAGGAAGGCTCTGCAGGAGGATCTGGATAGGCTGCACCGATGGGCTGAGGTCAACTGCATGAAGTTCAACAAGGCCAAGTGCCGGGTCCTCCACCTGGGGTGCAATAACCCCAAGCAGAGCTACAGGCTGGGAGATGAGTGGTTGGAGAGCTGCCAGGCAGAGAAGGACCTGGGAGTGATGGCTGATAGTCGGCTGAATATGAGCCAGCAGTGTGCTCAGGTGGCCAAGAAGGCCAACGGCATCCTGGCTTGTATAAGAAACAGTGTGACCAGCAGGGCTAGGGAGGTGATCGTCCCCCTGTACTCGGCTCTGGTGAGGCCGCACCTCGAATACTGTGTTCAGTTTTGGGCCCCTCCCTACAAGAAGGACATGGAGGTGCTTGAGCGAGTCCAGAGAAGGGCGACGAAGCTGGTGAGGGGTCTGGAGAACAAGTCCTATGAGGAGCAGCTGAGGGAGCTGGGATTGTTCAGCCTGGAGAAAAGGAGGCTCAGGGGTGACCTTATCGCTCTCTACAGGTACCTCAATGGAGGCTGTAGCGAGGTGGGTGTTGGTCTGTTCTCCCACGTGCCTGGTGACAGGACGAGGGGGAATGGGCTTAAGTTGCGCCAGGGGAGTTTTAGGTTGGATCTTAGGAAGAACTTCTTTACCGAAAGTGTTGTTAGACATTGGAACGGGCTGCCCAGGGAAGTGGTTGAGTCACCATCCCTGGAGGTCTTTAAAAGACGTTTAGATGTAGAGCTTAGGGGTATGGTTTAGTGGGGACTGTTAGTGTTAGGTCAGAGGTTGGACTCGGTGATCTTGAGGTCTCTTCCAACCTAGAAATTCTGTGTCTGTGTCTGTGTCTGTGTAGATCCTTCTCACATAAGCCACTCCTATGGCCCCCTGCTACCAAAATCTTGCCACGTAAATCCACTACAGGAGGCGATATGGAGAGGGAGGTGCCAGTCTCTTCTCCCTCGTAACCAATGATAAGTTGCATGGAAATGACACAACATTGTGCCAGGTGAGGTTCAGACTGGATATTAGGAAAAATTTCTTCATTGTGAGGGTGGTTAAACACTGGAACAGGTTTCCTAGAGAGGTGGCTGATGCCCCATTTTTTGAAGGATTTCCCTTCACAAAAATACGTTTTTTAGCATTAAAAATCCTATTTTTATTGTATAAATATTTCTGGTAGAATTTGAAGATCTTAAATTATAATTCTAATCTAGTCAGTGAATAGTCATTTCTCCTTTAAATACTTTTTATTTCCTCTTGTAGATTTACTTTCCAAATTCTGTAGTTTGCTTACATGTACATCCAAACATTCATTCTTAAGGCAATATAAAAAAAATTCCAAATAAAATATATCTATCGTCCTAGAGAGAAACAGGGATTAATGGAAGGCCTTTCTAGGTCTAGTGTTTCTTTAAATGTAGTTCATTATACTCTAGGTGAACACTGTAGATTTAAAATGCTTTTAAATATTTATCAGAAGTATTTTATTGCCATGTTCAAATGACAACTGAAGTGCACTCACCTTATTGACAATCTGTGTTCTGAATGTCCATTCGCTTCATGAAAATCCCACAAGCAGAATGACTACCCTTTTTCATTAATTTAATGTTTAGTTAAAAAAAAAAAAAAAGGAAAGAAAGGAAGCCTTAATCAGCATACTGATCGCATCATCAACTAACACAGAATTTACTATTCTGAGCACTTTTTAAAAAATTTTCTCATTACATTTTCTGCTCTCCAATGGGAGTTTTAGTTTGTGAACTGCGTGCTTTTGCACCAAATTATCATTTATTACATTTTTGCAAAATGTTTTTCAAAGCATGTATGAGAATTTCAGTACCTATATGCACAAAAGGCATAGGAAAATAGATCTCCAGTTATGATTTCTATTATAAATTCAACAACCATGTAAGGTGCAGAAGGAAACTACTTTGCCAGATTCTAATCTAAGCACTTTAACTTTGCTGAAACATCCCCCTACCATGGAGATGAATGGTGAGTGATTTAGGTGTGCATCTGTTTTGAAGGTGAAGGGATAAGAGAGCAGTATTTTGTTCTATAAATTGGAAGTGATCACTTATCAGGAAAAAAAATGGAAAATAAGCCCCTTAGATTTTATTATTGTAAACAGTGCATGAATAAATAAATAAACAAACCTTGGGGGTTACAGAATACAAAACTTATTGCCTGTCCTAAATATAAGGGACTAGAGTTAGGATGTTGGGGGGGGTACTCATGGAGGAGGTAAAACCTCAGATATTTTTCTTCAACCCTGCATACTAAGCTGCACATAATTGTTATATTTAATAATTAAAACACAGGAAAATGTCAGACCCTCAATTAACATGCATCTTTGGATTCCTAATTGCATTCCTTGCAAATCTGGGTCATTTTGCATGAGTGACTCTAATGTAGAGCTGAAATTTCCATATAACACAGTGTATCCTTGATTCCCTGTGATAATCCTGAACTCAGTGATTGTGTCAGGCACAGTTCTGTATGCTTCAGCAGATGGTTCATCCCCACCAATGCAAATAAGGCAACTCCTACAATCAAAGCTTTTTCAGTCTAAAGCCTGATTGCTGAGGGCAGGTTAAAGCTCTGCATGGTCCATTATCTGCCACGGGGAGGTTTCTGGATTCTTCTCACGGGGGCTGCCACTGCAGCACCCCCCCCCAACCTTGCCATTGAACCCAATACACTGGGGCAGCTAGGTCATTACTGGCCTGTAAAGTATCAGGGATTAAATTAAATAATGAAACCTTAAAAGTGATAGGGGTAGAAGGGACTGGGACAGCAGTGCCACTTTTGGAGGATACTAAGCTGAGACTAGGGGATAAAATGATCACTGGGCAATTATTGTATGTACCCAAGGCAGGGACTAACTTGTTGGGAAAGGATTTGATAATGAAATTGGGCATTCAAATAGTAAATTGTTAGACTGGAATAACAGTGTTATTAATGGAGTGCTCTCAGGCCCTGGGAGCAAAGATATATTCACCTCTGACTGGAAAGACCCTGAAATGGGGGTGGAAGCAACAATACAGATGGACAGTTTTACCTCAGGGGTTTACAGGGCCACCAATTTATTTGGACAAGTTCTAGAACCGATTTTGGAGCAATTCCAACCTCCCAAGGAGGTATTACTGTTACAAATATGTAGATGATCTTTTATTGTCAGGACAGGAGAAAACAGCTGTGAAGGAAGCTACTAACAAGCTATTCAACTTTCTGGGAAAGCAGGGCTTGGGAGTATTGAAAAATAAATTACAATATGTAGAAAGAGAAGTCAGGTATTTAAGCCATCTAATGTCTGAGGGAAAACGAAGAATAAATCCAGAGAGGATTCAGGGAATTGTTGAAAACTAAGAAAGAACTAAAAAGTTTTAAAATAAAGATTTTTTTAAAGTAATCAGGAGCCACGAAGTCTGAGGGAAAATGGATACTCCCTGATGGGAGAGAAATGCTGAATAAAGCACCAATGAGGCAAATATTAACTGTTTTACATCAAGAGAGTCATTGGGAGGTGCAAGCAATGTGTGATGTTGTGCTAAGAAAGTATGTCTGTGTAGGAATATACACTTCAGTGAAGCAAATATGCAGAGGATGTACCATATGTCAAAAGGTAAAGAAAAAGATCATCTGTAACCCACCTAGAGGGGGACGGGAGCCAGGGATTCGACCTTTCCAAAGTATACAGGTAGACTTTGCTGAGTTACCTAAAGTAAGGAGACTTAAGCACTTGGTTGTCCTAATTGATCACATGACTAGATGGGTGTAAGCTTTCCCCTCGGTATCTGCCACTGCGAACACGGTGGCTAAGGTATCACTGGAGCAAATAGTCCTTAGATATGGGATAGTTGAAAACATTGATTCAGATCAAGGAAGTCATTTCACTTCACAAGCACTGCAAGGGTTAATGCAGGCCTTAGAGATTCAGTGTGATTTTCACACCTCCTGGCACCCCTCCTCTTCTGGGAAGGTGGAGCGAATGAACCAGACATTAAAGAAGCAATTAACTAAATTAGTGTTAGAAACCCAACTTCCTTGAGTAAAATGCTTACTCCTACAGGTTCAAACAGCACCAATGAAGAATATAGGAATTTCACCATATGAGATGCTGTTTGAATTGCCCTATCTGGGCAGAAGGGATGAGATACCACAATTTGAAACAAGAGAGAGTTTTCTTAAGAACTATATTCTGGGGTTGTCCTCTTCTTTGTCATCTCTCAGGACCCGTGGGCTGTTGGCTCAAACCCCACCTTTGGAATTCCCCATTCACCACCATCACCCAGGAAACTGGGTCCTGATTCGGACCTGGAAAGAATCAGCTCTGGCCTGAATGGGAAGGACTATTACTAATCACTGAAACAGCCATAAGAACTGCAGAAAAATGTTGGACTCACTATACTCCAGTGAAGGCATCCGTCGACCCTAGTACCTGGGAAGCTGTTCCTACAGAAGACTTGTTGGAAGTTGTAATCGAAGAGAAAAATCTCATAGTGGACTCTGAGCGGGATAAAAGCTTACAATTGTAAACTAACCTTTTATTTTCACAGGTAACTAATGAGTGTGACCTGCGATTGAGAGAAAGGACTGGCCTATAGCGAATCGAAGTGCTCCCAAGGGGTTTTTGTTCTAGTAGTAGTGTACATATATCTTATTCTTTGTATTGATAATTATTTGGAAACCTAAGCGTTAAAATAATGACAGGGAAAAATCAACTACTAATTTTGTTTCTAGTGATTATAGGCCTCAGAGAAGGCCTTGGTCAATTGGCAACTTGGAAAAGGCATGACCAGATAATAGCAAAGACAGGATACCCTGTCAAAATATGGGTGAATGTAACAGAGGGTTATATACAACAATCCGTCACATTTTATGCTTGTGAGGTGTTAGCTTGTGAAGATTTAAATGCCCAACAACAATTGAGCAGAGAGAACAAATAACTGGGAGAGACCCAACAGCCAGATTGAGAATAGCTGTATGGAAACGATCCTCTATTGCCATCAGAGAAAAGGAGCAACTCAAGGAGAAAACAGGAGAGAAAACAGGAGGCCCTCTTTGAAATGCTGCAGTTCAAACATCTGAGATTGAAACAGGGTATGGGGATGTGAATGCCTTGATAGAATGGGTCAAATATACTGTCCAGAGTCTCAACCATAGCAATTGCTATGCTTGTGTCTTGGGAAGACCGATTGCCCAATAGTGCCCTTCCCATTGGGGTGGTCCAAGGATCCCAAGGGGATGCGATGTATGATTGCATTGTACCAAGAAAAGACTGCCTGGGGAAATGAGGCCTGTAAGTCTCTCTCTTTGCTGTTCCCTTCCTTGAGTGACAGCGATATCAGGGTTTTCCCTGCATTCTCTACAGCTATAGGTAACCATATACCTTGCCTCTCACGGCAGGGTGTGAGTGCTACCTGGCATCTGGGAGAATTTGCCTTGTGCACGAGGACCTTGAATGCTACCAAGGACTTGATGGGAAACTGCTCAAGACTTGAGATCCCCAGGGCAAATATCTGGATCTTACGGTCCACCCTACCATCTAATTGGGGAGGCACTTGTGCACTTGTTCAATTAGCTATACCCTTCACCCTGGCATTTGAAAGAGAAACATCACAAATATCCAGAAGAAGTAAAAGAAGCTTAGGAGTATCATTTGATGATAAGAGTATACATAGATTCTATTGTGGTACCTAGAGGAATTCCCGATGAACAGAAAGCCAGGAATCAAATTGCTGCAGGGTTTGAGTCACTGTTCTGGTGGGTAACAATCAATAAGAATGTGGATTGGATTAATTATATTTATTACAATCAGCAGGGATTCATAAATTATACAAGGGATGCGATAAGAGGAATCGCTGAACAACTAGATGCCACCAGCAAAATGGCTTGGGAAAACAGAATAGCATTAGATATGATGCTCGTGGAGAAAGGAGGTGTGTTTGTCTGTGATACTGAGCAACCATTGTTGCACTTTTATACCCAACAATACTGCCCCAGATGGCACAGTAACTAGAGCATTGCAAGGGCTTACCACCCTTGCCAGTGAATTGGCAGAGAAAATAGGAACAGGCACTTCCATCACCGGATGGCTGGAATCTTGGTTTGGTAAATGGAAAGGGATGGTAGTGTCCGTATTTACATCCTTGATCTAGTAGCAGGAGTTTTGACAGCCATTGGTTGTTGCATTATCCCCTTTGTAAGAGGACTAGTCCAGTGGTTAATTGAAACTGCACTATTGAAAAAAATGACCATGGAGCCCCCACCTTACTAAGATAAGGTGATGATATTAGAGGAAATGGAAAGCAAAGAAAGTGAAGAAGAGGAAGATACCTACAAAATTACAATTTAGAGAAAAGTTTCGCAAAAATCAACAATTTATAAAGAAGTAAAGGGGGGAATTGTGGGAATAAAAATGTTGTTTTTGCAGAGTTACATTGTTTAGAGTGTGGTATTGAGATATGCTTGCAGTGATAAGAAAGCTTAACAGACAACCTTGTAAAATGCAGACAACCAGAATCCTTAGAGCAATTAGGCGGAAATCACTGTGTAAGAAACATTACCACCTCAAAGAGTATAAAAATCAAAAGAAATCTGACCTATAACAGGCCGGCAACTGAAAGCCATGTATTGTCTGTGAAGCACCGGATAGATTGTGAACCTGGATTACCCAGTCAATGGGGAAACAGGGGAGGGTCCCGGTCCTCGAGAAAAAAAAAAAGTATATAAACTGTGTTATGGAACTAGTAGGTGTGCTCTCCTGCTTGTGGGGCGCCCACCATTGCAATCGTGAATAAATTACTACTTCACTGAGATCCTCGCCTGAGCCTAAGTTATTGGCTACAGAGTGTTTCTCACACTTATAACACCTATCTGAAAAAAGAGACAGATTTATAGTGTCCTTCACCCACTCAATCATCTCTTCCTCCCAGATCTCAGGAAAACCCCAAAATGATGCTCTTAGGAAATCTCTCCTCTAGCTGCCCCCAGATTTTGAGTATTGCCCTAACTGCCTTTCCAGAAAGACCCCAAACGTGAACATGTTGCCTAGAAGTGATTAAGGGCATGTTGTAAAATCCTAAAAGCTGCACTGCTCAAAAAAATCAACATATATAACTACAAAACAGGGTAACATAAGGGAAATATTAGCCTTTGCAGTAGGATAGCATAAAACTTCATAGGTGGGGCAAAGCTGCAACCCCAGCACTGTTGATATGGTGCTGAAAGTCTGATGCAAGTAATATTTGCTTTTGAAAAGTGGCCTTAGGTAGTGCAAACTGTCACATCCCTCCCGTGTTTCTAAAAATAAGCATATATAAGGATGTGTTGAATTAAAGGAGTCTGGCATTTGCCTGTTTCAGAGCCCTGCCAAGGACTTTCACTGAGACAGTTTCACAAAGTTGAACATATTTAATAAGGTTACAGATATAACAGATTCGTAATTGCCATTGATAAATACAATTACTACAATAGCGCTAATATATGATAATAGTGCTAGCAAAATGCTATCCGGCATATTACTCAAGAAAGGGTGAAGGTGCAGAGATTACCAAGAAGGAGTCATTGTCTTGCTTGAGAAGAAAGGGCACAGCCTCTTCTGGGTTTCAAATTTCTTTTCCCCCTCCCCCCCACCTCACCCCAGCTCTTCTTTTTTCCTCACTCTAACTTCATTGTCTTCTATTTTTTTCTTCCTTCTTATTTTTATTTTCTTTTATCTTCTCTATTTACACTCCATTTTAGGACCAGTCCTCTTCAATGTTTCATAAATGATTTGGATGAAGAACATGAAGGTTTTTTGAGCAAGTTCACGGGTCATACCAAATTGGGTGGAGCTGTTGACTCCATCGAGGGTGGTGAGATCTGGACAAATTAGAGAGCTGGGCAAGTTTAACAAGAGCAAGTGTCAGATTCTGCACCTGGGAAGGGGCAACCGTGGTTATATGTACAGACTGGGGTATGAGATGCTGGAGATCAGCCCTGCAAAAATTGATCTGGGGCTTTTGGTTGATAGCAAGCTGAACATGAGCCAGCAGTGTGCTTTGGCAGCCAGGAAGGCCAACTGTATCCTGGGATGCATCAAGCATGACATTTCTAGCTGGTCAATGGAAGTGATTTTCCTCTACTCTGCCTCTACTCTGCACTGGTGCAGCCTCACCTTGAGTTCTGTGTGCAGTTTTTGGCACCACAGTATAAGAAATATAAATCTGTTAGAGAGTGTCCAAAGGAGGGCAAAAAAGACAGTGAAGGGTCTAGAGGGGAAGATGTATAAGGAGGGACTGAGGTCACTTGGTTGTTTCAGCCTGGAGAAGAGGAGACTGAGGGAGAGGACCTCATTGCGGTCTACAGCTTCCTTACGAGGGGGAGTGAAGGGGCAGGCACTGATCTTTTCTCTCTGGTGACCAGTGATAGGACCCAAGGGAATGTCTTGAAGCTGATACAGGGGAGGTTCAGGCTGGATATCAGGAAGAGGTTCTTCACCAAGAGGGTGGTTGGGCACTGGAAGAGACTCCCCAGGGAAGTGGTCATGGCACTGAGCCTGCCGGAGTTCAAGAAGCATTTGGACAATGCTCTCAGACACATTATCCCCCCCCCCCCCCCCCCCCGGGAGGGGGGGTGGGAACCCAGGAATTGGACTTGATGATCCTTGTGGGTTTCCTCCAACTTGGATGTTCTATGATTCTATGATTAACTTTTTTTATATCCTCACCTTATCTGTTCCATCCCTGGGGTGATATTGAGCATGATTTGGGTGAAGAGTTGAGTATTACAGTCATATATTTTTAGCATTTACTTCTTTAGGCTTATTATCATATTCAGGAGTGTGAACTTGAATATTCATTTTACACATAATGAAGCAAAAGATTTCACTCAGGCCCCATGGCCCTCAAGATCTCAAGCACCACTTCCTCCAAGCTCAGGATCAGTGAATCCCTACGAGAAAGTTGAGCAAGGGGGGCAGGGGACCTGTATGGATGGGCAAGGAGCTTTTGGGAAAACTTAAACAGAAGAAGAAAGTGTACATGTGGGTTTACATGGCAAGGTTTTGGTAGCAGGGGGCCATAGGGGTGGCTTCTGTGTGAAGAATCTAGAAGCTGCCCCATGTAAGATAAGGGCCCCACTGCTGGCCAGAGCTGAGCCATTAAGCGATGTTGTTTTGTGCCTCTGTGAGAGCATATTTAAGAAAGGGAAAAAAACCTTGCTACCACACAGCAGCTGGGAGAGAGAGAGGAGTGAGAAACAGCCTTGCAGGTGCCAAGGTCAGTGAAGAAGGAGGGGAAGAGGTGCTCCAGGCACTAGAGCAGAAGTCCCCTGCAGCCTGTGGTGAGAACAATGGTGAAGCAGGCTGTCGCCCTGCAACCCATGGAGTACCACGGTGAAGCAGGGTTCCACGCTGCAGCTTGTGAAGAAGACCATGGTGGAACATGTGGATCTGCACTGAAGGAGGCTGCGGCCTTGTCGCATTAAGGGGTATAGACGATTAACTGTTACGGGTCCGGTCAGATTCAGGGTACTGAACTATCACAATCACAGATTCACCAATAATGCATTAACCGATATGGGTCTGTTTTGATTCAGAGCACTGAAATACCACGGTCACGGATTCACCAATAACGTATCACGCCCTCACTCTAGTCATGTTCAATGAGAACTGTCATGGCTAGGAACAATGCAGTTAAGTGCAATTTATTACAGCAACAGGTACACAGGTTCCTTGGATTGCCAGTGATAATTTACTGTCTGCAAAAGCAAGCTAGCATGCATGAAATACACAGGTGTGCAGCCTGGAAATTAACGCGTTAAAAGGCACAAAGACTCTATAAAGATTTCTAAGTTTCTGCAGAGACACACAGTATAACCAAGTGTTCAAATCTCACCAAAAGGCATCCCAATGGGGGGGGGGGGGAAGCCAGGCCTCGCCCCACGACTTATCCCGGGGTGTGGGGGTGTCCGCAGGATGGTATATTCCCTTGTGACGATATCTTCCCTGACGATGGTATCTTCCCTAACATCCCCTCTCTCTTAGGCCAATTTATATTATTTTCTATCTTTTAGGTGGAGCTTGAGTGACTCTAGTCAAGCATATCTTAGTTATGATTAGTGAAAAGTTTTCCCATCTCCGTTTAAAGGAATAGGCTCCGAGAAATTCAGAGTGTGTGCTCAGTGAAGGGTGGTCGCACCTTGGAGGTGGATAGCTTTTGGGATGGAGGTGTGTTTTGGTATTATAATGATATTATAATGAGTAAAAGTTCACTAGATTACAGCATTTTGTCAAAAACATGACAGGTCGTTGGCTCAGGGTAGCAAAAGTGCAGCATATCAGTCTTAGTGTGCACAAGAACAGTCAAGTCCCCACCTGGTCACAGAGCCTAGCCGCAGTGTCTCCACTCCACTCTACACTCTGTACTGTTCCTTAAGAGTCAGCACACCAGGTTCCCCCAGTGCGATAGCATCTAAGGTTGGAGGCCTAGGGAACGCTCTGGTAATGTAGCTACACCCTACCCTGAAAGCCTCTTCAGGACAGACCTGGAGAGGAGCCCACACAGGAGCAGGTGACCTGGCAGGAGATGCTGCCCGTGGGGGACCCAGGTTGAAGCAGTGTGCTCCCAATGGATGGAAGCCATAGTACGGAGCCATATCTGGAGCAGTTCTTGAAGAGCTGCTGCCTGTGGGAAGCCCACGCAGGATCAATTCAGCAAGGACTGCATCCCGTGGGAGGAACCCCATGTTAGAGCAGGGGAAGACAGTGATCGAGAAGGAGCGGCAGAGACAAAGTGCTATAGACTGACCACAACCCCCATTCCCCTGTTCCTCTGCACCGCTTGGGAGGGGGGTGGAGGTGGAAGAGGCTGGATAGGGGGAAGGCGTTTTTGTTTTTTTTTCCTTTGTTTCTCACTTCTCTAGCTTGTTAGTAATAGGCAATAAATCTTACTAACCCCCTACTCTGAGTCTGTTTTGCTTATCACAATAATTGTTGACCAATCTCCCTGTCCTTATCTCAACCCTGAGCCCTTTTCATCGTATTTTCTCCCCCTTCCCTGTTGAGGAGGGGGAGTGACAGAGCAGCCGTGGTGGAACTTGGATGCCCACCCAAGTAAAACCACCACAACATGATGTGGAAGAAGGAACAGACCACTTGGGTGGACTATGGGAAGATTGTCAGAGAATGAATGGATGCAATGAGGAAGGCCAAGGCCCAGTTAGAATTAAATTTTGGAAGAGACATTAAGGATAACAAGAAGGGCTTCTTCAAATACAACAGGATCAAAAGGAAGACTAAGGAAAATGTGGGTGTGCTGCTAAATGAGCCTTGGTGGCGGTGGATACGGAGAAGGCAGAGTTACTGAATGCCTTCTTTGCTTCAGTCTTCACTGCTAAGGCTAGCCCCCACTCACTACTGAGCCTGGAAAGAAGAGAGAAAACCTGGATAGAGGGAGACTTCTCCATGGTTGAAGAAGATTGGGTTAGAGGCTATTTAGGCAAGCCAGACAGCCACAAATCTATGGGCCCTGATGGGATGCACCTGAGGATGCTGAGGGAACTGGTGAGCGTTATTGCTAAGTTTCTCTCTATCATCTTTGAAAGGTCTTGGAGAACAGGAGAGGTGCCTGAGGACTAGAAGAAAACCAACATTAATCCAGTCTTCAGGAAGGGCAAGAAGGAAGACCTAGGAAGCTACAGGCCAGTCAGCCTCACCTCCATCCCTGGAAAAGTGATGGAGCAGCTCATCCTTGAGGCCATCTCTAAGCATGTGGAGGAAAAGAAAGTGATCAGAAGCAGTAAACACAGATTCATCAAAGAGAAGTTGTGTTTAACCAACCCGATAGCCTTCTACGATGAGATGACTGGCTGGATGGATGAGGGTAGAGCTGTTGATGTTGTCTACCTTGACTTCAGCAAGGCTTTTGGCACTGTCTCCCATAGCATCCTCCTGGGCAAGCTCCGGAAGTGTGGGATCCATGAATGGACTGTGGGGTGGATTGAGAACTGGCTGGATGGCAGAGCTCAGAGGACTGTGCTCAACGGTGCCAAGTCTAGTTGGAAGCCTTTGGTAGTGGTGTCCCCCAGGGGTCAGTACTGGGTCCAGTCTTGTTCAACTTATTCATCAGTGACGTAGATGTAGGGACAGAGTGCACCCTCAGGAAGTTTGCGGATGATACAAAGCTTGGCGGAGTGTCTGACACACCAGAGGCCTGTGCGGCCATTCAGAGGGACCTGGACAGGCTAGAGATTTGGTCGGAGAGGAACCTCAAGAGGCTCATGAACCGGAGGAGGAACAACCCCAGGTACCAGTACAGGTTGGTTGCTGACCTGCTGGAGAGCAGCTCTGCAGAGAGGGACCTGGGGGTTGTGGTGGACAACAAGTTAACCATGAGCCAGCAATGTGCCCTTGTGGCCAAGAAGGCCAATGGGATCCTAACCTGCATCATGAGGAGTGTGGACAGCAGGTCAAGAGAGGTGATCCTCCCCCTCTACTCAGCACGGGTGAGGCCACACCTGGAATACTGTTGTTTTGGTTTTACCCGGGTGGGCAGCTGAGTTCTGCCACGGCCGCTTTCTCACTCCCCCTTCTCAAAGGGGAAGGGGGACAAAATGCAACACAAAGGGCTCAAGGTTTGAGATAAGAATGCTTTAATTAAAGGGAAAAGGAAGACGGAAAAAAAAAAGGCATGGAAGAACAGACAGAGAAAAGCAGAGAAAAGCAGTTATTCTCTAGTTCCCATTTTCCCATCAATGAGTGATGTTCGGTCATGTCCTGGGAAGCAGGGCCTCAATATATGTAGCGGTTGTTCAGGAAGACAGACACTTCCACAATGAAAGCCCCCCCTCTCCTTCTCCTTTCCCACCTTTTATTGCTGAGTGTGACATCATATGGCATGGAACATCCCTTTGGTCGGTTTAGGTCAGCTGCCCTAGTGATGTCCCCTCTCTGTCTCTTGCCCACCCCCAGCCTGCTGGCTCCTGGGGGGTTGGAGGGAGTCCTGATGTGGTGCCAGTATTCTGCAGCAATAGAGAAAACAATGGTCTGATACCAGTGCTGTTCTAGCTACAACTGCAGAGCACAGCACTGCATGGGCTGCTGCAGGGAAAGTTAACTCCATCACAGCCAGACCCAGCACAATTGTGTGCAGTTCTGGGCTCCCCATTATAAGAAGGATGTAGAACTTCTAGAGAGGGTCCAGCGTAGAGCCACGAAGATGATTAAGGGATTGGAGCATCTGTCCTATGAGGAAAGACTAAGCAAGCTGGGCCTGTTTAGCCTAGAGAAGAGGAGATTGAGAGGGGATCTTATCAACCTCTATAAATACCTGAGGGGACAATGTAAAGTGGATGGGGCCAAACTCTTCTCAGTGGTGGCCAGTGATAGGACAAGGGGCAATGGGTATAAATTGAACTTTACCGTTCGGGTGACAAAGCACTGTAACAGGCTGCCCAGAGAGGTTGTAGAGTCTCCTTTTTTGGAGATATTCAAAACCCATCTGGATGCCATCCTGTGTAACATGCTCTAGGTGACCCTGTTTAAGCAGGGAGGTTGGACTAGATGATCTCTGGAGGTCCCTTCCAACCTCAACCATTCTGTGATTCTGTGATTCTTGTGGAATAAATTGTATACGATGATTTAGACAGATATTGAGCAGGCTGTGTCTGCTCTATTGGGCCTTGTACTTAGGTCTTGAGAAGTCCATATGTTATTAATACAATATGTAACTGAAAATATCTTTGAGAAAGGTACACTGTATGTGGATCAAGTGGTGTAATGTACTGATCCTGACTGAAACACCATTGTAAATGGAGGAGTTAGTGATCCATGTAACAGTTAACCTGAGCAGGTGCAGGTTTGTGTTGTACTGCACTACACGTACAGCATGGCCTAGCATGTCCAGCATGGCAGCACTCACTGGTGGTGTGACTTCAGTCAGGCCATGATTGTCTGCTCTCCATTAGATGCTCACACTGGCCACATGGGGCTGTGTCCTGGTTTCAGTTAGGAGAGTTAATTTTCCTCCTAGTAGGATTAGGATGAGAAGAGTGCTGATAACATGATGATGTTTTAATTGCTGCAGAGCAGTGCTTACACCAAGCCAAGGACTTTTCAGCTTCTCGCTCTGTCCTGCCAGTGGGCAGGCTGGGGGTGCAGCAAGAGCTGGGAGGGGACAGACCCAGGACAGCTGACCCAAACTGGCCAAAGGGGTATTCCATACCATCTGACGTCATGCTAAACAATATATAAGGGTGGCTAGCCAGGATGGGGGGGCCGGCATCAGTCAACGGGTGGTGAGCAATTGCATTGTGCATCACTTGTTTTGTACACATTATTAGTAGTAGTACTATTATCATTATTATTATTATTGCTATTATTATTTTCCTGTCTTAATAAACTGTCTTTATCTTAACTCACAGGCTTCACTTTCCCGTTTCTCTCCCCCATCCCAGAGAGGGAGGGGGGAGGGTGAGCGAACGGCTGTGTGATGTTTAGCTGCTGGCCGGGTTAAACCACAACAGGCTGCTAAAGGGTGAGTCTTGCTGATCATTCCTTGGCGCTCCAGTCAGCAAATCAACTTATGTATGGGAATCAGGGTGTCTTGGTTGGTACAATATAGATGCCAATAAATTCTTGTCCACTAGTATACTAAAGAAAGCTGCAGTCAAATCAGTTACTGTAAAAAAAATGGTACAATACAGTATCTGTAGCAAAATTGTTGAGGGGTTGGGCACCACTGGACAGAGGAAATAACATGTTGATTAATTACTCATAAGTATTGTATAAATCTATATTCTGGATCTCCATCTTCATCCAAACTGGTTTTGTTTTGTTTTGGTTTTGTTTTTTTTATGGGACGTATAGGCATATTATATGGAGAATTGCATTCTTTGAGGACCCCTTGTGATATATACCAATGAATCTGCTTTTGAACACTCCTTTCAGCTTCCTTAGGAATTGGATACTGTTTCAAAGCCAGTGAGGGTCCTCCCTTTGTTTTTATCACTACTGACTGGGCTGAGATCAGCAGCCCTACATCTGTACTGGTCCTACTCCACAGATTCGTCGGTACCGTGCTCAAGTCTTCTGGGGTTTTTAACTCACCTTTTGGGGTCTTAGTAATCACACCTACCCCCATAATCATCAGGTCCATTCCTTCTGGTGATAATCTTAATTCTACATCTAGTGACTGCAACACATCTCACCCCAAAAGGCAAGCTGGAGATTCTTCTGCTAGAACAAATCTTCCCCAAATGCTATTATTTCCTATATTTACTAACAAAGGTTTACTCAATCTCCTCATCTTTTCCCCTGTCACTCCCTTGCATGGGCATGTAAGCCACCATCCACCCCAGCCCTGTGGCACCAAGCAGGGCCCTGGGCACTCACCGACCCACCCCACACAGAGTATCAAATATTTTCCTTTGTGTCAGTGTTTCTGGCGATGAAATTCAAAGCTCAAGTCTGTTGTTGTAGGATCATGAGACACTTATTAAGAGCACAGTTTACCAGTCAATTTTCCATCTGCCTCAGAGTGCTCAGCTCCATCCCTGAATTTCGTTAATGAGACATGGAAGACAATAGCAGTATTGCTGTTTCTATTTGTGATCTGATGGAAAGAACAATTGCTATTTACCCAAGCATTCTGTCAATAATTACTTTTAGAGCCTCCGATAAACTCTGTTCTCTGCTTCAGCACAAAAAAGCTATTGACCTAGACACAGGAAAACCTTTCTGTGAAATGTGTTAATTTGATTCGTGTCAGTATGAAACAATGCTAGGGCCGCATGATGAAATGTAACTTTCTATCTAAGAAAAACAGAGTGATTAATGTACATAGTTCTTGTATCATGCAAAAGAACGGTCCAGGTGAGTTTACTGTATATTTCTTAAGCATGGTATTTGGCGCAGAGAAACATCATTGCACCTTAACTCACACTCAGATCATTTATATCATGTGAACAAATGAGAAATTTGTGTTTTGGTCTGATGCTGGGAATGCAACCAAAATGGCAGTTTTGAAAAGTACTGCTCTGATTTCTCATTCATGGTTTTCTTTACAACCTTTGGTAATAAAAAGAACCTTCTAATTAGCACAGGCATTTCTCAATGATTTATCCTTATTAATTTTTTGTAAATAAATATATGGCAGAAAAAATATTAATGATTTTTAAGCATCATAAGAATTGTGCTAGATACTTTGCTTTTTTTTTGTATACCAGGCAAAATGAAATTGTTGTTGATTCTATATCTAGGATGCTGGTAACAATTTTAGTCTGTCAAATCATTTGTTCTTTCCTCACCCTCCTTTCTTCATATCCCCACATGCATTCTGCTGCTAGTGCTATGCAAAATAACATCATGAATATACATAATTATGGAGACTCGTGATAATTTTTAGGGTTTCTGATGTGACATTTGTAGGACAGCAGCATGCCTCAACTTAATCAGGAGTTGTAAATTTCTTATCCTTTTTATTTCTATTGAATTTTTAATATTTCCTTGGTGTCTCCTAGGAGCAGTATAAACTGGTAGAAATGTGAATAAAATATTTTTAAAATCAATTACTTTACTAGCATGCTACTTTTTAAAGCTTCATTTTTTTTTTTGTATACATCTGGTATGTGTGCATGCATTTAAGATAGTCTGTCTTACCTTAAGATGAATTATTTACATGAAATTAATAAAAGTCTTATTATGTTACCTTATTATGTTACAATGGAGGGTAAAACGTCTCATATTGGACTGGTTTCTGAAAATTAGTTTGTTCTGTCTAATTACTTCAATAATCTGATCACTCATCTGATAGGATCATTTAGCAAGCTTTTCTTCTAATTTTTACTTTAAGTGCAGACTTTTGAAACAATTACATTAAATTGTCCATTGGTAACTATGACATTCTGGGATTATGTTCTAGATCTGTTGCACATCATAGAGGCTTGAATATGATTTTTATTAAAGAAATTAATTGGGATCTAGCCTAAGAATTTCCTATTTGTAATTATTACTAATAATGATTGCTATGATTGTTTTTATTCTGTATATTTTAAGTGGCTAGCACATCAGCTAGACCTTCAAATTCATGACATTATTTTGTTTGAAATCAGTAAAGTTACTTTCAGATGAAGGTATAATGCATTGTAAGAGTTCAAAATATCAGTAGATATTCTCCATATATTAGTATGCAACGGTAACATTGAGAAGTCTAGATTTTACAAGAAATTAATAAAATTGCGTGCTATACTGAAAATGCAGTATTACAGAATTACAGAATAGTCGAGATTGGAAGAGACCTCTGAAGATCATCGAGTCCAACCCACCTGCTGAGCAGGATAACATAGAACACATTGTACAGGACAGAATCCAGGCAGATTTTGAATATCTCCAGAGAAGGAGACTCCACAACCTCTCTGGGCAACCTGTTCCAGTGCTCTGTCACCCTCACAGTAAACAAGTGCCCTCTCATATTCGGCCAGAATTATTGGATATTGTTATAGTTAATTAATTTGCAAAAACATACATGTTATTTAGGCTGCCACATGCCTCAAAATATTCACAAAACAAAGCATACAATATCAGTAACAACAATGCTTTTTGTTACATCAGTATATTACAGATATATTCTATAGAATATTTTCAGTCGACATAAACACAGTCTTTTCTTTCATGCATAACAATGTAGTGGAAGAGAAGCTCACCGAAAGTCCAATCTTTCATTATTATATGAGATCTCAAATTTAATTGGGAAAATTAACCAGAAGGTTATATGGCTCCCAAGTGTTATATTTTAAATGATAAAATTTATAATCTATCAGAACATCCATGAAGATCAAATGAATGTCTTTACATGTTTAGTTGTGCTTTTTTTTTTTTTTTCCAAAAACATGGATATCCAAGTACATAAATGTAGGATTTTTCTGTTTACATTCAATATGCATTTTGTATTCAGCAGTCATAGAAGAAGGTACTAATGTTTATCCTATTCTGCTCTGTGTTCATAAAGGGTCCAAACATGAACACCACCAAATGTAAACTCTCATTGTGTTTTTGCACTAGTGAACTGATAGCTGCCCCCTTGAAGCTGTTCAGTGACTTACAGGCATGGGACCAAAATAAACAGTAGGACATAGTTGTTTGGCACATGTAAATTGTCACAACCTATCTGAATGAAATATACTAGGAAAATTTGCATCAGCTAGGAATCTGTCCCTATATAATTTCAGTACATTTTTAATGATAGTGTACCCTGATTCTTGAAGAATCTGCCATTAAACTGAGCCTTCATCTGTTCTCTGTTTTCAGTTTTCAGACTAAGATAAGTTTGAAAAGCTGTTCAGCAAAGACTAGAGGTTTGGAAATAATGTTTAAGTGGATATGCTTACTAAGGCCCTGATCCTGCAAGACACTAAGCAGCTCACAGAAGGTACCAACATCCTGTCAGAATTACTGGAAGAGCTATCTGGAGAGGAGCCCCTTGAAAATTGCAACATGTCCCTTTAAATTTGTGACAAGCCAGAGCATTGTACTAGCTCTCATTAGAGGTTTGGTTTATTTAAAATTTTATTATAATATTGGGTTATGAGTTTTTATTAGTACCAGTTATTAAGACTGTAAGGTTAGTCATCACTAAAATATTTTATTAACTTATTAGATTATGAAAATTAACTAGTGCTATAAATTCAATACATGCAAAATCATATAATCGTTACTCATATTTTTCATACTGCTTGAAAAATACTAATTGATACATACAGTAGGTAGAAAAATACATATCTATATAAAAATAGAAAGATATGAAATCTTTCTTGTGTATTTATCTTTTTTTCCAAAAGATTATTATTACTATAATTTAAAAAATCAATAATTTTATTTATAGAAATAAATTTCTGGAATTAAAGAGACATTTTACAAATGCCACATAGTAAGTGTTATATATTTTTTTCTTCTGAATTTTTAAAGAGCAAAATAATAATTTGGTTTCAAACATCTGTCTAGTAATCATATAAGTTAAATTTATAAGAAATACAGGAAAGATTTGTTTACTGTTAATGCTAAACCAGCCTTTATTTATTTTTCATCTATTAATGGAAAACAAACTTTCCTTCAAGTCTGTGAACTAAATAATAAATGTCAGGTCTAAATCCTGTATGAAAATCAGTTCAGTTTAATCCTGGATATTCTTCGGTATGCAAATGAATACTGGTGGTTTCCCTGGTCTGCTGTCATATAAGCAGACAATTTACAGGCACTGGCACATTATATGTGTTATGGGTTCTCCTCCTGCCCTTCCCCCTACATTCAAAGACTTGGTCTCTGCTGCCTTTCACAGAAAACCACAAACTAAGGAAACATATCAGTAATAGTGCCCTGTAAATTAAGTTGATGTATTTGATGCAGAAAAAAAAAAAAAAAAAAAAAACTAAAAGCTTACAAAACACATTGAAAACAAGAGCCACTCAGGACCTGCACTACATCTACTGTGAATTTAAGAGATCTGGAAGGTGATTATTCTATTCTAAGCAATACACAGCCTTCATCTTCTTTGTTAAGATTATTCAGTCATTCTTTGTTAAAGCCACAGTACTTGTCAAAAACTAAAAATGTATTTCAACAAAATAACAACCATAAAGACAAATAATACCAAAAAAGGATGTAGTTATGGGCATGGCTTTATTTTGCATCTTTGAAATTGCAATATTTTTTAAATATACTATTATTAAAAGATAATTTGGACCTATTAATATTAATTTACCATTGATATGTTACATAACTAAAATATAAATAATGTAATGTTAGCATTTTATGATTGGCATGTACCATGTTCAATGTGAGAGACTTAAGCACTGTTGTATCTTGAAAACATTGTTAAAGTAAACATTTCAGTTTTCCCTTTACTTGAAGCTACAAATCTTTTTTTCCTCTTTTTTCATAAAAAGTACTTGAATCAAACATGAACTATTAATGAAATTTTAACTGATTCTTTGACTCTACTTCCAATATAGATAGAAATAGGATACAGAGACATAGCATATTTAAGCTATTAGACATGCAGAAATGTTATGTTTTATTGTGTCTGCCTGTCCCCACCTCCCTTTCTATCCCTCCTCACCTCTCCCTGCCTCCTCTCTCTTTCACACATACACACGCACTCACTCTCTCCCCTTTCTATGCAGAGCTGACAATATTGCATCTCACCAATATCTGACTTTATGGTTTAGAAGAATAGAAATGTACTGGTAAAATGCATAATTTTAGCATTTCTGCTTCTTGATATCTGTGGATTTATTTACAAATCCCTGAGTTCTGCTTTTTTCCTGTTTCTATATTGCTGACATGCTTATATTGTTGTGGGCAAATAAGAATCAAGATATAACTGGCAAATATCCAAATAGTCTGAATTTCCATAATTTAGCTATTTTTTTTAAAAAGAGACAATTTAAAGAGGTTTATGGAATTATGGATATATGAAGAGTATTTTGACTTTTGTTTTCTTAGTACTTCAACTACTTGGGCCTGTTTATGTAAAATGGCTGTAATAAAATGTACATACAAATGAATACAATATTCCGTACACATTGGAATGACAAAGTTCATAAATCCTTCTCAGTTGTGCTAATTAACACCCATAATCTGACATTGGCAGTATCAAGATATTGCAGAAAAGTGTTAAAATGCTAAAATTATTAATTTTAGTTTTTCTTTTGGTAGCAACTAAAGAATGGATTTAACTAGTTCAAAGGAAGTAATTCATTCTTAAATAATTTTCAATTTTTAAGAAAGCATTTCAATAGCACATTTAACAATTGCCAAACGGACATTTCTATCTTCTAAACAGAAGAATATAGAATATTTCAACAGTGATTTATTTTCTAAATATTTACAGACAAGGACTTGATTCTGCAAGTTCTGGCACACAAATAACTATCTTTACCTGAGTAAACCTCTTAATATCAATGGGTTATTCATATGAGTAGTTTCTTATAAGTGAATTTACTTAATCTGGCTCCAAAACTAAAAACTAAATTCAATATGCATTCCATTTACTATTTCACTGTATTTTTCTTTTTTTTTTTTTTGAGGTTCACTTGTGAACAAATATTTGACAATTAATTATTTTCCAAGAGTTGATATTATTTAGTTGTACCAGGCTACAGCAATAAAAAACACACTATATATAATGTATAATATCTACTTTTTTTCCTTTTTTATTTTGAAGTCGCAAGATATTCCTCATAAATTCATTATAAGTAAAATGCTATTGTACTTAACATCAACATGCACTCTATATCATTAAAGAGAATAATATCTTTCAAAAAGATAGTTAATTTGCAGATAGATGCAAAAAAAATCACTTCAAGATTATTTTGTCTGGGATTTGGATTTTTTTCTGTAAATCAGCAGAGTGTTTTGACTGCCTCAGTAGTAAAGCAATTCAGAGTGGAGGATATTTTTAGACAGCATTCATTTAAGGGGGGAAGGAAGGGCAGTAAAATATGCATGTAGTATTTGTAATTCATATTGTTGCTCTGCTTCTATTTTACTCTAAGCTTACATCGTGGTTGAGATATGGAGAGCTGGCATCCACACAGCGCAACAGGAAAAAAAAATCCTAATTAAAAATAGAGGTAATGGGGTTTCTTCCTCTCTTCTATGTTCTTCACTAATTATTACCATGCTTCTTTATTTTAAAAACAAAAATAAATGCATATAGATGGATGCTTGATGAAGGTAACCTATTGTTAGAGGACAACAATGCAAAAGAGTGCTTCTGAATAATCAACAATGTAAATAATAAACAATGCTGAATGGGGCAGGTGCCCTGGTGACAAAGGATATGGAGAAGGCAGAGTTTCTGAATGCCTTTTTTGCTTCAATCTTCACTGCTAAGATCATCCTTCAGGAGTCTCAGACCCTGGAGACAAGAGAGGAAGTCCGGAGAAAGGAGGACTTTCCCTTGGTCAAAGAGGATGGGGTCAGAGATCAGATAAGCAAACTTGACATCCACAAATCCATGGGCCCCGATGGAATGCACCCATGGGTGCTGAGGCAGTTGGCTGATGTTATTGCTAGGCCGCTCTCTGTCACCTTTGAAAGGTTGTGGAGAACAGGAGAGGTGCCTGAGGACTGGAAGAAAGCCAGTGTCATGCCAGTCTTCAAAAAGGGCAAGAAGGAGGACCCAGGCAACTACAGGCCAGTCAGCTTTACCTCCATCCCTGGAAAGGCGATGGAACAGCTCATCCTTGAGGTCACCTCCAAGCATGTGGAGGATAAGAAGGTGATCAGGAATACTCAGCAAGGATTCACCAAGGGGAAATTATGTTTAACCAATCTGATAACCTTCTAATATGACATGACTAGCTAGATGATGGGAGAGAGGTGGATGTGGTCTACCTTGACTTCAGCAAGGCTTTTGACACTGTCTCCCATAACATCCTCATAGACAAGCTCAGGAAGTACAGTCTAGGTGAGTGGATGGTGAGGTGGATTGATAATTGGCTGGATGGCAGAGCTCAGAGGATTGTGCTTCCTGGTACGGAATCTCATTGGAGGCTGGTAGCTAGCAGTGTCCCCCAGGGGTCAGTACTGGATCTAGTCCTGTTCAACTTATTCATTAGCGATCTGGACAATGGAATGGAGTGCACCCTCAGCAAGTTTGCAAATGACATGAAGCTTGGAGGAGTGGCTGATACCCCAGAGGGCTGTGCTGCCATTCAGCGGGACCTCGAGAGCCTAGAGGGTTGGGCTGAGAGGAACCTCATGAAGTTCAACAAGGGCAAGTGCAGGGTCCTGCACCTAGGGAGGACTAACCCCATGCACCAGGACAAGCTGGGGGCTGACCTGCTGGAGAGCAGCTCTGCAGAGAGGGACCTGGGAGTCCTGGTGGACAGCAGGCTGACCATGAGTCAGCAATGTGCCCTTGTGGCCAAGAAGGCCAACGGTATCCTGGGGTGCATTTGGAAGAGTGTTGCCAGCAGGTCAAGGGAGGTGATCCTCCCCCTCTACTCAGCCTTGGTGAGGCCTCACCTGGAGTACTGTGTCCAGTTCTGGGCTCCCCAGTACAAGAGGGACATAGAACTACTGGAATGAGTCCAGCGGAGGGCTAGTGGGATGATTAGAGGACTGGAACACCTGTTGTACGAGGACAGGCTGAGAGAGCTGGCCCTGTTTAGCCTGGAAAAGAGAAGACTGAGGGGAGACCTCATTAATGTATATAAATATCTGAGAGGAGGGTGTCGAGAGGATGGAGCCGGGCTCTTTTCAGTTGTGCCCAGTGAGAGGACAAGAGGCAATGGGCACAAAATGAAGCACAGGAGGTTCTGGCTGAATATGAAGGGGCACTTCTTTACTGTGATGATAACAGAGCACTGGAACAGGTTTCCCAGAGAGGTTGTGGAGTCTCCTTCTCTGGAGATATTTAAAACCTGCCTGGATGCCATACTGCACAACGTGCTCTAGATGATCCTGCAGGGGGGTTGAACTAGATGATCTTCAGAGGTCCCTTCCAACCCCACCTATTCTGTGATTTTGTGATTCTGTAATAATGTTTTCCTTCATGAGTAGTTCCATTGATTTCAGCAGTGCTACTTGTGGGGTAAAATGCTACAGTGTGAGCATGGAGCTCAGAAGTTGTTCCTCTAATTCTATTTTGCCCCTGTGGATTTAAAGTAAGATGGCCTTTAAATGTCAGTATATTATTTGTTTTCATAGCTAGGTATACTTGAAAAGAGGTGAAACATTAGAAACAATTCTCAGGTCTTTCTTGCACAGACGCATATACATATTTACCAGGAAGTTTGACGGTCATAATGCTACAATTATTTTCATTGCTGTAAATAATCATTCATCTGTACAAAGGTAAGTTGTATGTAGACCTATTGTGAAGGTTGTCTTCTTTTATGCTACTTTTAGTGATCTGTCAACTATAGGATACTGGTAGAGTATATTTTAAATGTTAATACTCTAAAGAAAACAAGAGAACATTAACAGACTGATCTGTTCACCAAGCTGCAAAGTGTGTGGAAAACCTGTATATGAAAGATCGCTAACAACATTGCAATGTTAAAACCTTAGATGCATGCTTCATGAAGGCAACCTATTGCTAGAAGACAATAATGTAGAAGAATATACCCTGTATTTTGTGCAGAAAAATGTTTGTTTTTAAATGGTTGTTTTCAAAATGTGTTATATTTTCTGCTTTGACCTGTCAAATTTTGTGCAAAGATGACTTAAGAATTTATTGTGATGCTTGGATTCTTTTCAAATACATTCTGCTACAGAAACAAACATTTAAAGTGTATAATATATTTTGAATAAAAGCTACTATGTAAAAAATACCATGTCCTTAACAGGATAAAATACTATTTATATTTTATTTACCAAAACTTGGATTTCAGTATATTTATTTCCATATACTGACACACTCCTGCTTAGTTAGCAAGAAGAGTAAAAAGTGTTTATGATGCATTAGAATTACAAAAATAAGACCTTACTTCAAAAAGACTTCATGCCCTGCGATCTCAGTGAATGTGTTTTATTTCTTTTTTCCAATTTTTAGTACCATTATCAGACATCATAAAATTTTATTTCAAAACAAAACCAAGAACCTTTCTATTATTATCTTTTCAACACATAATGACATAGGATTTTGTCATGTTTTTGTGATTTAAGTGCTATCTTAAAAAAAAAAAAGTCTTCATCTGTGAAACACATTCATAGATTCAGAGACATTATAGGCAAAAAAGTACCTATTTCTAGTAATTATTCTGATTATGTTATTTGGTACTTTATTTACTGGTCAGAAGCCTACTGTTACAGAATCACAGAATTCTAGGGGTTGGAAGGGACCTCCAGAAATCGTCGGTCCAACCCCCCTGCCAAAGCAGGTTCTCTAGAGCAGGTTGCACAGGTAGGCATCCAGACTGGTCTTGAATACCTCCAGAGAAGGAGACTCCACAACCTCCCCGGGAAGCCTGTTCCAGTGCTCTGTCACCCTTACTGTGAAGAAGTTCTTTCGCATGTTGGTGCAGAACTTCCTGTGATCAATTTTTTGGCCACTGCCTCTTGTCATATCCCCACAAACCACTGAAAAGAGGTTGGACAAATCCCTCTGTCTCCCACACTTAAGATATTTGTAAACATTGATAAGATACCCCCTCAGTCTTCTTTTCTCAAGGCTGAACAGACCCAGGTCTCTCAGCCTTTCCTCATAGGGAAGATGCTCCAGGCCCCGTATCATCTTTGTGGCTCTCCGCTGGATTCTTTCCAGAAGATCCCTGTTTTTTTTTGTACAGGGGAGCCCAGAACTGGACACAATACTCCAGGTGAGGCCTGACCAGGGCAGAGTAGAGGGGGAGGATCACCTCCCTTGACGTGCTGGCCACGCTCCTTTTAATACACGCCAGACTGCTGTGATCACAGAATTCATTTCTGTGAAGTCACTTATCCAGTAACAAAAAAATATGCATATATATTTTTTAAATTAAATACTAGCCCTTCAGTTGTTTTGAAGAAAGGACAGCGGAGTTAAATGATGTCTCTATGTGGTGGTGTACTTCTCCTGCCTCCCCTAACCTAACCCTTCACCTCTAATCCTGCTCGGCTGTTATCATCAGTGGAAACCATGATGAATGCGTCTGGTTGCGATAACCAAACCGGACTCAAGGTGGTCTTGGAGGAGATAGATCCAAGGGCTAATGGAACATGCACCAACCAAATATGGCTGGTATGCAAATATGACTAGTAGTCAATCATCTTACCCCAGAAATAGGGGACAGCCTAGAGATGGTTTAGCTCTCCCATACTGCAGTAGGCTGCATGTCAGGATCTTGCCCTTCCCCCAAGCTCTCGAGGTTGAGAGAGAGATTCCTTACCTGTGACAGAACTTGTTAAGTGATTAATAGCTAGCTTGTTTAACTTTTCAAAGTATTTTGCTAAACATGCTGAAACTTTGTAATCCTAGCTAAATTATATAAAGATTGATTTTGCTTATAATCCTTTAGGCATAAATCGTTAAGTCTGGAATTGGGATAGGATCTGGTCATATCTAGACTCTCTGGATACTGGATGGAAAAAAGGGACTTCATGCTGAACCTCATGACTCAATGTGAGGATCTCCCTGACATTTATAGTCTGACTCTGTCCTCTGTGTAGTAAATAATCAACTGACCTTGCCATCATGACAAGGTCCTGATGGGGCCATAATAATGGGGTTTCTTCCTCTCTTCTATTATCCCCACTAATTATTACCATGCTTCTTTATTTAAAAAATAAAAGTAAACAGCTGTAGGCTAGAAAGGTATATATAGACAGTCTTTTAAATGTTATTAATCCTTTTGGTCCAAAACAGAGATCTCAATCTGGTCTTTCAAGAGCCTCATTCAAAAAGACAGAAAAATTAACTTGAGTGTGCAAGCATTAAACATTTAAAATCTCTACTCCTTGGTCATTATACTGTATCCTTTAAATGCATTATCAATTTCAGGTTTTTCTTATACTGTAACGAGTATGTTTTGATGTTATGGAAATCTGAGTTTGATTCACCCAGCTTTATAACACTGATTTCAGTGGATCTGCTAACCAGAAGTAAGGTTTCAGAATCAGGTCCTAGGTTTCTATTCAAAAGTAGGTTAGAGAGGGTTTAAAGTAGCCCCCTGAACTTGCAATGGCAACACAACTGGGTCCATATTGACAGAAATATAATTCCACACAAAAAAAAAAAAATTATTTGCTTTCAGCAGAATTTTAGGATGTAAGAGCAAGGAAGAATTTGGCTGTTTGAGCTTTATCTTTCATGATACTATGTTCAGTTCTAAGGAATTTCTACATGGGATATCAACCGTCTATTTAATTTCTAACATCCTGAGGAAATAGATATGAAACTGCATCAGGGGAGGTTCAGATTGGATATTAGGAAAAGGTTCTTCACTGAGAGTGTGGTCAGGCACTGGAGCAGGCTCCCCAGGGAAATGGTCATGGAGCCTGCTGGAGTTCAAGAAGCATTTGGACAACACTCCCAAACATATAGTTTGATTTTTGGGTGGTCCTGGGTGGAGCCATGAGTTGGACTCAATGATTCTTGTGGGTCCCTTCCAACTCGGGATATTCTATAAAAACTAAAAAACATTACCCCCAAGCAACCCTTATTCCCAGTCTCAACTCCACTCCTTCATTTCCGACTCTTCTACCTGCATCATTCCCCGAGTGGCCCAAGGGGGATGGGGAATGAAGGGTTGTATTCAGTTTGTCATAATTCATCTTGGCTGCTTATTTCTCCTTACACTTTTCCTCTTTTCCTGCCCTGTGCCTATCAAACAATACTCAACACTATTCAGAACCCTCAAGAGGAAGAAAATGACTCTGGATCTGACCCAACTCTGGCGACAGGAGACAGGCACTGAGGCTACTCAAAGCGCCGTGACTAGAACTGCAGACCATCCAACCCCCACAACAGGCACTGTGGCTGAACCAGGGAACCAACCCGTGCCAGTATCAGTTGCCTCTATATTCAAGAAACAACTGAGCTTGCCATCATGACTCTTATTAACGTTGCATTTACCATTAGAATTTTGTTGAATCACAGTCTCATTCACAATTAAGCCCTACTAATTCACTATTTTCATCAAAAAATATATTGCTGCTTCTCTCTTGCAAGTGAAGGGCATAATTCCTTTTGTGACACTCAAAAAGTCTGCTTTCTTGGAAGTGGCTGAAATCTGCCTGCCTATGTGAAATAGCAAATGAATCCCTTGTTTTGCTTTGCTTGCACACACAGCTTTTACTTTATCTAGTAAACTGTCTTTATCTCAATCCAGGAGTTCTTGCACTTCTACCATTCCAATTCTCTCCCCAGTCCTATAGTGGTGGGAGTGAGCAAGTGGCTCTGTGGTGCTTAGCTGCTTAGCAGGGTTAAACCACAACATGTACTATAGCATTAAGGCAAATATTAGCACAGTTTGCAACAGCGAGATGATAGTTTACTCAAATAAGTGGATTTGAAGGATGGACCATTTGGTGGATAAGGAATTGGCTTGAAGGCCGCACCCAGAAAGTTGTGGTCAATGGCTCTATGTCCAAGTGGAAGCTGGTGACATGCGGTGTCCCTCAGGGGTCTGTCCTAGACCGGTACTGTTTAACATCTTTACCAGTGATATAGACAGTTGGATCTAGTTTGCAGATGACACCAATCTGAGTTGTGTAACTGATACAGTAGAAGGAAGGGATGCTATCCAGAGGGACCTGGACAAGCTTGAGAAGCGGGCCCATGTAAACCTAATGAGGTTCAACAAGACTAAGTGCAAGGTGCTGCACCTGGGCCAGGACAATCCCGGACATGAGTACAGACTGGAAGAAGAACTCATTGAGAGAAGCCCTGCAGAGAAGGACTTGGGGGTTCTGGTGGATGAACAGCTCAACATGAGCCAGCAGTGCACGCTTGCAGCCCAGAAGGCCAACTGCATCCTGGGCTGCATCAAAAGAGGCATGGCCAGCAGGTTGAGGGAGGTGACCGTCCCCCTCAACTCTGCCCTTGTAAGGCCCCACCTGGAGTACTGCCCCCAGCACAGGAAGGATGTGGACCTGTGTCCTGGTTTCAGTTAGGATAGAGTTAATTTCCACCCCTTATTCCATACCATTTATGTCATGCTCAGGTTACACCCTTTCCAATAGATTCCAATTGACTACCATTTTCATTTATAATATATATATATAATGTCCATTGAGTTTGCATAGTCTATGACTGACTTCAGGCTCCATCTGTCATTGCAGTCTTTCAGCACAGAAGAGATGGTGTGTGATGTTGGATTGTCACACGTTGAAGCCAGTTCTCGTTCCATCACATCACTTTGCTTGTCCAATTCTATCAAAATTCATTCATCAGTATCTGCGTGGTTGTTACTGTGATACCATTAATAGGACATTGACATATAGGGATCATGGTAGTGATGACATACAGTATTATATAATAATTAACATAATACAGTTTAACTCATGGGCTATTTTCAGCCAGTATTAAATCCCCTTGAGGTACACATCGGACCTCCCCATTCTTTTGCATTACCCACCAAGTGCATCCAGGTCCCTGAGCAAAAGCAATCCCACGAATGGGTTTGCCTTTTCCTGAGGCAGGAGTAGCCCAGACTGTCTTTCCCAGCATGTTTCTTATGTGCACTACAGGAACTTTATCCCCTTCTACAGTACGTAACAGGTCTGACTGGGCAGATCCAGCTCGGTTAGCAGATCCCCTAGTATTTACTAACCAGGTGGCCTTTGCCAAATGTGTGTCCCAGTTTTTGAATGTCCCAGCACCCATTGCTTTCAGTGTAGTCTTTAACAGTCCATTGTATCGCTCAACTTCACCGGAGGCTGGTGCATGATAGGGGATGTGATACAGCCACTCAATACCATGTTCTTCAGTAGCCCGATTTTGGGGCACATGAGCATCTACATGGCGTACCTTTACAGCCAGGTTCTCTACCCGGACAGCAATATCTTGCCACAATGAAGCAGCCCAGATGGGTTTGCCCCTGCGCTGCCAGTTATTCTGCTTCCATTGCTGTAACCACCCCCCCAGGGCATTTGCTACCATCCACGAATCAGTGTAGAGGTAGAGAACTGGCCATTTTTCTCGTTC
>MU012358.1:54684-78972 GCA_011074415.1 Stictonetta naevosa | reverse complement strand
TTTAGGGCTTGGAGTGGCTGCTGGGTCTGTCTCAGGGGTTGAAGTGGCCGCCGGGTCTGTCACTGGGGTTATACTAGCATTGAGCGCAGCTCGGTAGGCATAGGCCAAGCCCCAGCACGTTGCAGTGATTTCTGTATGTCTGGTACTGCCAGGGTGATGACACACCTTTTTCAAGCACTCCACCGGTTTTTTAGGATTTTTCAGTTGTTCAGGGGTAAATTTCCAAAGCACTGGAGGTGACCACTGCTCTATATGCCTGCCCATATCCTCCCACTCTCCCTGCCACTCATAACTATCCTGCCTCAGGACAGATCTCTGGATGACACTCTTAAGTATTTGTTTAACCTTAGACAAAACCTGAAGTGCATTCAGGAGACATAACAATGAGAACATACTGGTCTGAACATCCCAAGGATATTCGAAGTTTTGGAAAGCTACCATAACTCGCACTAAGTAATGTGCTATATAACTCAATTCGGAAAACAGGCACAGCAGACTTGAGATCACAAAAATCGGCATTGTGATTAGTAAATCCCAAACTGATATAATGCTCATCAGAACCTTGTTCTAATACACTCTAGTCAGATCTGTCGTTATCTCAACCCTTCGAGCCCCACGTTGGGCGCCAAAAAGGCTGTTGTGGTTTAACCTGGCCGGCAGCTAAACACCACACAGCCGTTCGCTCACCCTTCCCCCTCCCTCTCTGGGATGGGGAAGAGAAACGAGAAAAACTGAAGCCTGTGAGTTGAGATAGAGACAGTTTATTAGGGACAGAAAATAAAATAATAATAATAATAATAATATGTAAATAACAAGTGATGCACAATGCAATTGCTCACCACCCACTGACCGATGCCCAGCCCATCCCCGAGCAGCCGGCCCCCAACTCCGGCTAGCCACCCCTATCTATTGTTGAGCATGACGTCAGATGGTATGGTATACCCCTTTGGCCTGTTTGGGTCAGCTGTCCTGGGTCTGTCCCCTCCCAGCTCCTGCTGCACCCCCAGCCTGCCCGCTGGCAGGACAGAGCGAGAAGCTGAAAAGTCCTTGGCTTGGTGTAAGCACTGCTTTGCAGCAATTAAAACATCAGCATGTTATCAGCACTCTTCTCATCCTAATCCAAAACATAGCACCCTACCAGCTACTGGGAGGAAAATTAACTCTATCCTAACTGAAACCAGGACAACCTGTTAGAAGGGGTCCAGAGGAGGGCCACAAAAATGATCAGAGGGCTGAAACACTTCTCTCATGAAGAAAGACTGAAGGAGCTGGGGTTGTTTAGCCTGGAAAAAAGAAGGCTCTGGGGAGACCTTATTGTGGCCTTTCGATATATAAAGGGGGCTTATAAAAAAGATGGATAACAACTTTTTACTCAGGCAGATAATGATAGGACAAGGGGGAATGGTTAAAACTCTAATTTAAAAAATGAAGGAGGTGAGATTTAGTTTTAGATTAGATTTTAGGAGGAAATTCTTCACTCGCAGGGTTGTGAGGCACAGGAACAGTTTCCCCAAAGAAGTAGTGAATGTCCCATCCCTGGAGGCGTTCAATACCAGATTGGATGAGGCCCTGGGCAACCTGATCTAGTGGGTGCCAAAGCAGGTGGATATGACCTGAAGAAAGCTGCAGCCTGTGGCAATCCCACTCTGGAACAGGCTCCTGGCAGGAACTGCAGCTCATGGAGAGTATCTGATGCAGGAACAGATTTTCTGGCATGAACTGTGGGCTGTGGGAGTCCCACACTGGAGCAGTCTGTTCCTGAAGAACTGTACTTCATGGGAGGGACCCTGGTTTCTCATACCACCCTGCCAGTGAGGAGGCTCGGGGTGCACAAGAATGTGGGGAGGGGACACAGCCAGGACAGCTGACCCAAACTGACCAAAGGGATGTTCCATACTATATGATGCCAAGCTGAACAATAAAACTGGGGAGTTGGCCGGGGAAACATCTGTTGCTCAGGGACTGGCTGGGCATCGGTTGGTGGTGAGCAATTGCTTTGTGCGTCGCTTGCTTTATTTATTCTTTTTGTTGTTATTTCCTTCCCTTGCCTTGCCTTACTTAAAACTAAAACAGCCAATCAAAAGTAGCCAGAGAGATAGTTTCACAACTTTGCTGTACATAAATAACAGTGATTCAAGTCAGAGGTGTTCTTGCTTTACAAAAGATCACCAAGCACCTGACTCTGCAGCTATATAATTAATTATTTGATTAAAAGACCTTTGTGTGGATTCTGACTGTGTGTTTATTGGTGAGGTGCACCACCCTTCCCATCCTTTGATATAAACACACAGATATCATTCCCTTAGTCTATAGGCCATCCCTTTAAAATGTCCATTGAGTTCATTTTTGTGCATGATTTTGGGCTCCCTCTGTCATAATGGTCCTTCCGGACAGGAGAGGTAGTGTGTAGTGTTGGATTGTTGCATAATGAAGCTAGCTCTGGTTCCATCACTGCTGCACTTGCCCAGTTCCATCAAGATTCATTCTTCATTAATCTGGGTGACTCTTACTGTAATACCGTTGACATGACATGTAGCAGCCATAGTAATGATGACATAGAGCATTTTATAGCAATGAACATCATAAAATTCATGCCATTCATATTCTCACACAACATCAAGTGCCCTTGAGGTACATATTGGACTTCCCCATCCTTCTGCATTACCCACCAAGTGCACCCTGAGCCTTGAGCAAAAGCAGTCCCATGGATGGGTTTGCCTTTGCCCAAGGGAGGAATAACCCAGACCATCTTCCCCAGTATGTTCTTTATATGCACTACAGGGACTTTATCCCCTTCTACAGTACATAACCCTATCACCCACAAGCCTCTGGAAAGGTTGAGAGGTATAATAGACTGTTAAGGACTATGCTACAGGTATTAGGTGCTGGGACATGGAAACACTGGGATGGGAATTTACCAGAAGCCACTTGGCTAGTTAACACGAGGATCTGACAACCATCCTGGTCCTGCTGAAACCAAACTCCTACACACTGTGGGAGGAGCTAAAGTTCCCGTAGTGCATGTAGGGAAGTGGATGGGGAAGGTGGTGGGGGTTTCTCCTGCCTCAGGAAAAGGCAAACCCATTTGTGGGATTGTCTTTGCCCAAGGACCAGGGTGCACTTGGTGGGTGATGCAAAATGATGGGGATATCAGGTGTATGCCTCAAGGAGATTTAACCTTGGGAGAAAAATGATCTGTAATCTAAGATATGTGTTGTAGGAAGACACTGCAGAATCATTGACAGGTCAACTTTGCAAGGAACCGGGCAAGTGCAGCAACAACTTGAGCTAAGCTGATGCTGGCGTCCAGAAATCCTACTCTCCTCCTGTCTTAAGTGACCATTTTGGCAGACAAAGCCTATATCATCAATAGTTCTTATGGACATTTTGGGAGAGGCCCATAGAATGGAAAAAATAACATATATTTGTTAAGAAACAGGGAATAGTGGTGATGAGAATATCAATATACTAAAGTATGTGGGACCTGAGTGTGACACAAATGTTATGGAATAAGGGGTGGAGGCTGTACTGGGTCTGGCTGGGATGGAGTTAACTTTCCCTGCAGTGGCCCATACAGTGTTGTATTCTGCACCTGTAGCTAGAACAGCCCTGATATCACACCAATATTTTTTTCTATTGCTGAATAATGCTGGTACATAATCAAGACTCTCCGAACTCCCCAAAGTCAGTAGGCTGGGGGTGGGCAAGAGTTGGGGAGGGAACATTGCCAGGGCAGCTGACCTAAACCAACCAAAGGGATATACCTATACCATATGATGTTTGTTAAACATGACCTTCCCCTTGTGAACCCATGTTGGCTGTTACCAATGACTGCACTGTCCTTCAGGTGTTTATCAATAATTCCCAGAATAATCTCCATAATTTTACCAGGCACTGAAGGGAGACTGACAGGCCTGTAATTGCCAGGATCTTCTTTCTTGCCCTTCTTGAGAATTGGGACCACATTTGCCAGCTTCCAGTGAACTGGGACCTCTCCAGATTCCCAAGACCATTGAAAAATAATTGAGAGAGGTCCTGTGATGATGTCAGCCAGCTCTCTGAGTACTCTGGGATGAATCCCATCCGGATCCATGGACTTGCATGGATCCAGGTGGATCCATACAGGCAGCAAATCCCACACAAGTTTGGGGTTGACTGGGAGTTTATTCTTCCTGCAGTCACAGTCCTCCAACTCAAGGCAGCTGGGGTCCCAGAGCCCATTGCTGGTGTTGAAGACAGAGGCAAAAAATGCATTAAACAACTCTGCTTTGTCTATGTCCCTGTTTGTGAGGTGACTGTCCTCATCAGACCAATGTTTGCTCTGGTCCTCTGGGGTTTTTGTGATGCGGGACATAGGTTGACTTGCCCTGGGCGACTCCCCCAACGTGGATGGACCTTTATCCACATTGTCAATTGCTTGCCCTTCCAGTTTCAGAGCCTCATACCTGTTGTGTAGGGGCAGCTGGGAAGATGAGGTAGGATGCAGGGGGGTTCACCTGCTGCGCTGAACAGGAACCTGCTTCTTCCACTCCCCCTTTCTCTTAGGTCCCCTTACTGTGCCTGGTGGGGGGGGGGGGTAGAGGTACCTTAGTTTCTTGTGCAGTGGCTGGCTGAGGAGTCTTTCTCAGAGCTCTACCCCACCAGTCAACCTCATTCTCTGACTCCCTTATGCTCCTCTGCCCACCCACCTCCTCCCAAAGCTCTGCCACAGAGCAATGCAGTTCTTCAACCTGGGCACACCTTCCACAGCTGTGCTCACTACTGCCATCCTGTACTGGCCTAAGAGTAGGGCACACCTGACAAGCTGACACCTGGGTGGCAGCATGTTCCCCCTGGAGCTCTGCCTGGGAGGCTGCATCAGTTGTGGTGGGTGACAAACTCTGAGATGCCATGGCCTTCTGCCAGGTGGATACCATCGCTCCATGGTTGAGCTGGTCAAGCTCCAGTACCCACCCTGTATGCCCTGCCTACTCACACTACTGCGCCACACCCTGACTGATGTGCCACCCCCTGTTCATCGCATTCCCTAGGGGCTGCCTTTGTACGACAGAGGAGGGGCAGTCCTGACTCCACCCAAGCCTCATCAGCTGCCCTTTCGAGGGCTGCCAGCTCCGTTGAGGGGCCTCGATTTAGGAAACCCCCTGCACGCTGCGATCACCTACCCGCGTCTTCCCCGGAACTGATCAATCGCCTTGTGACTATAAAATGGAGATTACGCCCCATTTAAATGTCCCGCTGCAGCTCCTGGCTCCGCCTAAGATTCGTCAGCCGCCCTCGCAAGGGCTGCAGGCTCCTGGCAGCTCTCTCGGCTTCCTCAAGGGGCCTCGATGTAGGGAACCCCCTGCACGCTTCGATCCCCTGCTCTGCTGCAAAACACGTCTGCCCTGGAGCCGATCACCAAAACGTTTGAGGATACCTGAATATATATATATATAAACATACAAACTTTCTATTAAAAAAAAAAAACAACTTTTTTTTTTAATTTTAAAACAGATCTTGTTGCCTTCAAAGAAAATACTGCTAAAAGATAAACTTTACCACACTGTTTATTTTGAAAATATTTCAATAATCTTCTCAAAGGACTTTGCAAATTCAATGTAATTTTTCTCAAAAGTTATTTAAAGTATATATAAAAAAATAAAATTGGGCTAATTCTCTCTGGAATTTGAAAGTTACAGTACTACTTGCTGACCAGCAACAGAGTTTTCAGAAAGTGCTTCCTCTATCTTAATATTCTCTCTATAGATCTGGCACCAATAATAATAATATATCTAAATATATGATGTACACAGCTGATGGCACTACAAACAGGCATGACAGGTTATTTAATTTTGCTATGATTTTTATGTATTTTATAACCTCATAACATATAGCATAGCTAGTGCCTGCCAAACAGTGCTATTTTTGTTTTTTAATTGTATATATAACCAGAAAGTCTTTGAGACAATCACCCACGAAATAAAGCAACTGTATTTTGCATAATTCTCATGTATACATGACTGTATTAGCTATAGATCTAACAATATATTAAACTAGCCTATAATCGATAACAAATTTAGATCCCATTATTATAAAGTTCACTTATTTGTGTAAAGAAATCTATCATAGAATGGCTTGGGTTGGAAGGACCTTGAAGATTATCTAGTTCCACCCCCCCACCATGGGCAGGGATGTCACCAACTAGATCAAGTTGCCCAGGGCCTCTTCAAATGGACATCCACAACTTCTCTGGGCAACCTGTTCCAGTGCCTCAGCACCCTCTGAGGTGTAACTATGTATGATTACACAGTTTACATCATTATGTAAGCCATGTAATCATATCGTCCAACATGGTTGGCTTGGTTTTAGGTTTGTGAAACCTGGCTTGGTCCTGGTGTACAAGTAAAAAATAGTTGGCAATGTGACAAAGAAACATGCCCGAAGCTGTTTGATCCCTGGATGGCAGGATATGTGGAAGGATTTAGGCAGGTGCCTAGGGTAGTTATTACCTCCAGTAGCCTGGGATTTTATGCCTGAACAGTCATGTAATCCCACTGAAATTGCACACTTTTTGAAGTAAGAATGCCTGGCCTACCCCAGTGAGACCCAGCAGCTCCTAGCATTGCTTCAGGCCTTGGCTTATGCCTATCAATCCTCCAGATACAGAAGAAGGGCTGAGAATGCCTCTCCTCCTGATCGTGGTGATGGGACTTCTGGTTTGGCACTGCAAGAATAAATAAATAATCTGACCAGGAACAGAGGAAAGGGACAATGTGATTTCCTGGACTCTGCAAATTTGAAGGCCCAGAACATAAGATCCACGGGAGTATAAGGCTCAAGTAGACACTACTACACAGTGTACCCTACTGCCATCAGGGCAGAACACATCTGGATTTTGGGAGAGGCAGGGGAATTCCAGAAGCTGTCTATGTTGGAGGCCGAGGTGAGCCTAACAGGGGACAATTGGCAGAAGCATCCTAGTGTAACTGGCCTAGAGGCCCAATGCATCCTTGGCATAGACTACCTCAGGAGAGGGTACTTCAGGTAAGTCATCTTAATCAGTGGTGCAAATTAAATGTCTCTGTACTATCACACGTAGCATGGGAAATAAACAAGAGGAGTTAGAGGTGTACGTACGCCTGTGGGGCTTTAACCTCACTGGCATTACAGAGACGTGGTGGGATGGCTCCCATGACTGGAGTGTTAGGATGGACGGATACAGGCTCTTTAGGAAGGACAGGCAGGGGAGGTGAGAAGGAGGTGTCACCCTCTATGTCAATGAGCAGCTGCAGTGCATGGAGCTCCCTGCTTGGAGATATATGAGGAGCTGACAGAGAATTTATGGGTCAGAATAAAAGCAAGGAGAGACAGGTGACACTGTAGTAGGGTACAGTCGGTTTACATGGCAAGGTTTAGGTAGCAGGGGGCTGCAGTGGTGGCCTCTGTGAAAATAATTCAGAAGCTGCCCCATGTTAGATAAGGGCCAATTTCAGCCAGCTCCAAAGGGACCCTCCTCTGCCCAGAGATGAGCCAATAAGCAATGTTGTTTGCACCTCTGTGAGAGAATATTTAAGGAAGGGAAAAAACTGCTGTGCAATGGCAGCTGGGAGAGTAAGGAGTGAGAAACAGCCCTGCAGATGGCAAGGTCAGTGAAGAAGGAGTGGGAGGAGGTGCTACAGGTGCCAGAGCTGAAGTTCCCCTGCGTCCTGTGGAGAGGACCATGGTGAAGCAGGTTGTCCCCCTGAAGCCCATGGTGGAGCAGATTTCCACGCTGCAGCACGTCGAGGAGACCATGGTGGAGCAGATAGATGATCTGGCCTGAAGAAGGCCACGGCCTGTGGAGAGCCTCCGCCAGAGCAGTTCCGGGCCAGACCTGTAGCCCATGGAGAGGGGACCATGAAGGAGCAGGGGATCTGGCAGGAGATGCTGCCCGTGGGGGACCCATGTTGGTGCACTTTGCTCCTGATGGATGGACCCCATGGCACGGACCCATATTTGGATCAGTTCTTGAAGAACTCCTGCCTGTGGGAAGCCCACACAAAATCAGTTCAGGAAGGACTGCATCCCATGGGAGGGACACCACGTTGAAGCAGGGGAAGAGAGCAACCATGAAGGAGTGGTGGAGATGAAGTGCTACAGACTGACCATAACCCCCTGTGGAGTAATTGCCTAAAGTAACTAGGAAAATTAAACTAATATTCACATTTTAAAGAAAATGTATAGCATTAAAGAAGCTTCCAGGGTGGAGTGTAGCTGCACTAACCAAGCGTTCCCTAGGCTTCCAACCTTAGATGCTATCGCACTAGGGGAACCTGGTGTGCTGACTCTAAGGAACAGTACGGAGTGTAAGGTGGAGTGGAGACACTTTGGCTAGGCTCTGTGGCAAGATGGGGACTCGACTGTTCTTGTGCACACCAAGACCGATAAGCTGCACATTTGCTACCCTGAGCCAACGACCTGTCATGTTTTTGACAAAATGCTGTAATGTAGTGAACTTTTGCTCATTATAATATCATTATAATACCAAAACACACCTCCATCCCAAAAGCTACCCACCTCCAAGGTGCGACCACCCTTCACTAGATTTCTAAGTTTCTAGAAATCTAGAATCTCTGGGTAAGAAAAATATTCCAGATGGGGAGAATTGCCTAACTGGAAAACCCCCAACCCATAAGGAAAGTGCACCTTCTGCACTGAGCCTAATTGAGGAGGCAGAAGCTCAGCAAAAAAACTCCTATCCCAGGGGAGGGCAGTGAGCCACCCTGCTCAGCGGGTATTAGCAATTCAATAGCTCTCTAATGAACACTCTGACCCTATCATTGCCATTCCTGTTGGACCCCGAAAATATATTGGAAAACTTTCTTATTGACACCGGGACCCAAATGTCGATAATTTCTAAGATTCTAGTTAATCAGCTAGACCCCTTAATGCGACAGGGAAATTGGAATAATCGGCAGGATTGCTATGGATAAACTGCTGCAAAAATGCAAATGGTGGGGAAGGAGTGGGCCCCAAAATTTTGGAAAAATCAAGAGAAAGTGATAGAAAGTATTAAGCAGTGTCAGGCTGCACAAAAGATAGGAATGAGAAAAGGTAAAAGTGTAATCTGTGCAGTATTAGGTGCCTGTTTGTCTTGTGCTCAGTAAGAAGCTAAGGAAACTCCTACTCCCAAACTAATTTCTGATGTGGAATATACAACTTTAAAATTGGAAAATGAGGTGTTAAAATCATCATTGGCCTTTGAAAGGGAGACAGGAAAAACATTAGGAATTAGAGTGGATAAACTTTTGAATGAGAATAACAAACTTGTGACTGAAAATGATAAACTTGTGAATGAGAATAATCATCTTAAGCAATTACTGAAGAGGTTTAATCACCTGTTAAATAGAATACAGCCTTCTGCTCCAGTTAATCAGGTTCGTAGATTAATGCATATTGCAGACCCTGAAAGCTGGGATGAAAATATATTGGTAAACTTTCTCATTGACACCGGGACCCAAATGTTAGTAATTACACGAGACAGCACAGACCCTAGGTATAACACCTGGTCAACTCAGGGTTAAATTCACGGGAATCAATGGTGTGGAAAAAGAATGCCCCACTGCAAAAGTTTCACTCTGGCTGCCAGAGGAACAAAAATTAACCAAGGCAGAAATATTAGTCAGTGTTCCTCCAAGTTGCGACCACCCCTCACTGAGCACGCGCTCTGAATTTCTCGGAGCCTGTACCTTTAAAAAAAAGCGAGAAAACTTTTTACCAATCATAACTAAGATATGCTTGACTAGAGTCCACCTAAAAGACAGAAAATAATATAAATTGGCTTAAGGGAGAGGGGATGTTAGGGAAGATACCATTGTCAGGGGAGATACCATCACAAAGGATACCTTCTCCTTCTGACTTCGGGGATCAGTCGACGGGCTGAGCCTCTCTTCCCCCCCCCCCCCCCTTGCGATGCTGTGGGGTAAGAGTTGAACACTCGGTTATACCAGGTGTCTCTGCAGAAACTTAAAAATCTCTAGAGTCTTTGTGCCTTTAAACACGTTAATAGCCAGGCTGTGTACCTGCGTATTTCATGCATGCTAGCTTGCTTTTGCAGACAGTGAATTTATCACTGGCAATCCAAAGAACCTGTGTACCTGTTGCTGTAATAAATTGCACTTAATTGCATTGTTCCTAGCCATGATAGTTCTCATTGAACGCAACTAGAGTGAGGGCATGCTATATTGTTGGTGAATCTGTGACCATGATGGTTCAGCACCCTGAATCCGACCAGACCCATAATGGTTAATCGGCTACAGCCCTTAACACGACACCCCCATTCGCCTGTTCCCCTATGCCGCTCAGGGGGAGGAGATGGAAGAGGGTGAATAGGGGAAGGTGGTTTTAGTTTATTTTATTTGTTTCTCACTTCTCTTGCTTGTTAGTAATAGGTAATAAATTTCTCTAATCTCCCTATGCTGAGTCTGTTTTGCTCATGAAGATAATTGTTGAGTGATCTCCCTGTCCTTATCTCAACCCCTGAGCCCTTTTCCTTGTATTTTCTCCCCCTTTCTCTTTGAGGAGGGGGAGTGAGACAACGGTTGTGGTGGAGCTTAGCTACCCAGCTGGGTAAAACTGCCACAGGTGGCTACAGGCCATCTGATCAGGAAGACCAAGCAGATGAAGCCCTTTAGAGACAGATAGAAACAGCCTCATATTTGCAAGTCCTGGTCCACATGGGAGACTTCAACCACCCCGATATCTCTTGGAGGGACAGCACAGCAGGGCATAGGCAATTGGTGAGGTTCCTGGAATGCATTCATGACAACTTCCTTCTCCAAGTGATAGAGGAGCCAACGAGGAGAGGTGCTATGCTGGATCTCATTCTCACCAACAAGGAGGGGCTGGTGGGGAATGTGAAACTCAAGGGCAGCCTTGGCTGTAGTGATCATGAAATGGTGCAGTTTTGGATTCAGAGGGCAGTGAGGAGGGAGCACAGCAGGCTCGCTACCCTGGACATTAGGGGAGCAGACTTTGGCCTGTTTAGGAGACTGTTTGGCAGAGTCCCTCGGAAGGCAGTCCTGGAGGGCAAAGGAGTCCAGAAAGGCTGGAGACTCTTCAAGAAAGAAATCCTAAAGGTACAGGAGCAGGCTGTCATCACATGCCGAAAGATGGGCTGGCATGGAAGAAGAACGACCTGGCTGAACAGGGAGTTGTGGCCAGAGCTCAAGAAGAAAAAAAAAGGGTTTATGACCTTTGGAAGACCTTGGTCACTCAGGAGGACTACAAAGATGTCGTGAGTCTGTACAGGAACAAAATTAGAAAGGCCAAAGCCCAACTGGAGCTCAATCTGGCTATTACTGTCAAAGACAAGAAAAAATCACAGAATCACAGAATCACAGAATCACAGAATCATCTAGGTTGGAAGAGACCTCCAAAATCACCTAGTCCAACCTCTGACCTAACACTAAGAAGTCCTCCACTAAACCATATCCCTAAGCTCTACATCTAAACGTCTTTTAAAGACCTCCAGGTATGGTGACTCCACCACTTCCCTGGGCAGCCTATTCCAGTGCCTAATAACCCTTTCAGTAAAGAAGTTCTTCCTAATATCCAACTGAAACCTCCCCTGACGCAACTTTAGCCCATTCCCCCTCGTCCTGTCACCAGGCACGTGGGAGACTAGACCAACCCCCACCTCGCTACAGCCCCCTTTAAGGTACCTGTAGAGTGCAATAAGGTCACCCCTGAGCCTCCTCTTCTCCAGGCTAAATAGTCCCAGCTCCCTCAGCCGATCCTCATAAGACTTGTTCTCCAGACTCCTCACCAGCTTCGTTGCCCTTCTCTGGACTCGCTCAAGCACCTCCATGTCCTTCTTGTAGTGAGGGGCCCAAAACTGAACACAGTACTCGAGGTGTGGCCTCACCAGAGCTGAGTACAGGGGGACAATCACTTCCCTGGACCTGCTAGCCACGCTGTTTCTTATACAAGCCAGGTTGCTGTTGGCCTTCTTGGCTGCCTGAGCACACTGCTGGCTCATATTCAGCTGACTATCAACCAATACTCCCAGGTCCTTCTCTGACAGGCAGCTTTCTAACCACTCATCTCCCAGCCTGTAGCTCTGTTTGGGGTTGTTGTGCCCCAGGTGCAGGACCTGGCACTTGGCCTTGCTGAACTTCATGCAGTTGGCCTCGGCCCATTGGTCCAGCCTATCCAGATCCTCCTGCAGAGCCTTCCTACCCTTGAGCAGATCAACACATGCACCTAACTTGGTGTTGTCTGCAAACTTACTGAGGGTGCACTCGATCCCCTCATCCAGATCATCGATAAAAATGTTAAAGAGGACTGGCCCCAGTACCGAGCCCTGGGGGACTCCACTAGTGACCGGCCTCCAACTGGATTTAACTCTATTCACCACAACCCTCTGGGCCCGGCCATCCAGCCAGCTCTTAACCCAACGAAGCGTATGCCAGTCCAAGCCATGAGCAGCCAGTTTCCTGAGGAAAATGCTGTGGGGAACGGTGTCAAAAGCCTTACTGAAATCAAGGTAGACCACATCCACAGCCTTTCCCTCATCCACTAAGCGTGTCACCTTGTCATAGAAGGAGATGAGGTTCGTCAAGCAGGACCTGCCCTTCATAAACCCATGCTGACTGGGCCTGATCACCTGCTTGCCCTGCAAGTGCCACATGATGACGCTCAAGATAATCATATTTTTGTTGTCCTTATCCATAGTGGCCAAGTTGAGCTCATGCTGGGCTTTGGCATTCATGATTTCTTCTCTGCATATGCTGGCAACTTCCTTGTACTCTTACCAAGTTACCTGCCCCTTCTTCCACCGGACACACTCTGATCAGATCTGTCATTATCTCAAACCTTCGGGCCCCATGTTGGCCATCAAAAGGTCTGTAGAAGTTTAACTTGGCTGGCAGCTAAGCACCACTCAGCTGTTTGCTCACCCTCCCCCCTCCCTCTCTGGGATGAGGCAGAGAATCAGAAAAAAATAAATAAAATGAAAACTTGTGGGTTGAGACAGATACAGTTTATTAGGGTAGAAAAGAAGGGAAAATAATAATAATAATGATAATGGAACTACTAATAATAATGTGTACAATGCAAGTAATGCGTAATGCAATTGCTCACCACCCATTGACCAATGCCCATGCTATTCCCAAACTCCAGAAAGCTACCCCATATAACTGCTCAGCATGACGTCATAAGGTATGGAATATCCCTTCGGCCAGTTTGGGTCAGCTTCCCTGGTTCTGTTCCCTCTCAGCTCCTGCTGCTAGCCCAGCCTGCCCACTGGCAGGACAGAGCAAGGCCTTGCAGAAGTCCAGGTATATGACATCAATCGGTCTTCCCTTGCTGACTGATGCAGTCACTCCATCACAGAAGGCCACCAGACTGGTCAGGCACAATTTGCCCTTGGTGAAGCCGTGCTGGATGTCTAGGATAACCTCTTTGTCTTGCATGTGCCTCAACAGTGATTCCAGGAGGATCTGTTCCATGATCTTCCCAGGCACGGAGGTGACTATAGACTACTGGTCTGTGGTTCCCCGGGTCCTCCTTTCTACCCTTTTAAAAAATGAGAGTGATGTTTCCCTTTTTCCAGTCACCAGGGACTTTGCCTGACTGCCAGGACTTTTCAAATATGATGGAGAGAGGCTTGGCAACTCCATCAGCCAATTCCTTCAGGACCCTGGGATGCATGTCATCAGGCCCCATAGACTTGTATCTATTCAGTTTCATTAGGTGGTCTCGAACCTGCTCTTTGCTTACAGTGGGTGGGACTTTGCTCCACCAGCCCTTATCTACAGGTTCAGGGAGACAAGAGACGTGGGAAGCCTGACTGGCAGTGAAGACTGAGGCAAAGAAGTTGTTGAGTACCTCAGCCTTCTCCATGTCTGTCGTTATACCAGTTCACCCTTCTCATCCATCAGAGGGGGGTACATTCTCCTTGGCCTTTCTTTTCCGAGCAATGTACCTATAGAATCCCTTCCTGTTATTCTTTGCATCCCTTGCCAAGCTCAGATCCATCCATGCCTTGGCTTTCCTGGGCCCATCCCTGCACATCCGGACCGCATCCCTGTACTCTTCCCAGGCCACCTGTCCCTGCTTTCGCTGCCTGTACATTTCCCTCTTGCACTTCAGTTTGACCAACAGGTCCTTGCTCAGCCATCCTGGTTTTCTGCCCTCCCTGTTCACTTTTATTACGCAGGGGGATGGAGAGTTCTTGTGCTCTAAGGAAAAAATCCTTAAAGAGTTGCCAGCTCTGCTCAGCTCCTTTGTCCCTAAGGACAGTGTTCCAGGGGATCTCAGCTAGTGGGTCTTTAAATAGCTTGAAGTTCGCTCTTTGGAAGTTCAGGGTCCTGACTTTACTCTTTGCCAGGACCGTATTCCTTGAGATCACAAACTCAACCAGGGCGTGGTCACTGCAGCCCAGACTACCTCCAGTCTTGACCTCTTTAATGAGCTCTTCTGCATTGCTGAGCACCAGGTCAAGAAATGTTTCTCCTCTGGTTGGCTTGTCTAATACCTGGACCAGGAAGTTATCCTCAGTATTCCCTAGGAATCTCCCGGATTGCTTACAGCCTGCTGTGTACTTTTCCCAGCAGACATAAGGGTGGTTGAAGTCCCCCATCAGGATGAGAGCGTGCAAGCATGATTCTTCTTGTAGGTGAAGCAAGAATGCCTCATCCACAGGCTTCCCTTGATCAGGTGGCCTGTTGTAGACACCGACCACAAGGTGTCCTTTATTGGCGTTGTTCTTAACTTTCACCCACAAGCTCTCAACCTGTCCATGGCTGTTTCCCAGAGGCATCTCTTCACAGTCAATCCCTTACTTAATGTAGAGGGCAACACCCCTTCCCTTCCTTCCCTGTCTATCTCTTCGGAAGAGTTTGTAGCCCTCTATTCCAGTGTTCCAGTTATGTGACCCCTCCCACCACGTTTCCATGATAGCAATCAGGTCATATTTGTCTAATTGCACCATGTTTTCCAACTCCTTCTGTGTGTTTCCCATGCTGCATGCCCTGGTGTAGAGGCAATTATCTGAGCTATTGGTCGCATCACATTTTCAGAATTCTTCCCGATTGCATAATCTTATATCTAATCTAAATCACCCTCTTTCGGTGTAAAGCCATTACCCCTTCTCCTGTCACTACATGCCTGCCCCCTTTTGGTACTGGAAGACCACTATAAGGTGTCACCCAGGAGCCTTCTCTTCTCTCAGGCTGAACAACTCCAACTCTCTAAGCCTTTCTTAATAGGAGAGGTGCTCCAACCCCTAGATCATCTTTGTGGCCCTCCTCTGGACTTGTCTTAATACTTACATGTCCTTCTTGTGCTGGGGGCCCCAGAACACATTACTCCAGGTGGAGTCTCACGAGGACAGAGTAGAGGGGGACAAACACCTCCCTTGACCTGCTGGATATGCTTCTTTTGATGCAGCCCAGCATATAGTTGGCTTTCTGGGCTGCAAACACACACTGCTTGTTTATATCGAGCTTCTCGTCAACCAACCCCCCAGGTCCAGGGCTGCTTTCAATCCATTCACAACCCACACTATATTTGTACTTGGGATTTCCCCAACCAAGGGGAAAGACCTTGCCCTTGGCCTTGCTCAACCTCACGAGGTTCGCACAGGCCTACCTCTCAAGCTCGTCCAGGTCCCTCTGGATAGCATCTAATCCCTCCAGCGTGTCGATCACACCACATATCTTGATTTTATCCAAAAAGTTGCTGAGGACGTATTCGAACCCACTATCCACCAACAAAGACATTAAACAGTTCTGGTCCCAATACCCAATGCCCGGGGGAACAGCACTCGTCACTGATCTCGACTTGGACAGTCAGCTGTTCACCACAGCTCTTTGAGTGTGACCTTCCAGCCAGTTTCTTACACACTGAGTGGTCCATCTATTAAATCCTTGTCTCTCCAGTTTAGAGACAAGAATATCATGAGGGACAGTGTCAAATGCTTTGCACAAGTCACAGAATCACAGAATCACAGAATCACAGAATCATAGAATGGTTTGGGTTGGAAGGGATTTTAAAGATCATATAGTTCCAACCCCCCTGCCATGGGCAGAGGTGCCAACCACTAGATCAGGTTGCCCAGGGCCTCATCCAACCTGGTCTTGAAAAACTCCAGGGATGGGGCATCCACAGTCTCTCTGGGCAACCTGTTCCAGTGCCTCACCACCCTCTGAATGAAGAATTTCCTCCTAACCTCTAATCTAAATCTCCCCTCTTTTAGTTTAAAGCCATTACCCCTTGTCCTGTCATTATCTACCTGAACAAAAAGCTTCTGTCCATCTTTTTTATACGCCCCCTTTAACTACTGAAAGGTAGCAATGAGGTCACCCCAGATCCTTCTCTTACTTAGGCTAAACAACCCCAGATCTCTCAGCCTTTCTTCATAGGAGAGGTGCTCCAGCCCTCTGATAATTTTTGTGGCCCTCCTCTGGACCCGCTCTAACAGATCCACATCCTTGTCGTGCTGGAGGCCCCAAACCTGGATGCAGCACTACAAGTGGGGCCTCACAATGGCAGAGTAGAGGGGGACAATCACCTCCCTCGACCTGCTGGCCATGCCTCTTTTGATGCAGCCCAGGATGCAGTTGGCCTTCTGGGCTGCATGCACTCACTACTGGCTCATGTCAAGCTTTGGAGAGCTGGACCAGGAAGATATCCTCAGCATACTCTAAAAATCTCCTAGATTGTTTACAGCTTGCTGTCTATTTTTCCCAGCAGACATCTGGGTGGTTGAAGTCACCCATTAGGATGAGAGCGTGACACTTCTTGTATTTGAAGCAAGAAGGCCTCATCACCAGGCTTCTCTTGATCAGGCAGCCTGTAGTACACCCCAACCACAAGGTGTCCTTTATTGGTGTGGTCCTTAACTTTTACGCCCAAGCTCAACTTGTCCATGGCTGTTTCTCAGAAACATCACAATTCCAGGTAGATGATGTCAGTTGCTCTTCCCCTATCCACCAGTGCTGTAACCCTGTTAGAAAAGTGTATTGGATATATGTGGCAAGGTTTTGGTAGCGGGGGGCTGCAGGGGTGGCCTCTGTGGGAAGAGTCCAGAGGCTGCCCCATGTTAGATAAGGGCCAGTTTCAGCCAGCTCCAAAAGGACCCACCGCTGTCCAGAGCTGAGCTGATAAGTGACGTTGGTTGTGCCTCTGTGAGAACATATTTTAGAAAGGGGAAAAAAACTGCTGCACAACAGAAGCTGGGAGAAGGAGGAGTGAGAAACAGCCTTGCAGACACCAAGGTCAGTGAAGAAGAAGGGGGAGGAGGTGCTCCAGGTGCCAGAGCAGAAGTTCACCTTTGGCCTGTGGAGAGGACCATGGTGGAACAGGTTGTCCCCCTGCAGCCTATGGTGTACCACATTAGAGCAGATTTTCATGCTGCATCCAGTGGAGGAGACCATGGTAGAGCAGGTGGATCTGACCTGAAGGAGGCTGCAGCCTATGGAAAGCCCCTGCTGGAGAAGACTCCAGACCGGACCTGTAGCCCATGGAAAGAAGCCCACACAGGAGCAAGTGACCTGGCAGGAGCTTCTGCCTGTGGGGAACTCAGCTTGGAGCAGTTTGCTCCTGATGGATGGACCCCGTGGTACCGACCCATATATGGAGCAGTTCTTGAAGAGCTGCTGCCTGTGGGAAGCCCCTGCAGGATCACTTTGGGAAGGACTGTATCCTGTAGGAGGGACCCCATGTTGGATCAGGGGAAGAGAGTGACTGTGAAGGAGTGGCGGAGACAAAGCATTACAGACTGACCGCAACCCCCATTCCCTATTCCCCTGTACCACTTGGGGGAAGGAGGTGGAAGAGGGTGGATGGGGGAAAGGTGTTTTGAGTTTGCTTTGTTAGTTTCTCACTGCTCTAGCTTGTTATTAATAGGTAGTAAATTGCATAAATCTCCCTATGCTGAGTCTGTTTTGCCCGTGATGATAATTGTTGAGTGATCTCCTTTTCCTTTTGTCAACCCTTGATCCCTTTCCATCATATTTTCTCCCCCTTCCCATTTGAGGAGGGGGAGTGAGAGAGTGGCTGTGGTGGAATTCACCTGTCCAGCTGAGTAAAACTACCAAAAGAAATTCACCAGATTTGTCAGACACGATCTGCTCTTAGTGAAGCCATGTCGGCTGTCACCATTCACTTCCTTATTATCTATGTGCCTGTTGTGGTTTAACCTGGCTGGCAGCTAAACACCACCCAGCCGTTCGCTCACCCTCCCCCCTCCCTCTCTGGGATGGGGGAGAGAAATGAGAAAAACTGAAGCCTGTGGGTTGAGATAGAGACAGTTTATTAGGGACAGAAATACAAAATAATAATAATAATAATAAGTACAAAACAAGTGATGCACAATGCAATTGCTCACCACCCGCTGACCGATGCCCAGCCCAACCCCGAGCAGCCGGCGCCCCACCCCAGCTAGCCACCCCTATATATTGTTGAGCATGACGTCAGATGGTATGGAATACCCCTTTGGCCTGTTTGGGTCAGCTGTCCCGGGTCTGTCCCTTCCCAGCTCCTGCTGCACCCCCAGCCTGCCCGCTGGCAGGACAGAGCGAGAAGCTGAAAAGTCCTTGGCTTGGTGTAAGCACTGCTTTGCAGCAATTAAAACATCAGCATGTTATCAGCACTCTTCTCATCCTAATCCAAAACATAGCACCCTACCAGCTACTAGGAGGAAAATTAACTCTATCCTAACTGAAACCAGGACATATATCCACCCCTTATTCCATACCATTTATGTCATGTTCAGGTTACACCCTTTCCAATAGATTCCAATTGACTACCATTTTCATTTATAATATATATATAATGTCCACTGAGTTTGCATAGTCTATGACTGACTTCAGGCTCCATCTGTCATTGCAGTCTTTCAGCACAGAAGAGATGGTGAGTGATGTTGGATTGTCACACGTTGAAGCCAGTTCTCATTCCATCGCATCACTTTGCTTGTCCAATTCTATCAAAATTCATTCATCAGTATCTGCGTGGTTGTTACTGTGATACCATTAATAGGACATTGACATATAGGGATCATGGTAGTGATGACATACAGTATTATATAATAATTAACATAATACAGTTTAACTCATGGGCTATTTTCAGCCAGTATTAAATCCCCTTGAGGTACACATCGGACCTCCCCATTCTTTTGCATTGCCCACCAAGTGCATCCAGGTCCCTGAGCAAAAGCAATCCCACGAATGGGTTTGCCTTTTCCTGAGGCAGGAGTAGCCCAGACTGTCTTTCCCAGCATGTTTCTTATGTGCACTACAGGAACTTTATCCCCTTCTACAGTACGTAACAGGTCTGACTGGGCAGGTCCAGCTCGGTTAGCAGATCCCCTAGTATTGACTAACCAGGTGGCCTTTGCCAAATGTGTGTCCCAGTTTTTGAATGTCCCAGCACCCATTGCTTTCAGTGTAGTCTTTAACAGTCCATTGTATCGCTCAACTTTACCGGAGGCTGGTGCATGATAGGGGATGTGATACACCCACTCAATACCATGTTCTTTGGCCCAAGTGTCTATAAGGTTGTTTCGGAAATGAGTCCCGTTGTCTGATTCAATTCTTTCTGGGGTGCCATGTCGCCATAGGACTTGCTTTTCAAGGCCCAGGATAGTGTTTCGGGCGGTGGCATGGGGCACAGGATATGTTTCCAGCCATCCAGTGGTCGCTTCCACCATTGTAAGTACGTGGCGTTTGCCGTTGCGGGTTTGAGGGAGTGTGATGTAATCAATCTGCCAGGCCTCTCCATATTTATATTTCAGCCATCGTCCTCCATACCAAAGAGGCTTTGACCGTTTGGCTTGCTTGATCGCAGCACATGTTTCACAATCATGAATAACCTGTGCTATAGTGTCCATGGTCAGGTCCACCCCTCGATCACGAGCCCATCTGTATGTTGCATCTCTACCTTGATGGCCTGAGGTGTCATGGGCCCATCGGGCTATAAATAATTCACCCTTATGTTGCCAGTCCAGGTCCACCTGAGCCACTTCAATCTGAGCAGCCTGATCCACCTGCTGATTGTTTTGATGTTCTTCAGTAGCCCGATTTTTGGGCACATGAGCATCTACATGGCGTACCTTTACAGCCAGGTTCTCTACCCGGGCAGCAATATCTTGCCACAACGCAGCAGCCCAGATGGGTTTGCCCCTGCGCTGCCAGTTGTTCTGCTTCCATTGCTGTAACCACCCCCACAGGGCATTTGCTACCATCCACGAATCAGTGTAGAGGTAGAGAACTGGCCATTTTTCTCGTTCAGCAATATCTAAAGCCAGCTGGATGGCTTTCACTTCTGCAAATTGACTCGATTCACCTTCTCCCTCAGCAGCTTCTGCAACTCGTCGTGTAGGACTCCATACAACAGCTTTCCATCTCCGATGATTTCCCACAATACGACAGGACCCATCAGTGAACAGGGCATATCTCCTCTCATTTTCTGGTAGCTTGTTGTACAATGGGGCTTCTTCAGCACGGACCACCTCCTCCTCTGATGACATCCCAAAGTATTTGCCTTCTGGCCAGTCCATAATCACTTCCAAGATTCCTGGGCGACTGGGGTTTCCTATTCGAGAAAAAAAAAAAAAAAAAAAAACCCATTTACTCCATGTAGCATCAGTTGCATGATGTGTAGAGGGGACCCTTCCTTTGAACATCCAGCCCAATACCGGCAGTCGGGGTGCCAGGAGGAGCTGCGCTTCAGTACCGACCACTTCTGAAGCAGATCGAACTCCTTCATATGCTGCCAATATCTCCTTTTCGGTTGGAGTGTAGCGGGCCTCAGATCCTCTGTATCCCCGGCTCCAAAACCCTAGGGGTCGACCTCGAGTTTCCCCAGGCTCTTTCTGCCAGAGGCTCCAGGTGGGGCCATTCTCCCCGGCTGCGGTGTAGAGCACATTCTTTACATCTGGTCCTGTTCGGACTGGCCCAAGGGCTACTGCATGAACTATTTCCTGCTTCATTTGTTCAAAAGCCTGTCGTTGCTCAGGGCCCCATTCAAAGTCATTCTTCTTACGGGTTACTTGGTAGAGCGGGTTTACAATTAGACTGTAATTTGGAATGTGCATTTTCCAAAACCCCACGACACCTAGGAAAGTTTGTGTTTCCTTTTTGCTAGTTGGTGGAGACATAGCTGTTATTTTGTTGATCACATCCATTGGGATTTGACGACGTCCATCTTGCCATTTTATTCCTAAAAACTGGATCTCTCGTGCAGGTCCCTTGACTTTATTTTGTTTTATGGCAAAACCAGCCTTTAGAAGGATTTGGACTATTTTCTTCCCTTTCTCAAAAACTTCCTCTGCTGTGTCACCCCACACAATGATGTCATCGATGTACTGCAGGTGTTCAGGAGCTTCCCCCTGCTCCAGCGCAGACTGGATCAGTCCATGGCAAATGGTAGGGCTGTGTTTCCACCCCTGGGGCAGCCGATTCCAGGTGTATTGGACACCCCTCCAAGTGAAAGCAAACTGTGGCCTGCACTCTGCTGCTAGAGGGATGGAGAAAAATGCATTAGCGATATCAATTGTGGCATACCACTTGGCTGCTTTTGATTCCAGTTCATACTGGAGTTCTAGCATGTCCGGCACTGCAGCACTCAGTGGTGGTGTGACTTCGTTCAGGCCACGATAGTCCACTGTTAGTCTCCACTCACCATTAGACTTTCGCACTGGCCATATGGGACTATTAAAAGGTGAATGAATCTTGCTGATCACTCCTTGGCTCTCCAGTTGACGAATTAACTTATGGATGGGAATCAGGGAGTCTCGGTTGGTGCGATATTGCCGCCGGTGCACAGTTGTGGTAGCGATTGGCACTTGTTGTTCTTTGACCCTCAGCAGCCCCACAACAGAAGGGTCCTCTGAGAGACCAGGCAAGGTAGACAATTGTTTAATGTCATCTGTCTGTAAGGCAGCTATGCCAAAAGCCCAGCGGAACCCTTTTGGGTCCTTGAAAAATCCTCTCCTGAGATAGTCTATGCCAAGGATGCACGGAGCATCTGGGCCAGTCACAATACGGTGCTTTTGCCACTCATTCCCAGTTAGACTCACTTCAGCCTCCAATACAGTTAACTGCTGGGATCCCCCCGTCACCCCATAAATACTGATGGGTTCTGGCCCTTTATAACTCGATGGCATTAGAGTACATTGTGCACCGGTGTCTACTAAAGCCTTATACTTCTGTGCATCTGACGTGCCAGGCCATCGAATCCACACAGTCCAATAAACTCGATTGTCCCTTTCCTCCCCCTGGCTGGAGGCAGGGCCCCTCTAGTCCTGATCAGAATCTTCATTTCTGTGTCTGGAGGACTGCCTGCTGGAAGTTGTAGCAGCAAGTTTCTCAGACGACCCCTTTTTTCTGATTGTTTTTCCTTGCAACTCACGTACCCGTGCCTCTAGGGTTGAGGTAGATTTTCCATCCCATTTTCTCATGTCCTCTCCATGGTCACGTAGGTAAAACCACAGGGTGGCACGAGGTGTGTATCCACCATATCGTCTTCCTTGCACAGAAGGGCGCTTACCCCTAATAGCTGAGACACTGGTTTGTACAGGTGGTGAGGAAGATAAATTCTCTTTAAATTGGTGGAACTCTTCAGACAGTTTCTCCACAGCCGAGACGCAGGCCTGTAAGGAAGAGGAAAGACTTTCTTCGTACTGCCGGAGTTGTTTAGCCACTTCATCCACTGTGGGTTCCTCGTCCTTTTTCCAGGCCATTATTGCCAATGAGCTGGCATATGATGATGGTGCACTTCGTACAAACTTCCGCCACATGGGTCGTGTACACTTGACGTCATCTGGATCTGTGGAGATTTGTTCATTGTCTAGGTCCTCATAAATCACCTCCCGTACTGCTAATTCCCTCAGGTACTGGATTCCCTTCTCCATAGTGGTCCACTTGCCTGGAAGACATACAATTTCTTCCTTGTAGGGATACCTTTCCCTCACAGCTGACAGGAGACGCCTCCAGAGGCTGTAAGGTCGTACTCCATCTCCAATTGCTTTATCAATGCCTGCATCTCTAGCAAGGGATCCCAGCCGTCTGGCTTCCCCGCCCTCTAATTCCACACTATTGGCTCCAGTGTCCCAGCAGCGGAGCAGCCAGGTGACAAGCTGCTCGCCTATACAGCGACTGAAATCTTTTCGCACATCTCGTAGCTCACGCTCGTTTAGGTTTCGGCTAGATACTGCTGTTTTTGCAACATCCTCATCTTCATCCTCCTGCTCCTCTGATGGCCCAGCCTCGTCTTCTCTACGCCTAGACCTACCAAAAGACTCTCTGCGTTCTAAACGACCTGACTCTCTGTACCATTTTTTCACCTTGGTTACGGGTGCAACCGACACTGGTGCAGTTTGTTTTCCTGGCTCAGCCTTGGTGCCTGTTTTAGGGCTTGGAGTGGCTGCTGGGTCTGTCTCAGGGGTTGAAGTGGCCGCCGGGTCTGTCACTGGGGTTATACTAGCATTGAGTACAGCTCGGTAGGCATAGGCCAAGCCCCAGCACGTTGCAGTGATTTCTGTATGTCTGGTACTGCCAGGGTGATGACACACCTTTTTCAAGCACTCCACCAGTTTTTTAGGATTTTTCAGTTGTTCAGGGGTAAATTTCCAAAGCACTGGAGGTGACCACTGCTCTAGATGCCTGCCCATATCCTCCCACTCTCCCTGCCACTCATAACTATCCTGCCTCAGGACAGATCTCTGGATGACACTCTTAAGTATTTGTTTAACCTTAGACACAACCTGAAGTGCATTCAGGAGACATAACAATGAGAACATACTGGTCTGAACATCCCAAGGATATTCGAAGTTTTGGAAAGCTACCATAACTCGCCTGGAGGAGAAAAAAGGGAGAGTGAACAAATGGGAAAAAACATCTTCCCCTGACCCCTCCACAGATTGGCTCCCTGAAGAAAAAGCATGAAAAGTGTAATTATTAGTAGTTCCTGAGGTAGGGTTCCCAAAGTATGGAGTTGATGACAATGCTGAATACAAATACCAGATTAGTCTCATGGCTGGTAATTTTATCATATCGTAAGCCAGTGTTACACAGTACAGCAAAATAATAACCTTGTACCAACCCCCAGCAATGATAAGCAACATGACAGGGAACACATACAGTAAGTAATGTGCTATATAACTCAATTCGGAAAACAGGCACAGCAGACTTGAGATCACAAAAATCGGCATTGTGATTAGTAAATATTAAACTGATATAATGCTTATCAGAATTTTGTTTTAATACACTCTAGTCAGATCTGTCGTTATCTCAACCCTTCGAGCCCCACGTTGGGCGCCAAAAA
>MU012358.1:0-43748 GCA_011074415.1 Stictonetta naevosa | reverse complement strand
TTTCCTGACTTCCTCTTTGTTGGGATGCATTGCTGCTGAGCTTGGAGGAGGTGATCCTTAGCCAGCTTTATTGGGCCCCTGTTCTCCCCAGGGCTTTACCCATGCTACTCCACCAAGCAGATCCCTGAAGAGGCCAAAATCTGCTCTCCTGAAGTCCAGGGTAGAGAGCTTTCTGTGCTCCCCCCTTGCTGCCTTCAGGATCCTAAACTGCACATTTCGTGATCACTTACAGCCAAGGCTGCCCTTGAGTTTCACCAGCCCCTCCATGTTGGTGAGAATGAGGCCCAGCATAGCACCTCTCCTCTTTGATTCCTCTGTCACTTGAGAGAGGAAGTTAGCATCAATACACTCCAAGAACCTTTTGGATTGCCTATGCCCTGTTGTGCTATCCCTCCAACAGATATTGGAGTGGTTGAAGTCGCCCATGAGAACCAGGGCTTGTAAACATGAAGCTGCTTCTATCTGTCTATAGAGGGCCTCATCCACTTTTTCTTCCTGGTAAGGTGGCCTGTAGTAGACACCCACTAAAATGTCACCTGTCTCTGCCCTCCCTTTAACCCTTAGCCATGAGCACTCTGTCAGCTCCTCATGCATCCCTAGGCAGAGCTCCATGCACTCCAGATGCATCTCCTAAGCTAAATAAAGAGTTAATATTTTGTTTTATTTTTTTCTCCCTAGTATCTCCTAATATTTACATACAGATTATTCTAAAAAGTTTATATAAAAATTATAAACCAATAACTTCTAGGAAATATGTAAATGAGGTAAGCATATAAAATGACATGAACATTGAAATTTATATCTTTATAACAAAAATTAGGTGCCCAAGCATGTAACTTTTACAAGCATTAACATATATTAATACTCTTTTATATTAATACTCTTTTACTTCATAGAATCACAGAATGGTTTGGGTTGGAAAGCATCTTAAATATCATCCAGTTCCAACCCCCCCGCCATGGACAGGGACACCTTTCACTAGACCAGGTTGGTCAGGGCCTCATCCAACCTGGCCTTGAACACTTCCGGGGATGGGGCATCCACAACTTTTCTGGGCAACCTGTTCCAGAACCTCACCACCCTCAGAGTAAAGAATTTCCTCCTTATATCTAATCTATATCTACACTCTTTCAGTTTAAAGCCATTGCTCCTTGTCCTGTTGTGGTGGTTTTACTGTGCTAGGCAGCTGAATTCCACCATAACCGCTCTCTCACTCCCTCTCCTTAGAAGAGGAGGGGAAGAAGTAAAGGAAAGAACAACTCACGGGTTGAGATAAGGATAATTTAATTAAAGGGAAAAATAATTATTAAGGAAATATTTATTAAACAATTTAACAAAAGGGAAATAAGGGAAAGGGGAAAAAGGAGGGGGAAAGGGAAAAAACAAAACAAGTAAAGGCTGTGTGGAAGTGCAGAGGAAAGAAATTACACTCTACTTCCCACAAATGAGCGATGCTTGACCACGTCCTTGAAGCAGGGCCTCAGCGCACATAGCCGGTGTTCGGGAGGACAGACATTTTCACAACAAGAGCCCACCCCTCCCCTCTTCTTCCTTTTTCCACTTTTTATTGCAGAGTGTGACATCATATGGTATGGAATATCCCTTTGGTTGGTTTAGGTCAGCTGCCCTGGGGATATTTCTTTCTCACTTTTTTGCCCACCCCCTAGGAGGGTTAGAGAGAGTCCTGATGCTGTGCCAGTATTGCTCAGCAGCAGGCACAACACCAGTGTCCGTAAAACCACCACACGCAGCAATTTTTTCCTTTATACACTTGGTTTGTTGTTCAGTGCACATGCACCTGCAGACATGCAACTCCAATGAAGCATCTCAGAACATTTTAAACCGGAGGCTACATTGCATCGGATCCCCATTCATATATGAGAAAAGGAACCCAGACTTCAACTTCCATGAAGCAATATTAGAGCATGGAGATATATTATTTAATAAAAATAACCCCCAAACATTTTATGGCATTTTTTTTCCAAAGGAAAACTAAAGCATTTCAGCAAACCCTGAAATTTGCAATGGTAAATTTTTCCCATGAGATTTGTTCCCAGTCACTTTGATTCCAATGTTCTTGTCTTTTGGCCTGATTCTGAAAAGGCATAGTAAATGCCTTTAGTGAAGGTAAGAATCCTTCAATAATAGCTAGGTTAGAACCATGTGTAACACATATACAGTATATTTGTACTGATACTCTACAGCTCAAAATTTAGGTCCCATGCTTGGTTGTTTTATCAGCACTACTCAAAGAGTTTAGATATCCACACGGTGTATTTGAGTCTTAGGAGAAAAAAAAAAAAAGCCACTGCATTGCTCACTCTTAAGCTACTTCCAAACAATATTTACAATAAGCAAATCAGATACAAATCTTGCCATTTAAAATATGTCCAGGACCAGTTTATTAATATATACAACTCAACCATATCATAATAATCACAAATATAAAGTAGATTTGTTTGAATATTTTCATATTATCTCTAGTAAATTAAAGCTCATGAATATTTTTTTCTTACTCTTGCAAGAGTTTACTGTGCTATAATATTTATCCTCCTGCTATGTTATGATAAAGGGTTCAGCACTTCGAAAGAAACAGGGATTCTAAACTTGATTCACTTGTATGATAACACGTCTCTCTGTCTCCATGGGGAGAACACTAGTTAAATGCTCTTGGATTGCTGGGAGAACTGAGCATACAATAAGAGAGCTGATTAGCCACTGTATAAGGATTTGTTCATATTTATATAAATTTATTCAGGGTACCAGCATCAGAAGACAAAGAATTTACAATGGGAAATGGAAGCACATCCCAGCTCTTCTGTTGGCAGTCAGCAGCAAATCTCCCACCCTTCATTTTTCCTTTTTTTTTTTCTATTGATTCTGTGGTTGCCATATACCTCAATATTTGTTGTGGTTTAACCCGGCCAGCAGCTAAGCACCACACAGCTGTTTGCTCACTCCCGCCCCCCTGTGGGATGGGGAAGAGACTCGGAAAAAAAAGGAAAAGCTTGTGGGTTGAGATAGTTTATTAGGACAGAAAATAAAATAATAATTATAACAATATGTACAAAACAAGTGATGCACAATGCAATTGCTCACCACCCGCTGACCAATGCACATCCCATACCTGAGCAGCAGTTCCCCCCCACCCCAGCCAGCCACCCCATATTAATTGTTCAGCATGACGTCATATGGTATGGAATATCCCTTTGGCCAGTTTGGGTCAGCTTCCCTGGTTCTGTCCCCTCCCAGCTCCTTGTGCACCCCCAGCCTCCTCACAGGCAGGGCAGTGTGAGCAGCTGAAAAGTTCTTGGCTTAGTGTAAGCACTGCTCTGCAATAACTAAAACGTGTGTTATCAACAATATTCTCATTCTAAATCCAAAACACAGCACAATACGAGCTACTAGGATAAAAATTAACTCTATCCTAGCCGAAAACAGGACAATATTAAAGCTCAAAAAGAAATGGTAAGAGTTCATATGCAGATTAAACTAAATTTACCTGGCTAACACAAAAAGTTTCAACAACTTCAGTATCTACTTAACCTGTGTATGCTGTTTTGGTTGAGTTCTTTTCCCTTCTTTACAGAATTATTCTCCACAAACTTAAGAGAAGGAACTCTTACAATCATGTATAATTTATTCTAATTTAAGTAAAGAATTCTTCTGCTCTTAAAGGTGTAAAATCCTCAGTTGGGTCCCCGGAGATTAATCTAAAACATGTCAAACTTGAACAGAACTTGAATTAAACTGTCAAGCTTATGAGTAAGGTTGTCTTATGCAACATGAGAATGATTCTTCCCTTAAGATTTTTTTTTCTTGATTCTTGTTTTCAGAGATGAATTTCCTGGATAAACTTATCATAAGAGTTATGTCTACATAGGCTTTGTATGATGGTCTGGTGAAATATGTGCTTGACCCTAGTAACAGGGAGATTCTAGTATGCAGATATTTGCTTTCATATTTAAGTTACTCATAAAGTTGCAGCCTTTATCCTTAAGTCCCATTTCAGTTGTGTGCCTTACTGAAAGGATAATGACACAAGTTTATACTCCTGACAATCACCGTTCTGTCTGAAGTACTAACAAAACACTTTTCCCCGGTGCCTTAAAATGAGATACACTTCAGAACAACCTTTGGGTTAAGAGTTCTCTCTGTCTGTTCCAATCAATTAGTGGAAAATCTCAAAAAAAAAAATGTAGATTTATTTCACTTGTTAATTTATCATGTTTTGCTAAAATAAGCAACATCAGGACTCTCCAAAAGTTGATGGTCTTTCCCATAAATATTGCAGATAAATATTTGAATTTAATTTTATCTTTAACTAAATCAATATCTAATTTACCAAAAAAAAATAGTGGATAGTATATTGCTATCTAAATGGACATTCAGATAATATTCTTGATGTTATTCAGAAGATCTTCAGGCTTATAATACTCTGCCTTGGAATGGATTTCAAGATAAGATACTTTGAGGTGTTTTAAAAATCTTTTTGGATCAAATGAGTCAGTGACACACAAGTTTGGCCCCTGTAAGTTTATTTGAAACTTGCCAAAGTTAATTTATTTACTTAATCATTAATGACCAATTCCAATTATGAGTTTTGCTTTCTATGAATGTTTACCTACTAAGCAGTCCTTGAACTGAAGAACATTGAGCCTGCAGTTTCTTTATTTTGCATAAGTTGGACAACTGTCTTTCCTAGGCTGAAATATTAGGACTGTAGAGATGAATATTTAGTTCTCTACAGTTCTGTTAAAGAATCTCTTGAAACGTTGCGTATATTATCTTTTAATTAAAAAGTCAAAGATACCTCTTCTTAAATTGTCTCAATTATTTGAATTAGACAAGTTCTCAAAATAAATTAAAAAATGATCAAGAGTCTAACTGATTAAAATTTATTTCCCTCTCTCAGTTGGCCCGCTTTCAACTCTTTCACTCTTTTGATGCTATCATTCTACTAGCTGTCAAGTTGCCATAAGACTATCTTCACTGATGTTAAACCAACGTTAATAATAAAAGGTGTCACCAAAATGTGCAGCTGAGTAAGCTAATAATATTTATAATGATATAATAATAGTTGCCCATATTCACAAAACTAAAACATATAATTTAAGAGCAAATACCAAACTGGCTCTTAAACAATGGTGAATATGGTTTTGTTCCATATATGCTTTGAGGTCATGCTTAAACTGGAGACTCATCTGTAAAGAAATTAAATCAGATGTTCATAGAGTCATAGAATATCCCAAGCTGGAAGGGACCCACAAGGATCATCGAGTCCAACTCCTAGGTCCCCAAAGGACCACCCAAAATATCAGACCATGTGTCTGAGAGCATTGTCCAAATGCTTCTTGAACTCTGGCAGGCTCAGTGCCATGACTACTTCCCTAGGAAACCTGTTCCAGTGCTCAATCACCCTCTCGGTGAAGAACCTTTTCCTGATATCCAGCCTGAACCACCTTGTCGCAGCTTCAAGCTGTTCCCTTGGGTCCTATCACTGGTCACCAGAGAGAAAAGATCAGTGCCTGCCCTTCCGCTCCCCCTTGTGAGGAAGTTGCAGACCGCAATGAGGTCTCCCCTCAGTCTTCTCTTCTCCAAGCTGAACAAACCAAGTGACTTCAGCCACTCCTCATATGTCTTCCCCTCTATACCCTTTACCATCTTTGTTGCCCTCTTTTGGACAGTCTCTAACAGTTTTATATCTTCCTTATACCATGGCATCAAACAAATTGCACACAGTACTTGAGGTGAGACCGCATCAGAGCAGAGTAGAGTGGGACAATCACTTCCCTTGACCGACTAGCAATGATATGCTTGATGCACCCCTGTATATGGTTGGCCCTCCTGGCCACCAAGGCACACTGCTGGCTCATGTTTAGCTTGCTGTCGACCAAAAGCCCCAGATCTGTTTCTGCGGGGCTGATCTCCAGCATCTCATCCCCCAGTCTGTACATATAGCCACAGTTGCCCCTTCCCAGGTGCAGAATCCAACACTTGTTCTTGTTAAACTTCATATAGTTGGTGATTGTCCAGTTTGTTAATTTGTCCAGATCTCTCTGCAAGGCCTCACCACCCTCGATGGAGTCAAGTGCTCCACCCAATTTGGAATCGTCCATGAACTTGCTCAAAAAACCTTCAAGCCCTTCATCCAAATTGTTTATGAAAACATTGAAGAGGACTGGTCCTAAAATGGAGCCCTGGGGAACCCCACTAGTGACAGGTCACCATCCTGATGTAACCCCATTTACAAGAACCCTTTGGGCCCGACCCATCAGCCAAATGTTCACCCATCTTATTATGCTTTTATCTAACTGCATTCTGGTCATTTTGTCCAGAAGGATAACATGAGAGATAGTACTGAAAGCTTTACTGACATCCAGAAAGATTATATTAACTGGCTTCCTTTGGTCAACTAGATGGGTGATCTTGTAAAAGGAAATTGTTTGTTAAACATGACCTTCCCCTTGTGAACCCATGTTGGCTGTTACCAATGACTGCACTGTCCTTCAGGTGTTTATCAATAATTCCCAGAATAATCTTCTCCATAATTTTACCAGGCACTGAAGGGAGACTGACAGGCCTGTAATTGCCAGGATCTTCTTTCTTGCCCTTCTTGAGAATTGGGACCACATTTGCCAGCTTCCAGTGAACTGGGACCTCTCCAGATTCCCAAGACCATTGAAAAATAATTGAGAAAGGTCCTGTGATAACGTCAGCCAGCTCTCTGAGTACTCTGGGATGAATCCCATCCGGATCCATGGACTTGCATGGATCCAGGTGGATGCATACAGGCAGCAAATCCCACACAAGTTTGGGGTTGACTGGGAGTTTATTGTTCCCACAGTCACAGTCCTCCAACTCAAGGCAGCTGGGGTCCCAGAGCCCATTGCTGGTGTTGAAGACAGGCGAAAAATGTCCCTGTTTGTGAGGTGACCATCCTCATGAAGTATCAGACCAATGTTTGCTCTGGTCCTCCTTTTCCCATTAACATACTTTAAAAGGTATTTTTTATTGTTACTCACACTGCTGGCCAGCTTCAACTCTAATTGAGCCTTGGCCACACAAATTATCTCCCTACAGAGGCGAGCAGCATCCCTGTAGTCCTTCCATGTTGCCCGATCTTGTTTCCAGTGGCCATACACTTTCTTTTTCCACCTAAGCTCTTGAAGAAGTTCCCTACTCAGCCAGGCCGGCCTTCTGCCCCTCCTGCTTGACTTCCAATATTTTGGAATTGCCTGTTCCTGTGCTCTTAGAAGGTGGTACTTAAAAACCAACAAGTACTGTTGGACCCCAATGTTTTTAAAAGCAGTTTCCCAGGGGACCTCATTAACTAGTTCCCTGAGCAGTCTGAATTCTTCTCCCCCCCCCACCCCCAATCCAGGGTTGAAGTTTTGGTGGCAGATTTCCTCCTTTCACCAAAGATTTTAAACTCAACTACTTCATGGTTGCTATGGCCAAGGAGGCCACCTATCGCCACTTCACCCACCAGACCCTCCCTGTTTACAAGCAACAGGTCTAGGAGGGCACCTTTCCTAATGTTCACTAGTTAAAGAATACTAATAACCTTCATAAGCTATAATGAACCTTAGCTCTTTACTTAAATATTCTTGCATAAATAAGTTCAAAGTTAGATATCTGCAATACCAACGCAGTTGTACCAGTTACTGACTCGAGCTGATATCAACAGATACATTTCCCAGTGAAAACATAAGAATTTAGATTCTTCAAGGAAGGCAGGAGAAGAATTTATAATAATAAAAAATTAAAAACTTTATATAAAAAAACAACAAACAAAACAGTTTTCTCAGGCCTTTTAAAACTATAGAAAATTATTTTTTTTCCTTTTTCATCACCGGTAAAAATATTGTTCTCTATCAAGTTCTAGTGAAAGAAAACATTTACAGAATAAAGAAAGATTTCCTTGGTTGGTTGGTTGATTTTTTTTTTCAAAAAGAGCAGTCAGCCTCACAGTTGAATGTACCTTATTTTAAGATTAATTAATAAATGTGTATGAAGGATTTGATATGTGAAGTATCCTCTCTCTATATACATATAGACACACACACACACAGTATGTTATTATAATAAGGATGCTGTATTACTTGGAATGCATTTCGATGTTAAGATAGGAAAATTGGTTTTATTTTCATCCTAATTTGTATCAAGATCAACAGAGTAGAATATTTCAAAATTTTATATTTTAGGATGTTATAATTTTATTTTTTTATTCAGATATTATAAAATTACATTTCATGGAATATTTAAAATCATAATCAACATATATAGACAAATTTTAAAAGAGATCAGAATTCTTCTCATATCATAACCAGTTATGATAGAAATTATGTTATTTTTCACAGTTAGTTTTCCACTTTTGTGAAAAAGCCTTAGGGTTTTTTGGTGAAATCTTGATTATTAATTCTTCGATAATTTGCCTCCAATTTATTCTATATAAAGGTTCATTATTAATTTATAGACAATTTTTATACCTAATTTGAAGTGAGACAATGTAGCAAACCCAGAAATCATGTCATATTTTTATTTTGTTAAAGTTACTCAAGAAAAGGGAACAGATATTTCTTTACTTACTGATTGTTTCATACCTCAGTTTTAGAGCAACAGTTTGAGATCTCTACAAGCTTTGTTGTAATAACACCTTTCTAGTCACATTCACAATAAATTAAATACAATTTCATCTGGATTTTTAACTTATATATCTAAGAAAAATAAATTTCATAAATACATAGCAGAATAAGTTTTCATAACAAAATTATAAATTTGATTTCTTATTGTCAATCACTGTTGAGACATGCTCGATTATTGTATACATTTTATTCTTAACTTTGTAATGCTTTACATTCTGATTGGATGAAGAGTCTGAAGAGTTTTGAATTTGTATAATAACTGCAGTTAATTCTCTTTAGGTGTATACCATTCAAATGCAGGCCTGCTGTTTGGCAGAGTTCACCAGTAAATGAAGTAGGATTTGCACAGTCTCTATGTGGTTATCTTTCAACAATCACACCTTCTACCATCAGCTACTATATTTCTTTTTAGATTGGTTCTGGAATACAAACATCTCAAGCTCTTGGCTTCAGTTTATTGTTTATTTAAATACTGCAAATATGCGTGAAGGAGGAAACCTGTTCCCATTGGAATAAAAACAAAAGCAAAATGAGGCTGGCAAAACTCTGAAAGAACAGTACTTGATTCTGTTTTCTCATTTAAATCATAGCAAAATCATAATTAATTCTATTAACATCAGTGGAGATAAACGATGTTAAAAGGTCAGAATATGCCCTGGTTTGTATAGGTTGAATTCTATCACTAATGTCCATAATGCAGCATACTCTTCCATTATACTCTTTCTTGTTATCCTTAAAGACAGTAAAATTTTTGTCCCAAGAGTAATAGCTATGTATTTGCTTGTTTTGTTTATTTACGGTAGCAGAATCCTTCTCCCTTCTTTCCTACAGTTCTGAAACACAGTGTAAACAAATACGTCTTGCTGGTCCTCAGGACCTGCAGTTGTAAGGAAGGAAAGACAATAAATGTGGAAAAAAAAAAAAAAAAAAAACATAACAAATGATAATAGAAAAAGAAAAGAATGGAAAATAGAAAAGAATTAGAAATGAGGAGAACTGGAGGGGTGGGGAGTTCTGAGGGCTAGATCCTATAAAAAAACAAAAACCTAAAAATTGTCATGCAACTGCAATTTAGTCCTGAAGGCACTTAAGCTATACAGGCACCTTATATTTTTACTTTACATTTCCATAGCACTCTAGGCTATACCCAAAATTGTACCAAGCCTTTGTTATCTAATTAATGCCTACATCCAGCCGGGATCCTGAAACTAGGCATAGAAGTATGCCAGTCATTAGAGCAAATAAGATTATATGAGAAAACATGGAAACATTCTCTAGACTCAGGATAAGAATCTGGGTCTCCTCAAACCCTTGAAATACAGAACCACTCACCTCCGTTCTATTTTTCTCTGCCCAACTGAGATTCCAATTGTTTCCCCACACAGTGGCATGGCACAGCTTCACCCAACTAGTGGCTGATACCTAAGACACAGATGTAGCAGAGGAAGGAATTGAACCTTTGACTGCAATTTTCTGAAATTTCTCTCTAATTTAGCAAACAATCACAATAAGAAATTCTACACTAGGGGTAAACTAACTATATGTATATGTATAAACTGTATATGTATAAAATACTTGGCTTGTTATTCTGCCAGTGTCTGTCCATAGACAATAATTTATAACTGGTTTGAGACTCAATCATTTTAATTTCATACAGACATTCATAAAGAGATGTTGATCTTGCACAAGCATCAGTCATTGATTTCAATGGAAAGATACAAGAGTATATAAAGGAAAATGCAAATTCTCTGGGACACTGATATTAAAATATATCTATCTAAAAGCATTTTATTTATAAACGTTATATATTGCTGTCCTGGTTTTGTCTGGGATAGAGTTAATTTTCTTTCTAGTAGTTGTTGTGCTTTGTTTTGGATTTAGGATGAGAATAATGCTCATGACACACTGATGTTTTAGTTGTTGCTGTGTGCTCTTCTGCTTCTCATATTGCCCTGCCAATGAGGATGCTGAGGGTGCACAAGAAGCTGGGAAGGGACAGAACTAGAACAGCTGACCCAAACTGATCAAAGGAATATTCCATACCATATGATGTCATACTGAGCAATAAAAACTGGCGGGGAGCTGGCCGAGGGGGGCTGCTGTTGCTCAGGGACTGGATGAGCATTAATTGACTGGTGGTGAGCAACTGTGTTGTGCATCACTTGTGTTGTTTCTTTTTCTTTCACCGTTTTTTTTTTCCCCTTTTTCTTTCTTATTAAACTGTCCTTATCTCAACCCATGAGTTTTTGCACTTTTACTTTGTTTTTTCCCAATTCTCTTCAATATCCCACTGGGGGGGGGGGGGGGTGGGGGTGAGCAAACGGCTGCCTGCCAAGTTAAACCACAAAATTTGCTATATAATAGAATAATGTGTAACATGATATATTTGTAATTCACCTGTGTATTGCATTTATGTGGCAAGGGTGGCCTCTGTGAGAAGAGTCCAGAGGCTGCCCCATGTTAGATAAGAATAAGAATAGTTGACGTTGGAAGGGACCTCTTGTAGTGGGTTTAAGTGGCAAGGTTTTGGTAGCAGGGGGCCATAGGGGTGGCTTCTGTGAGGAGGATCTCGAAGCTGCCCCATGTTTGGTAAGGGCCCCACTGCTGACCAGAGCTGACCCAATAAGCGATGTTGTTTTGCGCCTCTGTGAGAGCATATTTAAGACAGGGAAAAAAAAAACAACAACGCTGTGCCACACAGCAGCTGAGAGAGTGCGAGGAGTGAGGAACAGCCTTGCAGGCACCAAGGTCAGTGAAGAAGGAGGGGGAGAGGTGCTCCAGGCGCCGGAGCAGAAGTCCCCTGCGGCCTGTGGTGAAGACCATGGTGAAGCAGGCTGTCCCCCTGCAGCCCATGGAGTACCACGGTAGAGCAGGGTTCCATGCTGCAGCCCGTGGAGGAGACCACGGTGGAGCAGGTGGACCTGCACCAATGGAGGCTGCAGCCTGTGGAAGACCCCTGCCGGAGCAGATTTCGAGCCAGACCTGTAGCCCGTGGAGAGGAGACCATTCAGGAGCAGGTGACCTGGCAGGAGCTGCTGCCCGTGGGGGATCCAGGTTGGAGCAGTTTGCTCCTGAGGGATGGACCCCGTGGTACGGACCCATATCTGGAACAGTTCTTGAAGAGCTGCTGCCTGTGGGAAGCCCACGCAGGATAAGTTCAGCAAGGACTGTATCCCGTGGGAGGGACCCCACAGCACAGGGGATGAGAGTGACCAAGAAGGAGCGGCGGAGAAGAAGCGCTATAGACTGACCATAACCCCCATTCCCCCATTCCCCTGAGCCGCTCGGGGGGAGGAGGTGGAAGAGGGTGGATGGCGGGGAAGGTGCTTTTAGTTTTTCCTTTGTTTCTCACTTCTCTAGCTTGTTAGTAATAGGCAATAAATCTTACTGTCTCCCTATGCTGAGTCTGTTTTGCCTGTCACGATAATTACTGTGCAATCTCCCCATCCTTATCTCAACCCTTGAGCCCCTTTCATCGTATTTTCTCCCCGTTCCTCTTTGAGGAGGGGGAGTGAGAGAGTGATTGTGGTGGAGCTTGGCTGCCCACCTGAGTAAAACCACCACACCTCTGAAGATCATCTGGTCCAACCCCCCTCCCAACCATGGTCACCTAGTGCACATTGCACAGGATTGCATCCAGGCATGTTTTGACTATGGCCCTATGGCCCCCTGCTACCAAAACCTTGCCACTTAAACCCACTACAAGAGGTCCCTTTCAACGTCAACTATTCTGTGATTCTGTGATTAGATGTAGCCCAGATTTAAAAAGAAAAAAAAAAGTTCAAAGGCAAGAGTTTATAGATATAAAATTGAACAACGTTACAAACTGTTGGTGTAGCAAAAAGTTGCTTTCAAAAATGCTACTTATGAGACGCTGGAAGTCTACTATTGATGCAGTGAAGGACCAGCAGCATTTCCATTGTATCAAATATTGCTGCAGAGTTAATTAAAGTGAAACACTAGCACAGAAAAATTAACCCTCACTATCAGCCTATCACAGAACCCTTAAAAAAGAACAGTTCTGAAACCTGTTGGAACTGCTGCTGTTTTTATCTATGAAATAAAAAAAAATAGCAATGTCTTGATCCTGGGGATCGATGATCTTGATCCTTGCTCCATGCAGGCAAGAAGGCAGGTGGCTGTGTGCCATACAAAGGTGGATTTAGTGCCACCTTAAAGAGTTAATGAGTTAAGATGATATCATTAGCTGGGCACAGCATGATTTCTCTCTTATCCTTTCTGGAATTTACAACAAGTTTAAATGTCCATGCATGATGTTATTAACTGGCTTTAGTAAGCACTTGAGACCCTTTTTTTTTTTAAAAATAAAAAAAAAAAAAAAAAAAACCTCTAGACACCTTATTTCTACTGAGAGGGACTTGCTCAGCCTTTTTACAACACACTGGTCAGGAAGCAGCTCTCCACAGCCCAGGAGGCTCCCATGAGGTGCAAGAGTGGGAGGAGGGCTCCTAGCCCCCCCACCCAACTCTGCACGCAGTGATGACGCAAACTTTTACAAAGGCACACCAGAGCTACTAACGGTCTTTAGTGTCTCCCTTGGCGCACTGTTCTCAAGGTCTTCGTGGATGAGTTTTCACTTAATCCACAGAAAGAGTTTTACACATGCAAATGAAAAGCACTGACATTACTACTGAAAAATCAGTAGTAATAATTACTCAGTTACTTTACAATATGATACCTGGTATAACGGGGCTTGCTGCTTTTATAGGTTGTTCATGTGAGCTGGCAGACACGAATGACTGCCTCTTAGTAATGGAAGTACTGATTAATAATCACTAATAATTAATAGTTGTAATTAATGATGCACAGTTTGTACCCCAACAGATGGAGGAACCTAAATGATTAATTGCAAGCGTATATAAATATATAAAGTATATAAGCTAAATATATATGCATGTAACTATATATAAGACTATGGCAGGAAGAAGCTCTGCAGCCATGGGGGCGTGAGGAAAGCCCCAGCACAACTAATCTGGCCCGCCAGCACCTGAGAGAGCCTGGCCGTGACCACAAGTCTCCCAGGAAACGCTAATCAGCACCCTGTCTGTGGGTCGTGCGCCACACTCCAGCTCCACCAGTAGCGGTCTGCCATCTCAGTAAAGCAGCAGAGCTTGGCAATGAGAGGTTGTGGGGTTGTCTTCGGTCCTGGGCGAGTGCTTCCCGCATGTCCCTTGTCGCAGGCAGAGGCGACCAGGGCGACAAGTGAGTTCCAAAATCAAATCACACTGTCTTCAACAGAAACAGGAGTGGACAACCACAAGTTCAAGCTTTCTTTCGGTGGCAGTTCTGTGAACAAAAACTGCAAGATTTGGCTCATTAATAGCTTAGTTTTACTCATATCAAATTGGAGGGGGGGGGAATTGCATTAGCTTTAATGACAGAGTGAACACCCCACTCCCCTTCCTTTCTCCTACTATATGTATGTATATAAATCTGCTAGACAACAATCTGGTATGAGACTCATTCCTGTTCCCAGCAAAGCCAATAGCACAATTTCATCAATATTAGACTCTGTCCCTTGCAGGTAATCTTCACACCTGCTTTACACCACACACTATAAATGTATAGGTATTTATATATACATGTACATATGTATATAGCTAAATAAGTGTGACAGGTTCAAGAAGAACACAACAGATTATTGTTAGTGGACAACTGCAAAGCCAAAGGGCTTAACTATTATGAAGTTAAAAAGAAAAGGTAATAAAAACTGAGAGAACTGGAAACATTTCTGGTACCTGGGTCTACACTGAGATGTATTATAGATTTCACAAACACCTGGAGAAATATATTTCCCACTACTTTGTTTATCGGCTTCAGCCTTATTTCTTCTGAATATTCAAAGAGAAATCTTTCCCTAGGCTCAACACAAAAGCAACCTACATAATATGGAGTATGTTTATTAATGTTTTATCAGTCCCAAGCTAGAGAGTTGTAATAGTTGCAGGATACAAGCTTGCTTACACAGTTTATTTTCTTAATCACGTAAGAAGGTTTGTAATTTGAACTTCTCAGGAAATGATTAGCCAGTTCTATATGCTGAATTCAAGTTCCCATAAGAAAATTAAAATGTTTATCTGACAAAAAGAACTTGTAAATGAACTAATTTTTATCTGAACCTTTTATCTGTATTTTGAGCATTGTATACCCTAGCAATGATATTAGTTCTAGTGTGGGAAAATATTATAATTGAGATCTGGTAAGTTATTTGCAGATTTCAAGTTTTTCTTTACACTGTGCTGACATTTACTACAGCCCCAGTGAGGAAAACAATACTGCCATTCATGGCTCTAGACGTAGATTTCAATTGACTTAAGCAGGCACAATGAAACTTGGTCATTCACTGGTTACTCATATTGTGTTCTCAAATTTTCTCTCAGCAAAAGTATAATGACTCAGTATTGTATGGTTGCATAGACAAGGGCTCAGAACAAGAGACAATAGTTTTGTCTGATGGTGTGAGAAAGTTGTGAAGGGATCTTTTCTTCCAGATGGTGTTAAATTCAGCTGCCTTTTTAACATTGGCCTTGCACAGCAATCTGCTGCTCCCTTTTCACAAAGAATAAGCCTGGATTCCTACTAGTTAACATGCATGCTCACGCAACCTGCAACTTCACTACAGCTGTTTTACAATGGAGTGGTATGCTAAATAAACTTGATCTTATCTCTCCCAGTGGTAAAACTAGGCTTCAAAGGACTGTTCAACTGATATTTACACTTCTTTTTACTTAAAGCTATATATTTTATTTTTTTCAAGTTTTAAGGAAACAGCATCTATCTTACAGGTAGATAATTTTATATAACATTATTTGCTATGTGAGTCTCTTAAAGCATAAACTCGGAGGACATGGTACTACATTTTAATATACTCTCTTTTCCCAAGTCATATGTACAGGACAAAAGGGGGAAGAAATAGGACATTTTGCTTCTAAGCTATGAAGGAATAATAATAACATAAAATGTATTTCATTGATTGATAGCCATGTAACATCAGTAAGGTACAAAACAATTTAATATTACAATGGCTAACTATTATATTATTGATATTTTTCTTTGGTGTTTTTCTTAACAAATTTGCATAAAAGACCAAGACACAAGCAAAAGTTTAAGTAAATTGTCTCCACTGAATGCTGAAGTAAACAATAGGTTTCCCCAGAAAACAGCTTATTGCCTTAATTGAAGGTCTTTGAGAAAGAAAACCACATACTTTGTAATGTAAATGTTGATTGTAGTAAACACTGTCTCTAGGTAAATAGCACTCCTGGACACCCAGTAAATGAAAGGCATGCAGGCACTCAACAATGAAAGACTGGTCGCACGGTGGTTCAAATGTAAATAAACAAGGGTCTTCTCATCGGTCACTACAGTAGTAAAACTTTGGCACGTGTACAGCAGCCAAAGTGGGAATTTATGTAAATGCAGTCTGGCTGGGGTACTAGATGAATCTCAGTAAAAAGCCAAAAGTAAAGTAAGCCCTTTAGACTGAAAATTCTGTACAATATTTTGCAAATACGTGGAAGATTACATGAGTTTGGAAGCTAATTCTTTATTTTAAATCAACAACGCTTGTGTTGTTTCTAGGACCTGTTTGCTGGTTCTCTGCTCCCTTTCTCTCAGAGTATGTAACACAAAGGTAAATATTTCCATTATAAACCTCCAAACAATATTTTTTGAGCCGTCCAATTCCGAAATTAAAATCTAATATTAAAAAAATAAAAATCAGCCTGTACAAGGTCAGCCCCTCAATTTATGAAGAACGCAGAGAACTTTATCTCTGATCTTATTTTAATCTATCTTGGAAATGTTCGATTTCTAAGATAGTATTATACACTAGTGTGCCTCTGGGAAAATGTTTAGGTCAAGTCCAAAGGAAAATGTTACCCTTAAAAATTAATCCTGCTCAATTTCACTGTAAAAGGTGCCTAAACTGCAATCATAAACATGGACAGCACCTAAAAAAGTGTTTATTAAAAAACGTGAAATGTTTGCAAGGCCAAAACATAATGTCCGCTATTTTTTTCCATCAGGTAGGAGATGTACAGTATCCATAGCTGCATCTCACCTCTGTCTCGCCTCTCCTAAGTCATCTGCAAGACTTGAGCCGCGGAAAAAAAAGACGAAACTTGCTCCCGGGGAGCTTGCAGAATTAACAGAAAACGAGTGTGCAGCCAGAGCAGTTGGTGTTCTCATTTAGGAGATGGCTGTGGGTGGAAAATGCCTCCACTTACGAAGGCAATGAATATGATTATGGCGTAGTGCACTTGGTGTTTTTTTTCATCCTCCAGCCCCCAGCAGGACTGTCTGTCATGGGCTGCCGGGGCATGGCATTGCCACTTGCCCCGAGCGTGGGAATGGGAGCGCCCAGCCGTTCACATCTCCTGCAAGCCGTTTAACGGAATCAATTAGGCAAGACAGACCGTCAGCATCCCCACCCCCTTTCCATTTCTGTTAGGTCTATATACGTCCTAATTATTTCAGTTTGGGAAGCCAGAGCTGTTTCCTGGATAGATTTGATCATCCTTAAACAAAAAGAGAGGAGGCGCACACGTGGATTTGGAATAAACGTCACTTTCATTTCCAAATGCTACGTGCAGAGTAAGACAAAACATTTTTAACATCGATCTCGTCTCCATCATGTCTTTCTGCTTCAATGGCTTCCTCAAGGAAACCTTCTCGGAACGGAGAAGCATCTGTGCTCGCGTTTTGAATAAAAGAATAAAAATTAACCATAATTTTTTTCATCTTTGTGCAGCTCCACCGAGTTCTCAGTAGATATTAATGGTTAAGCTTGCCTACACTTCAGTGTAAACTTTTTTTGAAATACTATCTTCGTATTGTTTGAAATACCACCAAGCTTTGTCTAAGATAAACAGACTGATTTTTTTTTAAGTTCAGTCCACACTGTATCATCATTACCACCACGAACCATCATCTTCATCATAACCAATTTTTTTTTTTATTTTTAGTTTTTTAGTTTTAGCTTTTTAGTTTTATTTTTAAGGCCATTTCATTGCAATGAAACATTTTGCAAAATGAAACAGCATTTCGAAATAGGTTTCTAAAAATCGTCTAAGCCTAGTTACACATTCAGTGATCTGGGTTTCTCTTTATTTCTTTAACAGTAATAGTCACACACGTATTGTTTATCATCAGAACCATTTCCTAGTTGCAACATTTAGCTATCCATTCTGTGGTATCTGATAACTTAATATTTTGTAATAAGTATGTCATTTAATTCCCTCCACTCCCACCTTTACCTGTAAAAAAATGTAAATTTAATAATCATTTCTGACCTTTCTCGTTTTTCACTTTCTCTTGTAGTAGTCTTTCATTATCACACGCTGTACGATGATCTTGAAGGAGTTTTTACTTTCGGTTATCTAGCTTTATGAAGACCAAAACACTCATACAGCTAGATAACCAAAGATAACAACTCGCTTCACTCAAAGCTGTTTCTTTTTTGCTTGCTAGAATCCAGATTTTTCTGATAAACAGAAGTGTAGTTTCCTTCAAGAGTATTAGTACTGCTTTAAAATATTCATCCTTTTATGTAATTGTAACCTGATCTGTGTGCGCGCACAGCTAATAACATCAAAAAGAGATCTGTTGCCTTCAAAGTTTATTCCGAACTTTTTCTTTCAGCCAGTAATTTCCGGCAGCGATAGCCAACAATTCATCTGTTAATATAAGAAAATAAAATCAGCATTAAGGTGCATCAAGCTGTGATGACTGAAAAGCATCCACCCCTTCACAAGCTTCCATTTGCATTGTAAATTGCTTCATTCTCACGAAAGACTCTTTAGACTATATATTTGTAAAGCCATCGGCAATTTCTAGTGCAGTATAAGGAGGAAAAGAAAATCCATTTCAGTAGAAAGTGACATGATTCGAGGATCCGATTCTTGATCCTTTTAGATTATGCATGGTATAGAGCTTTTTACCAAATGGTGGCAGCTTGATTGCAAATATTTTGTATGTGTGTGTGTTTTAGGGGGAAGATCCTCGATTTCTCAGTGCTGAGAAGTGTTGGTCTGTCTAGTCTGTTCCTGCCTCTGGTCTGAAAGAAGACGAAAAGGGCCATCATTGGAGGGCTTTCAATACCAAAATGTAGACCAGCCCGGTAAGGTCAGAGGTCCTGGACTGCGGGAAGATGATGATGTCATGAGAAATTTCAAGTACGCACGGTTATTAATATGCATGAGTAGACCAGCGATCTGCCTCTGCCGCCAGCCCAGGACCAAGCCCAATATCGCTTCCAACATCACTTCCTCTAGCACTCCCGGCTGCGGGAAAATCCCCCCGTCGCCTACCTTCTTGATAGTACAGATGGCTCTAATATCCAAAGACTGGAAGAAATATCTCTCTAAGGATAAATAAAAGCGTTTCAGGTCTGGGGAATGTCTTTGCCTGCATTTCTCTTTTGGCAGACTGCTCATGCAATGAGATGTGAGACACTTTGCTATATCTTAAACCCGGGTTTTACTTTCTGAGACTGAGAATCAGGTGCGTGATATGCAGTGAGTCGATGTGCAATTATACTGACAATTTGCTCTGCTGTGATGTTTTTAATGGCTTCGCATCTAGGTCATGTTCAGTGTCTATAGTGATTTACAGGTATTTACACCGGGAGGATTGTGCAACGCATTTTCCTATATATATTTATTCGGAATGCTGCAATCAGCAGGCTTTGTCTTGGCTCCAATGTATTTTATGGCACCTATGCCCCCCCCCGTTCTCACCTTTTTTCTCAGCGTGGGTGGGGTGGAGTTTGTGTTAGAATGCAACGCAGGTGAGTAAACACCGCAACAAATGGCGACATGCTTTAATAAAAATGTTAATGTATTATTTTTTTAAAATTAACTTCGCAATTACAGTGAAAAAAATGCATGCTTACATTAATCAAGAAATCGATGAAAGCGAGTCTTTCTAAATTGTTACAATGCATTGTGTACAGTTTTAAGATTTAAGTCTTTCAATTCCCCCTCCCCCACATTATACTATAAATTATTTTAACACTGATTTGTATAGAATTTTTCTAACTCTGAGATATAAACAATAAAGGTCTCTCGACTATATGTGATACAACGAATCTTCAGACTAAGATATACAATATTTATTGTTGAAATTAATAAATGCACTTCAGCAGTTCATACACACTGTGGTTGGTATAAGATGCATATTGAAAAATTCAGCACAGAAATGGACTGCTCTGCACTTCTAAAGGAATTATGACTGAACATATCATGCTTTATGTTCCTATACAGTTATAGGGAATACATTTCACTGCATTTAATTGTTTGTAAATTTACACTGTTTGCATATAGTAATATTTTAAGGGGAAATATTTAAATGTATGGAATTAAATTGAAATTATTTTTGTTCTATACTGACTATATAGACTGCTCCCATAATAAAGCATAGGTGTGCTTGTGTGTACATAGGGGAACCATGTATGTATGTGTAGGTCTAGAGGTGTGTGTACATATTTGCATTTAATTATATATATGGTTACACTGTAAAATTGCAACTATATAAACCAGTCAATTTTTTATAAGTTACTATTACAAAAGTATAAAACCGTGAAAGTAATATCACTTATTAGAGAAGGCCCAAAATTAATACTGCCACCAAGAAGTACCACAAACATGACCAATGTGCCAAATTCTGAATTCAGTAATGATATTATTAATGAGGTCAATCATTTGTGCTTTCAGCTTATCAGCCTCTGAAATTGCCATTTTATTTTTTTTAATTCATGTTAGATACCTCAGGTATAAGGAAACACTGCAGTTTGCTACCAGTGCTTGGTATATGAGACATACAAGCTACTTGTGCCAGTGCTCTTTGCGGATTTATACAGACTCTCATAAAATGATTAGAACTCTTATAACACTATTATTAGTAACTATACTTCTTCATTACCTTTCAGGATTTTCAAACACAACAGGGATGACAAGTGGTCATCTGATACATTTAAATGCACATGACAATTTTAGTATTATGTCAAATTCTACTGAGCTTCTCTGAACTGGCAGATAGGAAGATTTTATTTTTTTCTTGCAATAACTAGAGGCAGCAGTATTAGGGGTTTGGCATGTGTTACATACAACAAGACTGTGAGCTTATGCATTATGTTCAGTCAAAGGCATGAAAATTCCTTGTGTATATGTGTGTAGGTCTATAGTTATCTATACAATACAAACAGACATAGGCATGGGTGTATGCAGGTAAAGCATGTTGCTGTATTAAAGAATGTGTAGTTAAATGCAAGGCATTTTATTGTAAATTATTATGTTTCAAAATTCCCAAGTATGCCTTTAAAACATCAAGCTTTGTTTTTAAGACCATCTTACTTACACGCTGGCTTAAGAAGTAACTGCAATACACTTGTCACATTTTATTGATTAATCATTAAAGCACAAGAAAGTCAAGAGCCAACGTGACAATTATAATCTAGCTGTTCATTAACCATATTACCAATTTATTTTTATAACTGTCATCTCATAGGGCCTTGAAACCAGCAGGTGTCCAGTAAGACTACACAAATATATTTTCTTATTGCGAATATCACAAAAAAATATATGCATCAGTTGTTAATATATATTTCCAGGACTTTAGTGTTGTCTGGCATGTGAAAAGTTAAAACAATGTGTACGGAAAAGATACAGGATTCAAACATTTATTCTTTCATCCTAACTCCCTAATGAGTTAATATTAATGGCCTTTAAATTAGTATATGTAGATATTGTAAATTATTAATGTATTAGATAATGTAAATTATTCTCCCTTTAAAAGAGGAATGCTTATGATTGTATAATTACTACAGAGATTTGTTCTAGTACCAGTATCCCTATCTTCTGTATGGAATACACATAGGAACCTTATTTAAACTACTATGAAATGCATAGTATAACATTATATGAATCCTCTTTTCATACTAAATTAGAACAGAATTTGCATAGATGTAAAACATGTAATGGCAATACAATCCAAGCAAGTTTTTCCTGCATAATATCAATTTCCTTACAGCCAGGTAAGTCATTTGACTGGCTTGCTTTATAATAAAGGTGTCATTTCTTTTGTGGCTACAATTTAATTTTAATTTTACAGGCAACTGAAGATTATAGTTCAATGTTGAACATATGGTATACAAAAGGTTATCTAATACAAATGTAAATTACTAAATAAGTAAAGGCAGACTATCGAGAACTGAAAATCTTGAGGAGGGGAGGAAAAAAAGAAAAGAGTAATTTCACATGGAAGCAGTGTGCTGTTAAAGAAAATGTTCTATTATCTGGCTTTTATTAATAAACAAAAGTAAATAAAAAATTACCGTTTTTTGTCATGACTGTAATTTCCTGTTGTTATTCTTGCGTTGATTGAAGCTGAAAAATAGCCACAAAAAAGCAAAGTATGATAATTTAAACTCTCAATGTTTTATTTTTGTTACTATGTGAATATATAAATGTATGTATTCAGAAGCTCCTGTGTATATGGACATTTGAATAATATTAAATAAATTAATAAAAAACTTTACTCTAGATTAACCAGGGAAAGAACTAGCCTCATTTCTTGCATGTGATCTAATGATATAAACCACATATGAGTGTTATATTCCAGTAGCTGCAGGGTAAAATGTGGTAATTAATACTTACAGAACATAATATGAATAATAAAAAACAAATTCTATAATTACTTCTGGAGATTTATTATAAAAACTAAAAATATTTGGGGATGCTGAATAGAGAGTCAGAAAGCTAGAGGCAGATATAACGTTTGCATACTATAAACCGCAATTTACCTAATAAAGGATGGAGGCTCTACCTAGTATTCAGTTCAATACATGTAAAACGTTAAGATAGTATTTGCCCGATAGAATTTCTGAGTCTTTCAAATCACACATGTTCTGAAATTAGGAAGACATGGTCTATATTTACAAAGCTGTTACTATATAAATAATTGTATGTGAAAATATAATATAATCTACTCACTTTCACTGCATCACATCGATTATATCAGCATTAGTTAAAAAGCATACTATTTCTTACAAAGTAACCGTGTTCTATTGTATGATAAGTTATTTCTCCCATTTCACGAATCCTGGGTTAGAGTTTCTCTTGTAGAGAACTACAAGAGTACACTACTTATTAGGTGGGTGAGTGGGAGAGAGGGCTAAAATAGAAGCACTACTGCATAAATCCCTCGCTTCAATTATGCTTTCTGTCTACTGGCGACCTGGAGGGGCCAGCTCGTGCTAGGGATCTAGTCCCCGCGGCGACGAGGACTACGCCATGCCGCGCCGCGGCAGCCCTTTCCGGGTTCCGGAGGCAGCAGCACCTAGAGTCGCGGGGTGGCGTAGCCCTCCCCCGCCAAAAAAATATATATATATTTTAAACTGTGCATTTGGGCCGGGCTGAGCCTACGCCAGACACATCACAGCTGCCCCTGCCGCCTCGGCCAAGATGAGAATAATTACAAAATATGAAACATGTATAAAACACCCCCGCCCAAAGTGATATCTATCTGCATTTTTCACAATCCAAGAAATGATGGTTGTTTGCTTGAAGTGACCCACTAAGCAAAAAGGCAGACAGATTTATTAACTATGACGAATAAACGTTGTCGATCTCAAAGATACGCGCCTTTCCTTTCCTTTCTTTTCAAAACAGCTCGAAAATGTAGTCAAGAGGAGTTCGTTCCATATGCTAATTTAAAACCAGGTGAAAACCGTTGTCTATATGCCTTCGAAGGGTACCTAGGCACCGATAAAAAGTTTCCTCTCTGCGTACTTAAACGTTATCACTGCTTTTACGTAATAAATAAATAAATAAATCTGCGTAATTAACAGTTCCCACACCTAACCACCCGCAAGACCAACAAGTTTAGCATCAAACATACAAAATCATCTAACAATATAAGCCGTCGTGTTAAGTCATAAAACCTTGCCTTATCAATCAAATTGCCGTCTCCTGTGGAAGTTCTTGGAACCCTACCAAGACAACCTGTTCTGGCTGAGACGGCGAGGCAGCCCCTACTCCTGAATCTGACACAGAGCCTCTAACTGAGCTCAGGTTCACACGCACCCACTTTCTCAATCAGAAAACACAAACGAGCAATGAAGTTCAGCTCTCTCCTTTTTATAGGGACTTCAGGTTCTGTATATGCTCCTCGAGATACTTACATTTATTCTTTATACAATGATACATTTGACCCCAAATCTAAATGGCTAGATGAATCTCCAGTAGAAAACAAAGATTCCCCACCACGGTTAAGCCCCCTTTAAAGCACAGAAAGTGATTTTTTTCATATCTCCAAAAATTCAAATCTTTTCCTTCGTCATCTCTATTTTAAAGTGCCGCTTAGTTCTATGGTGTAATTATTGTACGATTGGTTCTAAAATAGATGGAAAGCTTCCACCACCACCTACAAAAGGCGGGGGGAGGAGGGGGGGTTGAAGAAAGACAAAATGGTGCCTTTAAAAAGAAAAAATCTTTTTCCATATTGCATCCTAAGCCCCAGAGTAGAAAACGAAGTGTTGTATGTGAGGCTTTGCAAGTTGTTTTTTTTTTTTTTTTTTTTTAAGGGGGTGGTGGTCAAGGTCTAGTCCAACCCTCTCTGCTGAGGAGGACGTGCTCTGAAATTCAACCAATTTTCCCAATGCTTTTGTTGCTGAGGAACTGAAGCTCTATTGTTCATCCATTGCCACGAGCTTTTTCAGTTTCTACTATACGATATGCGTTGCTAGAGATAATGATTTTGCACCAAAACCTCTTAGTTCCATTTTAACAGACAGAATAGAAATGCCTAGTCTGAAGAGCATTGACTACATTTTCATAGAGAAGGAAAGCACTCATTTCTTTGGAAACTTAGAAATGCACCAAATTGTTGAATTTTCTAAGGTGTTTTCCTTCAGCTAACTTCTGAAAGAGAGTTTCTTCTGATTCCTCCTTTTGGGAGGCACTACCATTTTGTGTAAATTTTGTCAAAATGAATCAACCGGTTAACAACATCAATAATAATACTGACAAAAAGAATCTCTTCCAATTTCTGTTATCATACAGACTCATAGCGCGACTTCTAGTCAACAGTGATCGCTAGAAGGAGTTTTTCTTAAAGCTTGGTAGCGTTCTTCTTTTCCTTATTCAACACTTCAGGTTCAAAAACAATGGCACAGAAACATTTCATCCATGACGACGCTAGCTCGTTTTATTTAGGGCGCAGGAACCGGGAAGAATTTCATGGAGCGTTTGGGTGTGTGTCTGGGCACGGGGGGGAGGTGGTTCACGGCAAGGTAGGGAGGCAGGACGGCACTTTGGTACGTGCCCCTGCCCGAGAGGACGCAGCGGATGGGGTGGGATCGCAGTTTGGGGTGGCTGCAGGGAAGCAGCGCTGGCGGATGAGCCCCGGAGGTGGTTCGGGGAGGGCCAGGGGTTCGGGGATCTGACAGCCATCCTGCCCCTGTCTGGGGCGACTTTGCACGACGTCCGCACATGGTGTTTTCCATAGGGTGCTGTGTGGGCAAGTGTCAAGCCGCGTGGGCAAGTGTCAAGGAGTATATGTGTAAAGTGTGTCTGGCGAGAGGGGGGGTTGCAAAGACTGTAAGCAGGTGTTATTATACATAATAATAAAAAGTATATCTATATATGTCATATTTGTATGCCGCATATATGTATGTCATCTGGATGTCCCGTTCGGAGTACGGCTCAAGGGAGAGGGGAAGCGGTCCGCAGTGGCACGGATTACCCGCCAACGACTACCGGGAACAGCGGTCCGGCCCCCCCGTCCAGGGCCCCGTCGCAGCCCAAGCACGCACAGTGTTCATGGGTCCCCCTGCTAACGCAGCCCTTGGGGACCAGACAGACAGAGAGAACTCTATAAAAATAAAAATGTAATCTCTAAACTAACGAAATTCAGGAAGAACCCGGCTACACAAAACTGCTGAAAGAATTTATAAAAATCCGGATCCGTTTTTCAAATGGCAATACACTTGTTTTTCCATTTCCTGGTTTAGCTATTTGAGTTTAGCTAAGATGTTTGAAAAGAGAATCAGTGCGCGTGCGTAGCCGTAGCTTGCAGCTGGTTTGCTCTAAGAGAGACACGTTCTAAAACGTATCAAAACAGACAAGCACGAGAAAAAGAAAAACTTGGATCCTAATAAAGAATACCCTTCATTTTCAAAATATCGATTGCGTTTAATTCTACAGCCTCACCAGTAAAATGCCCCTAGCGCTAAAAGTTCTCCAAACATCATTATAAACCGAAATGTTTCTAAAGGGAGAAAGGGTACAGGGAAAGATATAGAGGAGACAACTTTAGAAAACTGCTCACATTTACCCTCTTCTACCTCGGTACCAACAATGAAATACATCTTTCCGCAATCAGATATCCGAGAACCCTTTAATACTGCTTCACTTTCCAAATGGGAGAAATCAATACAAAGACAGGAATGGTTTTGAGTTGCAGATCAGAGAAGCTGGAGGAACGACCAGCTGGGTTTGTAAGGCTTTCGACTACAGCCTAGTGATTTTTCCATTCTCTGCCTTTACTTCCTCAAACTGGCATTTTCTTCTTCAAACCAGCGAATCCTTTTTATCAAACCTCTAACACTGGATCGATAGAGTAATTTGAAATTATGATTTACCTGCATTTGGCGGGAGTGGGTGGGCTTTGTTTTGCCGCCCTGAAGGGAGAGAGGGCGGGTGAACAGCGTTAATGTTTATTTTATTGGGCGTAAAACAGCCAACGCAGCTGTAGACGGTGCCTGCCGGCGGTCTGGCCCAGCTCGGTGCAGAGTGGCTCCGGCGCTGCGCCGCTGTGTCCCCCATCCTCGCTTCACGTTCAAGGTTTAACAGCGAGGTCACGTCCATTGACGTCAGCTCGAGGTTTACTGTACGTCCAACTATATTTACATACATCAAGGAAATGAGGGCATTTAAAAATATGCAAATCCTCCTTATTGGAGGAGAGACTGTAGATTCGAAAAAAAAAAAAAAAAAAAGAAATAAGAAATATCAGTTAGGCACGGGAAGGCTGCGGCGAAGCGGCTCTGCATCGGCTGTGACGCAGCATGGAAAAAAACCCGACTCAGAGCAGGCTTCCTACGCATAATCAAAGCTTCACCGCTGCGCCCCATTCTCCTCTATTCCTCCTCCTCCTGTTGGTTCCACCATGTGTTATTTTTAATATTGATGCATATGTAAAGCTATATTTGCGTTTTTAAATTTACTGAAAGTTAGAAGCTATCGCATTTTCTCTGATCTTTCCTTCCTTTACCCCTCTCCCTTTTCTCCCCGCCCCGCCCCTTTTGGCAAGACTATGCTGTATATGTGTTTTGCATAGTTTCCTCACTGCTTCCGTTTGTATAAGGTTACCAAATATGCACAGTGCTAATAATACAAATAAAGGTGCACAACATGCTTATTGGTTCTTAAGAGGAGAGGCGTATACATCATTGCCATATTCAGTTCTAATACCAATAGGTTGAAACTGGAAATTTGGTCTCTTAACTTAATTTTAGGAAAAAAATAAGGAAAATTTTAAGATATAAGGCAACATAGGTGATGCGTGTAATAGGGACTGTTCCAAAGGATTTATATTTCATTGCAGAATTACCTTACAAATGCACTTATAACTCTATTGACTTTAGGAATCTTTTATTTCATAATATTCTCTCAAAATGCATAGACCCAGGTATGGAGAGCTTTCTTTAAGGAAGACATTTCTTGGTTCTCTCTTGACTGCTACATTATAAAATGTATTAAATTTCATTTTAAGTTGTAATTTTAAATTGACTACCCAATTCTTTACCGAAAAGGCATTTTAGAGGTTATTTAAAACAATGCCGTTATCAATATAGTTACTTTATCTAAAAATCCATAGACTTGAATTACATGAAAAGCAATGTTAACTTATTTCGATTTGCCTTCTTATACAAGAAAGAGGAGTTAAAATCTGATTAAAACCAGACGATTTTTATATTCTAGAAATATAATATTTTAAAACTAGTAATGTTATTCCATAAGAATAATACCCACACATACACATTTTTCTTTTTTTTTTTTTAAAAAAAAAAAGTCTAAATACATGCTTAAATAATTACACTATGAATGACTTACCCGCATAAATGTATAAGGCAAACGTCAGCCCCCACCAAAGACTGTCATGCATACATATACATATTTTAATACAGAGCAGAGGGTCGTGGTCAGATTGTATTACTCAGCACCTATTTCACAACATGTATGCTTTATTTCTTCGTATTTCTTATGCTACTTCCAGTGCTACCTCTAGCTCCAGTTGTGAAAGCCCTACACTAAAGTGCTCATATATGTCACCGAAGAAAAAGTGGTCAGATGGATACCCGTAAAACATTAAAAATCCCAGAAACAGACACTATCATCCATTAGGTTAGTTCTTACGCTATAGAGCAATAATTCATTAGAAAAATATATTTTCTACACGTTTTTATGAATAGCGGTAGGACTACACAATTGTGCGCAGGTGCCCATTTACGCATGATGTTGGGGATTCAGCCCACGAAAGGAACCCTTTTATTTTAACTGCTTTAAATTATCACATGTGAATTGCGTTCCTCTGTAGAACTGCATTAACATATGTGGAGAGACGCACAGAGGTGAGTGACTAGACCAGTTTCGGGTGTGTGCGCAAGTTAGCAGACGGCACAGAGGGAGAGCGGTGTGTGTGGGTAGCGTAGGTGTTAGTGAACAGGGGTATATGAATGTGTTATATAATGCCCCTCTCCCCGCGGCACACACGTTTCTGTCTCTCGTGGCAGCGTAGACCTGGCCGCGCCTTCTGTCCACCGGCCGCCTCCCTGCCCCTGGCTCCCTCGGCGGCGCAGGGCGATGACCCCACGCCCCTCCCCTCCCCGTGCTGCTGCTGCTTACCCCCGCCGCTGCCTCGCTGCGCGCCGCCGCTATCCCCCAAGGGGGCCGCACCCGGCGGGACGGGAAGCGCCGCTGCCGGTGCGCTCTGCCCCAGCTAGGCTGCTTCAGGAGCAGTGCCTGAGCACCCCCCCAGCTCCCCTCCGCCTCTTCCCCCGCAGCCATGCACCTGCCTACCCGCTCTGTATTACCATACGGAGGCCAGGTCCCCGCGAATCATAGCGGCAGCGGGCGGCATTTGAATAAACCTCGCAGCCGGCACTAGCACCGGCTCCTGCAGTGGCAACGCTCTGCTCGGACCGCTTCCGCAGCCCTCCCGCCCGCCCCTCCCCCGCTCTGTGCTGCAAGCAGCGTGGAGACAGTTGTCTTATCTCAATTACTTCAACGCTAACTTGCCGAATAGAATATTAACAATAAATACCTCCCCACCTCTCCAAAGTCGTTACCTAATACTCAGCCTTTTAAAGCTAAAATACATGTGCGTATATCTGGCTGCACATCTGCACAGCTCACATGTTTTTAAAATTCCACTGAAGTCACGCTTTCACGGATTAAAAAAAAAAAAAAAATAAAAAATAAAATCCATATTCAGGGTAATCGTTACGCCCGGGGGATAAGAAAAGGCGTCGGGTTGAAAATAAATACACCACAGACCTCCCCCCCCCTCGTGTATTTTTTTTTCCTAACGCTTTTAATAGAATCGTCTAAGTATTCAACATGTTACACTTAGATTTTTCCCTCTTTATCTATCTTTTAATCAAGCCATAAATAATCAGATCTGCACCGATATTCTCTAGCGTGAACATAATTTTTTGGAATTACATATTATTTTAGAAGAAGGAAGATGCAGGTACAGAAAAACGTCTTTTTTTTTCTTTTTTTTTCTTTTTTTGTTTTTTCCGCAAGACTTAAACCCTTGAACGAAACCATATAATTTTAGGTAGAATAACCGAAACTTGAAATGAGAAATAAATTGATTATTTTAGTAAAGAAAATGATGAATTTAGTGGTTTTTGCCTTCACAAAAATCATATTTTGGACTTCCTTAAACAACAGTTTCCAGTGTAAATACACCTCAATGCACATTCTCTAGGAAAAAAAATCGAAGGCACACCAATCCCTGATTAATAATGTCTACACTGATTAGAGGTATAAATGTAGAAACTAAGAGGGGTATCGGGGGAAGAAAGGGCTAGAATTTTAATATTCAGGAATTTTAAAAATATTTAAAATAATTGCTAAATTATTTCCAGGTAGGAGAACGAGGGGGTGATGCAGAGTAAACTCTGATAGAAACGTTTTAGTGAGCATTCAATACATTATCTTCAACATCAGTCTAGGATAAGTAGCCAGTGCCATTGAGTTTCCATACATGAGATATTTATGACTTTTAGCACTGACAGAATTAGCCAAATTATCCTGATGACTTTTCTGCTGTTGTGTTTTCATAAACAAATTGTACCAATAACCCATCAATATACTGAGGCTTGAAACGAACCGCTATTATGCTGATTTCCATAAGGCTGACTCACGGGGAGAACTAAACCTGTCGTTTTTTCTGTTTGGATTCTTTTTTCCCTGTACATCAGCTTGACTCTCCAGAGCCCACTCCTGATCTCCTGGAGATCAAATGGATCAAATGGAAAATGTTGGTAGGGCATGGGCGTCCCTTAGCTCCATGACTCCTCGAAAGGGTGTTTCCGACCCAAAGTGCCCCCTTGGTACTGTTCTGTGGCGGCTCCACGAAAGCTTTGCGCGACGGTGAGATCAGGGTAGTGGTGCCGCCGCTCGAGGTCGACAGCCTGCCGTCCAAGCGGCCTGAACCTGGCCAGGGTGCCCCAGACGGCGCAGTGTTCCAGCTTCTGCGGTGCTCGCGTCCGGCAGAGAGACAGCGTCACCTACCGGTGTCCCGTATGGTCCCGGCGAGCGATCGGCGGGGCTAGGGCGCACCGTGCTTCGCTGTCCCGATTTAGCAAAATTTCTCGCAAAACCAAGTGCGATTTTTATTCATTGAAACGCACCTTCCGAAATAAGTGGGACTGATGTCCTTGCCACCTCCTTGGGACTGTAGTCCCCAGCTACAGAGGCCGAAAATCCCGCTCTCCCCCACCCCGCCAGGTACACACACGCTCCCACCTTCGGATCTGGGCTGTATTTCACAAAAATTAGAGACATGACCACAATAATGATAAACGCCTCACTGCGGAAAAAGTTTTCCCAAATAAACTGGTGAAGGATAGGCTTTGCGCTGGGAGCAGCACCTGTGTGCTTTCTCTGTCGCTACCGTCTCACCCCAGACTCTATCCCCTTATCTGTATTGTCTTATACACCAGGAGGCAATATTCCATAAACGTATTTCAGCAGGAATAATCGCCTCCTCCTCCGCGCTTTGCATTTTAATTGCCGGAATTAAAATACGGGCTCACTTTGTGGATTCCTGATTGAAGAAAAGCATGGTTTACAAATAATGGAAGGGAGGACGACAATAACATCGTAAGCACTAAGTATAATTTTCGTATTTGTCCCTACAGAATGGCTCCCTTCTTTATTTAATTTTGTATTGATACTATGTGGAAAGAACTTTTTCTTCAGAACACCTCCGAGCTGATCGTATTACTCTTTAACTTATCCCTATTCTCCTTCCCTCTTTTTATTTTATTTTTTTATTTTTTTTATTTCTCACTGAAATGAAAGGGCCAGATTTATGTTACCGAAAAGCAGTTTTTAAAAGTACAAATGGCAGTGAATAGCATTAACGTTAGATTTTTAGGAGGAAGACAACCAAATTGGAGGCTTCATTTGATTGGATTAACTACCACTTTCTGTTGCTGTTATTTTAGTAGTTCATTATCCAGGTGTGCTTTGATAATCGATTTCTGAAAATGAATGAGTTCATTGCTAATAGCATCACAAGTCCAAAAGATTCCTTCTTAGAAAATGCACGTCTATTAAAAGGAACCAATATAACATCTGAACAACGATCTCGCTTAGAGTGAAGGAAAAAAGTATTTAAAAATGAAAAATCAGCTTGCATCCTCAAGTACTGAAGTACTCTCTGAAGTATTGGTTAATCACACCTAGTCCAATATCGAGAATAAGACACAGCACTAACATTTTTCTCGCTCATTTTCCCCGAAAGGTATTGTTCTCTTGTTTTAGTAACTCTAGGACTTGGTAATGATCATTTTGACATTAAAATAATAGTAATAGGTCTCTCGTTTTTTCCCTTTACACGCCGACGTCCTCCCATTCCATCCCACCCCGCCGCATCTCCAAACTCTAGAGATAGCAGTGGGCCGAGCTAGCGGACGCGCACTTCCGTGCCGTGTCGGCAGGACATACGGGCGGACTGACGGGAATGCGGCCCTGTAGCTGACTAACACTGCTACTTAGACACGTTCTCACGCTCTAGGAGAATCCCTTGAGAGAGGATTGCAGGACCTTCATTAAACCCTTGTCATTTTGCTGAGACCCGTGCACATGCCTATTTGGCAAAAAGTTTCAGACATCTCCTATTATATTTCTCTCTCGTGTCTTCGTGTCTGTTAACACAAAGACTACTTATTTAACAAAACACCACAGGGTATTAGACAGCCCAAATGCACAAAATCATTATAGTCCCTTGACCTCCAAGACACTGCGTTTTCTTTCTCAGCTTTTCAGTAGCAATTAATGAATTAAGAACTAGAGCTACTGATAAGCAGCATATTAAACTAAGAAAGAATCAGAATCAGGACATGCAAACCTATCATCTTCAATCGTCAAGTTGTGCTGGCTGAAACAGCAGCCCACAGCAGTAGGAATACTGCAGAAACCCTGGGAATGGCTAGCAAAGGAGTGCAGTTTGTAGCCAACTAATAGACTCATAGAGTGGGATAAAGGAAGGCCACTTACCTTTCCAGGGCGTGCCCCCCAAATTAAACTCAGCAAGAATAGAAAGAGGTCTATCTATGGATTTTAAAACCTGCATATGCAATATAAAATACTTTCTGAAGCTAACCTACCCTGCCAACTTAACTAAACAGATCTTTTATTTATTTCCTTCTACCTGCCTCCCTCACATGGACTGTACTATTTGCCCAATAGCATTTCAATATTTTCTAACTAATGGACAGAAAACCAATTGTCAGTCTTATACACCCAGAACAATCAACAAAACAAACCATCCTATCTCACCCTAACCAGCAGCAAACCCTGGTTATTTTTGATTATTTGTCAAAAGACACACAGCTGGGAACTTTACAATATGTTCGCACCCAATTGCTCGCTCGCTCTCTCACACACACACAAATGTGATGTGAAGCGACTGTGTGTGTACATATTGCCGTACCAGCTCTGCTCGAATCGACGTGAATACAAATTTCCCTACAGGTGTTGCTGTTTCTTGCTCAATGAAGCCCCCGATAGACGTGTGTTTAACAAATCAATAGGTAAATCGCTATCAGATGATCAAGCTTGCAAATCAATAAGTTTTTGTTCGATTAAATAAAATCTGTCATTAACAGTAAAAAAAAGGGGGGGGGGGGAGGAGGGCACAAAGCTGGGAGGAAATCCCCTTCTTGCTCCGGAGACATAGTCTCGTCAGTTTGCTCTGCTGCCGTTTGAAGTTACTGCGTCCGTCGAAACCTGCTCGGCTGAACAGTAAACTTTCGGGAGACTAAAGTGCCGTAAGAAGTCAACGAGGGGTCCGAGGCATCGTAAAGCAGCAGCAGGATGTAAGAAAGGTGGGAGGGGAGCTGTCCCTGATGAGCTGCACCGTGGCTTCCCCCTTGCTTTCGTCCTGGCATTTTCCACCTACTCACCTCCTTCCTCCCGCTCAAAATAAGAAAGCCGCAGGGGAGCACGTCGACAAGTCGGCCTCACGATGACCGCTGGGGCTCCAACGGGAGCGCTCCTTCCGCACCGGGGAACCGGTGCTGCCCCTTGGTCTTGCCGCAGCGCCCCGAGGACTCTGCCTGTGGGGTGCAGCACCTAGGGGAAAAAAGAGGGAGGAAAGGACTGGAGAGACCTCGAGACCGAGGAATGTCCATCCGCCCACCTGTGGGTCCCACACCACACTTCGGGCGTGCAAAGCCCCCTGTTGCGAGGCTACTGCCCAGAACACAAGTAGGCTGCCGGCTCCGATGGACACCGCCTCCCCTCCTTCCTGTTGTTGTTATTCATATAATTATTATTCTTAATGATACTAATAATTAATTTAAAACGTCTTTGCAAATGCAAACTGAAAGTAGGTGCTGAGGAGCAAGAGTAGCAGTTTTAAACAATAAATTAAGACACTAGAAAGTGTCTCCACAGGGAATGGAGACTTTTCACTTCGTCAAAAGTAGGCTTTGCACGACAAAAATAAACCCGCTCTAATAATTTAGTGGAGCCGCTTAAAGGCTGTCTGCTTACCAACACAGTAACTCCGTCAGTTCCCGTATAAATACGATAACGCAGGGCCTCATGGTTAATTATATAGGAAGGTTTATGAACTGTTTTCCCTCCCTCTTTCGCAGACATACTTGCAGCACGCCTATGTCGACTCAGTCAAAAATGTCAATATTGCAAATATATTTGCCTTGCCGATTTCTTTTGTAAAAGATTTATTTGTCGAATTGCATACTTTTCCAAAAGATTCATCGACATAAGAAAACGTGTTTGCATTTATATCCGCCGGAGATGATGCAGCTTAAAAATTCCCGAGTATACATCGTCTGAAATCAAATCCCCGCATTTGTATTTTTTACATATACCACAATTTGTTAGCAATTTGCACACCAGAGATGGCATAGTTTTAAGCTTCATTTCTTATGTAATGTAAATGATGGCAAAATATGATTTGCCATATAACTAGTCGGAGCTGAGTAAAGTACATCATTAAGACTGGTTTCTATAGGGTTATGTTAGTTTCAGATATATACAGAGTGTAAAATAGCATTAAAACGTTAATTAATTTTGTTGAAGTTGACAACGTGTTTTAGGATGCTTTTACCTGATACTTACAATATCCTAAAAAACAAAATATTTTAATGAGAAACCATATTAATGGTATTGAAGTAAAATGAATAAGAATTAAATTATATTTTAAAAATGGATTGCACTAAAATAAAAATGTCTTTCATGCTTTAGGATAAACAGCCTCCTCCCCCAAATATATATTGTAAAAATCCTGTATTTTGTTTAGAAACATAAAGTTATCTATGCTGTATCAATTTTGGTGTTATATAAAATGATTAATAAAATAAATAGAAACAGCTGTGTCAAACTAATTTAAATTATCAAAATAAAAACAATATTTTCCATTCTATTGAGCATGGAAATATTTCTGATTTATTTATTTTCAAGATGCATTAAAACATGTTGTAACTGACTTCCTTTCAAATCAGAACACTTAATATTTGAGCAATTATCTGCATAATTCTTCTATAACATGCCACTACCTGAAGCACATAAATACAAATATGCAAGCTCTAGAATTTGCTTTTTTTTTTTTTTCCTTATACTGTCTATAAACATTGCTATGTGATTACATGTACTCACTTTCTCGTATGGACCATCCATTATGTGCTGTCTACATCTTTCAGAGTGTAATCACACTCAGGTTTATTCTTCTTTAAAGCAGTTACTAGATATATGATAACAGAATTATCTAGGTTGGAAGAGACCTCCAAGGTCACCTAGTCCAACCTCTGACCTAACACTAACAAGTCCTCCACTAAACCATATCACTAAGCTCTACATCTAAACGTCTTTTAAAGACCTCCAGGGATGGTGACTCAACCATACATAATGTCAACATACATATAACATACACAAAAATTGCTTTCGACCTTCAAAAACCAGCTCTGGGCAAGTCAGTTCCAGTGATATTAGGCAGGATTTGCTGTCGAGCTCTAATAATTCAAGCGGGAAAAGTGTATTAAAAAGTATGGAATAATCACCAAATTGGTTCTAAAGCCATTGAAATCAGTGGAATTGATTTCCAAGAAGCAGGATTTGGCCCAGTTGATCAGGTTATAAGGGTTTGTAGCTATTGGTATAAAAATGTAGTTTTCAAGCCCATCCCTTGTTAAACTTACAGGCTTTATATATAAAGGTGAAGGCAAGCTATTCAGTAGAGTTTTCACAGGAATTTAAGGAGGGAAAAATGCTGAATTTAAAATTATTTACTCCTCAAATTCATTAGACTGTATAGCATCAACCTCTTGGCAATACTTTTTCTTCTGAATATTATATTTTATACATTTTCTACTACTGGAAAAACAAATGGAGATTAAACAATTTAAATACTGTTTAATTATTCTGGCAATGTGTAATGCTTTAATGCCATTTCCATCTTTTCTTTAATGACTTTATCTCCTCAGTACTCTCCCTGCAAATAATATACCTGAATTTGTGAACAGAAAGTAGGCTACACTGAAAATAATCTGGCCAAGCAGTGAAAGTACCAAAGCCAGAATCACAGTCCTCAGTCAGTACATACCTTGCTACAAGAACAACATGTCTTCAGGACTCCCTATTGAAGCCACTGGAGAATTCACTTTAAAGAAAAAAAAAAAAGACACAATTTTCCATCTCTTCACAAGACTAAACCACTTGAAGTACTTGAAGTGTAAGATATATTGTTTTAGCATTAGTTATTTGAAAAAAATAAGAAAGACTTCAGCCCTGCAATTCATACTCACAAAAAATAGAATAGTCTCAAAAACCAAAATAGAAAGTTTAGCGTGTTCTTCGGAGGTTTTTGTTTGTTTGTTTGTTTGTTTGTTTTTTAAAGTTTGAACGTGACGTTATTATTAAAAAGGTATTTAAGTAATAAAATGAGATCTTCTGAGCATGCCTTGACTGTACGTGTTTGGTTTTCTTAAACTCTGCAAAATTAAGCAAGGTAAGATTCTGTTGCTACTGATGTAAAATGCAAAATCCTATTGTTTTCCTTAATAGTAAGAAGGGCCCTTAAATTGCTTTTGTTTACACACAGAAACAACTTGGATATCATTTGCGTATCTCTCCGAGTCACACCTGAAAGCCAGGACTGATATGTGTACTGAGTCATGCGGGATCTCCACAACAGAAAGGATGAAAGGATGTTATGTTATCTTTATTTTTTCTGTATGAACGAAGAAGGAAAGTAATGAGCTTGACTAGCTTCAAAAATTGACGTGCTTTTTTTTTTTCGCAACTAAAATTGTATCAACCAATTCATTCTAATAAAAAATGTGAGAAGAATCAAACAATTATTTAATGAGCTTCATCACTGTCTTATTTTATCCGAGATTGTTATTCTTATAGGAGGAAAACGAACAGTTATATGAAGTTACTTAATTATTTTTTTTTTTTTTTTTTTCCGGGGGTACTGGAACATGCCTTTCCAGGCATGTTTAAAGAAGATTGTTTTCCCCAAGTGGTGCAGAAACGACAGGAGCAATTTTCAAAAGATAGCCTGCTGTTTTCCTACTTTTTTTTTCTTCCCCAAATGAACAATTAGACTTAATCTTAAAGAATATTTAAAGCCTTCAAGTGTATTGCACTTGGACCTGAGGGCAATGAGATACCTGGAGGATGCAATCAACAATTTGTAGGGTTGAGCCTGCAAACCCACATTTAGATTTTATATGATGCTGCATGAATTTTGTGTATCTGTAGATCTACAGATGCCCATATAACATGTAATATGCATATAATCTCTGTGATTATATATAATATGTATATGCTATTATAAAAACATGAAAATATATAATAAAACTAAGAACCTAGTTTATAAAAAGCAAAACTGTATCGAGAAAGGACTCGAGGCACTTCTGTAAGGAAGTTCCTGCTAAGTAAGGAAACCTGTACATTCTGCACCGTGAGCTTCTCTTGAGATACACTATATCAGAAGTCAGGAGAACTTGCTTATTTTCTCCTGGGCCAAGAAAAGGCCTTTTATCTTGTACACTGGTTCCCAAGAAACTCTGATGGGAAGGCTCGCAGAACATACTGCTGAAAATGAGGTACGTAACTTCCAGGGTTGGTGGTATCATTTGTTTCGTTTGGTAAGAGCTAGGAGTGGAATATCCAGCAGACAGCGCCATCCAGAGCAGACATCTGTGCAAGAGAGTGCCCAGCTCGTTTTAGGCTTGACTTTCACTTGGATGTGTTGGGTCTACAAGGCAGACCTGAAATGAAGAAAACACCATTTAACCAAATTACCCGTGCATATGTGGTACGTATATCTCCATACACACATGCTGCAAAGAGCCTCTTAGGCGCTATTGTTAAACTGTTTATACCTACATGTTTATACCTCTATCTCATTGCCTCCAAGACTGAGAAGTAGAGGTATCAGTTAGACTTCGCTTTGGAAACTTTAGCAGAGCGAAAGGAATAACGTTAAAGAAACGGAAAGAAAAACAAAAACAAAATAATAATTAAAAAAGAAAAAGAAAAACAGAACAAAACAAACAAAACAAACAAACAAACAAAAAAACATGACTCTCCACGCTCAGTTGTGAATCTGCCCCGTACTGAGCCTCTTTGCTGACCCTGAAGTACGGGCCGTTCCCGAGAAGGAGAAATGGCACGAAATGACCTGACCGGGTGTTTGAAGCGGCACCAGTCCGGGACTGTCATCCCAGGTGGCAGTTTGTTACCACTTCCTCTACTCACACGGCCCCTACGCACAAGGCAGCCCAGACCCACTTTAAGACGCTTTTTGGACAGCTGGCTGAGGGAGCCCCCCGAGAACAAACAGATCAAACCTCTTCCGAACCTTCAGGAGCTCAAGAATTCCGCAAACTCAGGCATGCACCCACCGCACCGCACGCAAGCATGCAGAGAACCGTGCCCACTTTCCTTTGCCGTTCTGCCAGCCTGGCCTGCCGCACCGTCGCCCCTGGAGGGTCCTGGGCATCACGCCGAGCCGCGGGGACTCTGCACGGCGCAGATAGCTCTACGGCCAGGAAAGCAGAAAGGGCAAGCTCCCCTGCTAGGGCTGGGGCCCGGGCGAATACCCGCGCAGTGGCCGTGAGGAGACATAGGCAAGCCACAGCACTGTACCTTGCCCCGGTCACTCAGGGGCGCGCTTCCCATTTTACAGGGTGTGACGGGCTGTAGCCCGTGGAGTGTGCGGAGATGCACGCGCACTGGAACCAACCAAGTTACACGAACCCAAGAACGATCGCGGCGTTAATTGCAGTCATGCTAATTTGAGCTAGAGGCGGTGAGCGCGCAGGCGGAAGGGTAGGGAGCTGGGGGGTGGGGGAGAGGCGTAGCGCGGTGCTGCTGCCCCCTGGCGGAGCTTTGCCATGTCGCTCCCGGCTGTGCCGTGCCGTGACATGCCATGCAGGACCTGCCCCGCACCCGCGGAGCCCCTCTGTACTGGCTGCGGTCTGTCGACGCGCTGTGCAAGGGTATAAGCAACCTGCAGAGCCCCGCGATGGACAACTCGAGCTGCGTAACCCTCACGGACTAGCGCGCGGGGCCCTCAGCCCACAACACCAGTCAAAGTAATTTCTGCTCTAAGCTGCTGGCCTGAACCCCGCTGTGTGGGGATGGTGCTAAGGGCGGGGGCGGCCTTCGGCCCCCGCCTTCAGGCTGGCCCGGGTCAGTCCAGGACATACGCGTGTCCATGAGGGGGTACGGCTACTCCCGAGTCCTTTGCAGAGGGGAGCTGAGGCCCCAGCACTTCCTCCCCGCGGGGCCGGGAGACGTCCAGTGGCCGCCAGGGCGTCCTGGGACCTAAACAGGACCAGCGAAATGTCTCCAAATAGGAAACCATAAGAGGCTTGTATTAATGGTTCTTTGGACATGTAAGCAAAACGGCATTTTTCTCCTTTTGCCTTTATTCATGTTGTTTTACAAAGATAAGTATCAAGCAGCTGTGGGACACAGTCAAAATTAGTAGTTCGTTTAAAGCTAAGCCTACTTACATCTCTTTCTAAATATTTAACGTTGCCCAGATTTGTCTCCGGATATTTTAGAAGTTTTTTTCCCCACTGCTTTTGGTGTCGTAGTGAAGGGATGAAAGACACGGACTCCTGATGGCTCTTGAACAGGAGATGTTTATTGCCATTTTTGACCACTACATATACTTTCCCTGTAACCCCATGTGCTGTCCACGCACCCAAATCTGTCATACAGCTGGTTAGAGACCCTCAGACACGTGCCTCAAGCCAGCCAGAAATTGGCCACTGCCCAAAGCTCATTTTTAACACTGTAGCCAAGTTATTTATCTCGACCTTGCTCAAGTTTTTGTTTTTACCGCTCGTTTCCTCATTATCTCTAATTCAGGGACGTGTGAAACAGCGCAAAGCCACCTGCGAATCCCTTTCCCACAATTCCCCCTTTTTTATTTTCAACCAACCAAACGCTTTCTATAGATTTTTCTATCAAGCACCGCAGACATTGCAATAATCAAGGTACAATAAGCAACAGGGTGAAAATCACAAGCAGAATTATGATTGTAAAGTAGCGTGCCTACTAGAATCTACACCAGTCAACAAGCCACTAAGCACTAAGGACGTTGCTTCGCAGCGATGCTGCTTCTCACTCGCACAGCACAATCACACAATCACGCAAAGAGGCCTCTTGCACTTCTCATTCATACCACAAGAAAATATTACTTAAAATAATTTGTCCGCGGCTTCAGGAGGTCCTTGTCTACTCCCGCGGTGAGCAGCTGAGAGTGGAGACCCCTCCGAGGAAAATGCTCTAGGTGCACCTAGGGGAGTCCCCTCCACAGTCGATCCCACAGCCGAGTAGAGTGGCTCCTGGTGCAAGGAATGATGCTATTATAGTTTTGTATTATTACACCGAAGAGATGCATTGCGATAAGGAGCGAGTGTGGCATTGACGATTTGTTTCATGATTTGGTTTTTGCCCGTGTAATTGAACCTTACACATGCTGTGTGGCTGTTACACTTCCCAGGATATCTAATTCCTGTGGCTCTAGGGGCATTTGCGGTAAGTAAACAGTCCAGTTTTTGTTATCTCCCGGGATCTCCAACAAACATGTCATAAACGGGTCGTTAGCACTAGCCAGGGACAGGCACATGGCTTCTTGTCCTGTCATGTTGGCGAGGGTGACCCAGATGTTGTGGCATGGTTGGATGTAGATCCAGGGCTGGCAATAACCAATGACAGCTGCGATTGCGAGGAGGAGGCCAACCATGGCCTTACTCCCCTTGCTGGTACCCATCTTGGTCCATGACCTATGGAGACACAAGCATACCCTCGACCCCAGGTTATTAGAGTCTGAGGTCCCTCCCAAAGACCTGTATTTAATTTTTTTACCATCCCTTAGGCCTGCTCTGATTGTGGCACCCTTGACAGTGCGGAATTCATAGTTTTGTAATGTTTTATTATGGGCGGTACCTCTTCGTGAGGAAAGGGTAATGATGTGATTCATTACGTAAAGTGCCTTTCCCAATCTGTTCTGTGGTGTTTCCTGAGTGTCTCCCCCTTTTTGTTTATTTAGCAGTGCTTTCAAGGTGCGATGTGTGTGCTCTACAATGGCTTGACCCGTGGGGTAATGAGGAATTCCTGTGATGTGTCGATTACCCCAAGTTTGAAAAAAGGTTTGAAGGGAGTGACTACTATAGGCGGGGACATTGTTCGTTTTTATTTCCTTTGGGATGCCTAGCGCTGTGAAAGCGACACGGAAGTGAGCCTGGACATGGCGACTAGTTTCACCCACAACTGTCGCCCAAATAGCATGAGAGAAAGTGTCTACCAGTATGTGAACATATTTCAAGCGACCAAATTCTGGAATATGCGTTACGTCGGTCTGCCATAACTGTAAGGACCACAGACCTCTAGGGTTTGCCATTAAAGACGGGGTCGAAACATGTTGGTGACAGTCAGGACATGTTTTGGCGTCAGTGATTGATATAGTGAATTGCTTCGCCAAGACTTTGGCGGATTGATGGAAAAAGGCATGGGATAACTGTGCTTGCTCCAGCACCTTAGGCACCAGGGCAGTCAGGGTCATATTAGTTAGCTGGTCAGTGTGTGCATTACCCTCTGCAAAAATACTGGGTAACATGCTGTGGCTCCGCATGTGAATAATGCAATACAGGTGCCATGGCTGCTCCACCAAAAATAACAGCTCCTTAAATTTTAGAAACAAGTTTTCCTTTGGGATATGTCTCAAAGATGCCCTCTCAGTGTGCTGAGCGACACCTACAGCATATTGTGAGTCTGATGCAATATTCAAAGGTACTGGGTTTTTTTGTATGTTGTTTTCTTTTTTTTCCTTTTTTTTATTCTTTTTTTCTCTTTTGTTTTGTTTTGTTTTATTTTCTGGCTGCAATGTCCTTGATCATTGCATTGATTCGTCGCAAATCATGCAGTAATCTCCATTTCCCACTCTTCTTCTTTATGACAAACACTGGTGAATTCCATGGGCTGTTTGTCGGAACAATATGTCCTTGTTGGAGTTGTTCTTGAACCAACTCCTGCAGACTACTGCTCAGAAAATAATCAATTGAGCAATTCTAGTTCCTTCTGGTATTGACAATGGTGGAGACGGTGTCCAAGCCATAGCTTGGATTTGTCCATTATAATCGGCATCAATTATCCCCTGCAAAACAAACAATCCAGTCAAAGCTGTACTTGACTGAACTAGCATCAACACACTACAGTCATTCTCAATTGGTCCTTTGACGTTCAATGGAATTTTATGAACATGAGTACCCCACAACATGGCGTCTGTTACTGTGGAGACATCCACTCTGGCACTCCCTTTGGTTCTTGCTGAAAGGGTGTCCACGGTGGTAACCATGGCAGCGGGGCTGCAGCGTGGAACCCTGCTCTACCGTGGTACTCCATGGGCTGCAGGGGGACAGCTTGCTTCACCATGGTCCTCACCACAGGTCGCAGGGCACTTCTGCTCCGGTGCCTGGAGAACCTCTCCCCCTCCTCCTTCACTGACCTTGGCACCTGGAAGGCTTTCTCACTCTTCTCACTATCCTTTTTTTTTTTTTTTTTTTTTTCTCTTTTTTATTAATTCTGTAAAAATGGCGCAAAAAACAACGCCTATTGGCTCAGCTCTGGTCAGTACCGGGGCCCTTACCTAACATGGGGCAGCTTCTAGATTCTTCTCACAGAAGCCACCCCTATGGCCCCCTGCTATCAAAAGCTTGCCACGTAAACCCACTACATTCCACCCCTCGCCTCTGTGAAAAGCATATTTAATCACAACTCTTACTTTACAATTATCAGTCTTCACAAACTTCACTTAGATCAAAAAGAAAAAGAATTCCCCACACCAAAATAAACATAACATCATCACAACACCGACGAGGTGGACAATTTACACACACATCACCCCTCATCACTTCACCACACTAATGTGAAACATTCCTCACAATTGCTGCTTTCTTAAATTCTTCACAACTATTACATTCATCAAACAAACAAACAAACAAAACAACAACAGAACATCCAGTTTATGTTTCGCCCGTTACTTCTCTCAGCTATCATTCTTATCTCAAATTCCTTGAGCCCCATGTTGGGTGAATAAAAAACAGTAAGTTATTACAGATTTGTGGTAGGAGGTTTGAAGAAACCAATCTTCTGGCAGTATCGGACAATAAATGGCACAGAAACTATAGTAATGCTGATTTGTACTGGAGCAAACAACTTGTGAATAGCATATGCCAACACAATGTGCCTGAACCAGCAGCCCTTTTAGATTGCAGCGATGATTCACTGAAACCAAGTTTGAAGAGAACTGCAGTCATATCCACACCACTTGACACAGCCAGGTAGAAGATTCCTAGAGATACTAATGAAATTTCAACATGGAACGAAACCCCTACAGCACCATATTCTTTGAAAACTTTTTTCATCTGCTGGGATTTATTGAGTTTCTTGTTTTCACTGTTGAGATCTGTGGCTGCCTTTTCAGGGAATCCACCCACATCCTTGGTCGAGCTGCCGGCGGCGACCCGCAGAGCCAGCAGAGGGGCCGGCGGGCTGAGGGGGGGCCGGCCCGGGGCGGGGGAGGGGGCAGCAGCGGCAGCGGCGGTGGCCGGGGGCCCGCGGGGCGGCGGGCCCGGGCGCAACAGCAGGCGGAACATGGCAGCGCCCGGTGCGGGTGGGCGGGCGCTCAAACCGGAGAAACGCAGCAGCCGGTGGCAGGGCGGGCAGGCGGCGGCGCTGGCAGCGCTGATGGCCGCAATGGCATCGAGCGCGGAGTGGCCGCCATGGG